>CM053598.1:187130843-187174962 GCA_028646575.1 Pseudocheirus occidentalis
GCTTTAAAGGCCGTGTGCCCTAATCACAGGCCTCTGGGGCAATTTCTCCACCTTAGTACAAAGTAAAGGCCTCCCCTTATTTTAACTGGGGCACCATTTTTGTTTTGTTTTGCTTTTTGTTTTTTTTCTGGACCTGTAAGTTCATCGGTTTATTAAGCTCCTGGTGAGGAATCCACTCCACCAAACCAGAGTCTTAGCATAAGCACTCCATGATCCTGCAGGATCTCATTGCTTGGCAGTCAGACCTCATCATTAGCCTCTGCCTCTTTCCTTGGAAGGTGGAGTAAAGAGATCCTTCCCAAACCTCCATTTAAGGAAGGTGTTCAGGCCAGCCATCCCTATTTCTTGCCCTACTGTGCTCCTTTGGGGGGCGGGGCAGCTAGGTGGCACAGTGGATACAGTACTAGGTCTAGAGTCAGGAAGATCCGAATTCAAATCTGGTGACAGACACTTACTAGCTGTGTGACCCTGGGCAAGTCACTTAACCTTGATTTGCCTCAGTTTCTCATCTGTAAAAGAGGGACACGCTGCAAAAGGAAATGGTGAACCATTGCAAATATCTTTGCCAAGAAAACCCCACGGAAAAAATGTCCATAGGTTCACATTGAGTCAGACATGACTGAACAACAACAAAACTCTTGGACTTCACCCTGCCTCTGTGCTAGGTATCTTTCCCTTTCTTCATCCGCCTTTTAGGTTCCTTTTGTGTACCGTCATCCCCCATTAGATTGTAAATTCCTTGAAGGCAGGGGGTGTCTTTATTTTTTCCTGTTTTTCTCTCTCATCCTTAGCATAGTACCTGGAACATGGTAGGCACTTACTAAATGTTCATTGACTGAATGTCTCAGTTCCCAGAACATTGCACAGGATAGTAAGAGGGACTTGTCTAGGGCACATATTCAGGATGTGTCAATAGCAAGACCTGAACTTAAGTCTTCTGGCCCACAAGTTCAGGAATCTAACCACAATGCCATAGTGCCTCCTGAGGAGCAGATAAGAACTTCATATTCTTGGGGATTCTCATCCTACCAAACAGGCTGTCCAGAATCAAATGCCAAGCCTTCAAGTAGCATGAATTCAGGGCATTGAACGGACAATGTGGAGAGCAGGTCCCCTGAGGTTTTCTAATATTTGCCAGTCTAAAGTCTCCTAAACCTTTGCATCACCTCCGTGGCATTTGCTAGTCAGGTGTTAAAGCTTTCTCTCCAGGTCCTACTTCCCTGTGACTTGTCTTAATTGTCCATAAAGTATCACAGCTCCCTTCCAACCCATCTGTAGTACTTGAACATCAGCTATAGCTTCCACTCCCAATCTCAGTCAATGTTTATACTGTCAGCAGACAAAGAGAGAAAGGCATTAAGACTGGGTCATTGGAAGCTTGGTGGTGTGCTCTTGTCCTCAGGCCACCTTCTTACATTGCTTTCAATGCAACATGCTCTTACCATGAAGACTTCAAGTTAACTCACCAATCACTGGTCAACAGTGGGGGGATTGGTTATTAATTTCCAAGTTCCCCCTCATCAGTTTTCTCTTTCGATGTCCCATGCAGATCACAAAGTATAATGACTGGATCATTTTCTTTCCTGCATGTTTTGCCTAGTTAATGACAGTAAATAGAATAACAGCTATTAATGTTTGCAAAACCTGTGAAATATTATCACCCCCATTTTGTTGTTGAGGAAACTGAGACAAATAGAGGTTAAGATTAAGTGACTTGCCTGAGGTCACACATCTAATCAGTATCTGGTAGAGAATTTAAATTCAGTTCTTCCTGATTCCAAATCCCCTGCGTCATCTATGCCCAACGAGTTTCCCTTCTAGAGAACAAATTCCAAGAACCTAGAGTGACCTTCACATTTTGTCAAAGTATTTCAGAGACAGGGCAGCTAGGTGGCACAGTCAATACAGCACCGGCCTTGGAGTCAGAAGGACCTGAGTTCAAATGCAGCCTCAGACACTTAACCCAAAAACTAGCCATGTGACCTTGGGCAAGTCACTTAACTCCAATTGAAATCCAAAAAATAAAAAATAAAAAAACACAAAATATTTCAGAGATATCCTGTTTCCCAGAGCAGGCTGTATCCTGAGCTTGTCATAACAATAACCCTTCACGCTCAGGATATCACCCTCTGGCAAAGTGTATTGCTTGGACCAGCACCAGGTGTTCACCGAGCAATTTAGATCTATTTCCCAGGGCCCATCCATCACATATTCACAATCCCCATTCCTTGTCACTGACAGGTGCTGCATTCCTGTTCCCATCACAGAACTTTGGTTCTGTGCCCCAAAGGATGGGCATGACCCCCAAGACTTGAGACAATGACTGTTCCACAGGGCCCGTGGGAACAATAACTCAAGACCTAAAAGTGATTATATCATGGTCCAGCCCAGGATGTATATAAGACCTGCCTTTAGTCCAGCATGTAAGCCCCCTCCTTAAGGGGGTTGGGGATGGAGGCTTTCATAAGCATATGTCATTTTCTTCACTCTGGAATTAATGAAATTTCTGTTTCTGTCCTGACTCTTCTGTCCTGTCCTGACTGTAGCCTGCTCTGTTGCTTATCTCCAGCCACCCACAGGTTAGAGGTTAGTTCTGGTCCACCTGACAATTTTGATGAAATACTTGAGCAGGACCTCAGTGGAGGATATTATCCAAGTGGCAAAAATACTAGAAAAGCCTCAAACTTTCCTGAAATAAGTCAGGTTAGCTGAGGTGGGCCATGTGGGGATTCCTGAGAATCAAAGCCAAAGGGGAAAGCCTAGAGCCCTACAAGTACCTGCAGATCTGATGGCTAGCTGAAGATCGAGCCAAAGGTATGTGTGTGAGCTAAGAAAAGTGAGAGATAACTTTAGTTTCAGGACAAAAAGAGTCAGGACCAAGTCCCCTCATTAAAAAAGAGCAAACCTAATGACTGACAGAAACAGAGATGCAATCAGTTTACTGAGTGGAGTCATACCTGGTAAGGTAAGTATTTTATTACCTAAGGCAATAGTTGGAAGATCCCCAAGGAAAGTTAACCATGCTTTTAGTTATTCCCATTCAGCACTTCTGAACAAATTCTGACATTGGTGGGGATGTTCTGTTTCATTCCTAAAGTACCTCAGCCTTCTACAGGGTTTGGGGTTCCATTAATACACTATCTTTCACTTCCTCACCCCAAGAGTCTTCTGAGTTAGAAAGTTGGGGAAATATCGGAGAAGTAGACACATGATTCTCTAGGTCCAACCCCCACCCTCACTCCTGTCCCAGTCCCTAAGGACTACCCCCTCAACTGTCTTACTCATTTCATCACAAAGGGCCTTACATAGAACAGGGGAGAGGCCCCCACCAGTGAAAAACTTTGATCTACCAATGAAGATAGTCAGTTTCCCCCCAACTTTTAGTCTTGGAGAGTTGCCTGGGATCATTGAGAAGTTGAGAATTGCCTAGAATTGCAGCCAATATGTGTTAGAGGCAGGACTTGAACCCAGGTTTTCCCAAGTCTGTGGCCAATCTCTCTATCTGTCATGGCAATCCTGCCTCCCAGCACTTTCAGATTCAGCATTCTTTTCTGTAAATGATACTTTGAAAGATTTGTGATTTCATTCATCTGGGAGCTACCTTCACCACCAGGAATCACAGCCCATCCTGTGCAATTCTTATCCATATTCTTCTATAATCTTCCGCAGAAGATCCAACAACACCCCTAGGGTCTGAGTTCAACAGCCATACCATGGATGCTGAATGAATGACATGGTCTGTCCATTTGGTTATCCATCCCTCATTTTCACTACATGACAAGTCCAGCTTTAATGTCTCTATTAATATACTTTGTTATCACTTCTCCAATGTAGTCCTTCATTTCAAATGTGGGGCAGCTTTGCTTCTATCCACCATGGAAAAGATCAGGTCATTAAGATCCAATACCTAGAGCTAGAAGAGATCCCAAAGTCGATCCTAGTATAACCTTTTTTTACATAAATAGGAGGTTACACACAGCCACACAAGTAATAAGTATCAGAGGTCATTCTTGACATCTTGCTCTAGATTCTTAAAAACATTGGGCCATTTCCCAAAAGCAATCCTGGTTACTTTCCTCCTCCAATTCAATTCTTGGCCAATTTCACCATCCATTTTCAGTGTCTGTCTATGAACCCAGGGACCAACTCTTTGAGTTGTCTGTCCAACCTACCACTACCAACTCTCAGAGTTGCTCTTCCAGCATTATCAAAGTCTCAAAAAACATTCTTCCCTCCATTGGATTTTCATTTTATTGATTATGATAAGAACTATACCTATGACTTCATGTCCTCCAAGGTAAAGAAATTCCCTCTACCAATGCAGATCAACACCTTCCATGCAACTTATAACCTTAGAGAGTTTCATAGAACACTGAGAGGGCCAGGCTCAAACAACCATTATGTCTCAGAAGCAGAACTTGAACTCAGCTCTTCATGGTTCCAAGGCTAGCTCTCTATGCTTCTCTGCCAATGAGGCTAACATATATCAATAAATACAGTAGAAAGGATTTGTTAACCCAGCCTATATTAATCTAGGGATAGCAGGCATAAGTATAAGCTAATTGCTTCTATGTCATTAGAAAGAGAACACCATAAAATGTAATTTATGCAAGATACCATTAGTAAAAGATTCCTCATCCTGGCCTGGAGAGAGGTGACCCTATATTAATAACATTAATAACAGCTAGCATCTATATAATGTTTTAAGATTTGCAAGGCACGTTACAAGTATTATTTTATCCTTACAACAATGCTGGGAGGTTGGAGCTTTTACTGTTCTCTTTTTACAGATGAGGAAATTGAAGCAGAGTGTTTGTTATGTGACCTATCCAGAACCACACAGCTAGTTAGTGTATGAGGCTGGATTTGAACTCAGGTCTTCTTGACTCCAGGTTCAGTATTCTATTTAAGGTGCTTCCTCCCTGCCTTTACCCTTGGGCTCTTTACACTTCACCACTACAGAATAAGCATTAACTGGCAAAGCCTTTCATGTCCAGACTCAGCAACAGATCGTCTGTCTTCTGAAAACCAGCCTAGTTAAGGTCGAAGAGATTCATTCCTTTCCAGAGGGTGAGCTGCAAGGTGCCAATTTCTTTTTAGCCGTAGCAAGTTGTGAAACTCTCTTGTGAGGTGTTGGGGGTTGTGAGCTGCGTTGGTGGAGGGAGTATGCTGATGAAATCACCAATCTTTTGAAATGTTGAAGCGATGTAAGATAAGCTATAATCTTGGAAATTGTAACATGTCATGAGATAATGTTATAATGACAGGAGTTTCTGGTGCCTGGTAACGAGTCTAGAAAAAAGAAAGCTGGAGAATAAAAATTTGTCAGCATTTCTTCTCTAACTCTAGTCAGAGAAGAGGCTAGCTTGGCCAGAGGCTAAGCCAGTCTGCTTGTGATGGATAGCTCTTTTATGAAGAATGGGGGCACCTGGTTAATGACATTGTCCCTTAAGGTCAACTAGTGCCCTCCCTTCCCCCAGCAACCTCCTGATCCTAATTTAATTTCTCAAGTAGGCTCTCTTGCTGAGAAGAAAAAGCACTAACTAGCTCACAGAAGTCTTCTGGTCTACTTGGCAGTATTATTAGCTGTGTGATTCAATAAACAAGTATTACTAGCTGTTCGAATTAATAAACATTCTAGAAGATCAAGGGTGGGGAAACCTTCTGCTTCGAGGCCACATGTGACCTTCTAGGTCCTAAGGGTCAGCCTTGAGGACCTAGAGGGCCACATGTGGCCTCATGGCAGAAGGTTCCCCACCCTTGCCCCAGATCAGCAGTCTAGCTTACAGCCCAGCCCTCCATGACATCATCCTGGGAAGCAACCCCCACAGAAACACACCTGGAAACACCCAGAAAACAAAGTCCTTTCCACCTAGGTCCTTGGCATTTTCAGATGGTTCAACATTAGATATGGATATTATTTTTTCCACGGAAATGACATTTAAAGATGATACATTATCATCTGTTTTGCCATTGCACCCTAAGGTGCATATGACCTTTCCATCTGACATGCAACTGAAATCTTCTATACTCAGTGTCTCCCTTAATAGGATATAAATGCCTTGAAAAGTAGAGACAGTCTTTATTTTTCTTGCTGTCTCCCTAGAGCTTACACAGTACTTTTTAATAAGCACTCAATAAATACCTTTCCATTCATTCATTCATTCATTTATTCATGGTATAGTCCTGTGATCTCTATCTGGTTCTTGTTTACCCTGCCATATTTCACCATTGCCTTCCTTGGTTGACTTCCAACTCAGTTGCTTACCTAAAATATGAAAGTAATCATGCTAGATAATGTATGAAAAGTGCCTTGTAAGCATAATGTTCTACTAATATCAGCTACTGACCTATCCTAAGTCTTATTTTATGATTTAGGCCTGGTAGAAACTTTGGAGATCATAATAGCAACTCACATTTTATACAGCACCTCAAGGTTTACAAAGTGCTTTACATGCATCATCTCCTTTGCGGCTCACAACCAGTCCTGTGAGGCAGGTGTTGTTATTATCCCCAATTTACAAATAAGGAAACTGAGGCTCAGAAAGGTTAGAGGTCTTACCCGTTCAGTTGTTAGCATGCTAAAGTTCCTTCCAGCTCCTTTTACAGATGAGGAAACTGAGGCAAGCAGAGTTAAGTGACTTGCCCAGAGTCAGGTGGCTAGTAAGTTTCAGAGGCTGCCTTTGAACTCCAGGCCCAGTGCTCTATCCACTGCACCACCCAGCTGCCTACCTAAGGCTATACAACTAGTAAGTATATGAGGAGGGATTTGAACTCAACTCTTTCTAACATAAGGTTCAGAACTTTTACTACATTGTCTCTTGGCAGTTTAGGATCTAGTCCAGGGGTTAACCTGGAGTCTGTAAACTTAAAAAAAAAATTTGATAAATATGTTTCAATTTAATTGGTCTTCTTTGTAATCATATATATGTGTTTGTATTATATATATATAATTTTATTGTATATTATATAATACTATTATATATTATATAATCTGTTATATATTGTATACATAATTTATATATAATTTTTGCACATTTAAAAGGTTTATTCTCAGAAGAGGTCCATAGGTTTCCCCAGACTTCCAAAAGGGTCCATGACATTAAAAAAAGTTGGGGACCCATGATCTAATCCGTCCATCTCATTCCATAGGACAAAGAAATAGAAGCACCTACTCAAGGTCACACAGGTAGTAAGGGGAGAAGTCAAGATTCAAACTCAGATACTCTCTTGCAATCTGGCTGTGTCCCTTCCTACACTGTTATTGTTCATTCAGTGCCTCCTGACGCCATGGACCTTAGAATGCCAATACTGTCCATGGAGTTTTCTCAGTAAAGATACTGCAGTGGTTAGGTATTTCTTTCTCTAGCTCATTTACTACAGATGAGGAAACAGGCAAACAGGGTTAACTGACTTGCCCAGGATCACACAGCTAGTATCAGAGGCTGCCTTTGAACTCGGTTTTCCAGACTCCGGGCCCAGGAGTCTATGCACAGAACCATGCAACAGCCTTCCTATGCCCCTTAGACCTTTTTCCTTAGTCTCCAACCTGTAGACTGTAAACTCCCTGAGGGCAGGGACTATCACTTTTGTCACTGTCTCCCCAGATCTAAGAACTGTGCTCCCATAGCAAGCGGGCTTTAAGCATATTTGCTTGGTTGCTTTAGCTGAATCCCTCCTCCTTTTGCAAATACAAGAATATCCTGGTCGTTAGGCCCCTTTTCACAGCATCCTTTCCCAAGGAGCAGTTCCTTGTCTCTTTAAATCTCTTTCTTTTTTCAAATCTCAACTGACTGCATCTCCTTTCTCCCTTGCCTTTACTTCTTACGGTCTCTCTCTCCCTGGGCTGTTATTTACCTCTATAATTGTATTATTTGACTGCACACGGGGTTTGGGTATACAATTTGTAGGAAAGACACTACAAAATAGAGTTGTGTTGTGCTGTGTACCGGCGGGAGAGCCATTCCCTCCGAGCCAGGTGGCTGCTGTCTTCGGTAAACACTAACCCCCCAGGGGCATATTTTCTACTAAGCACCCTGGGACTTGACAGCAACCTGCCCCATTACCCAGGTGTGCCTCCGCTGTGCATGCAAAGAGGCCCGCTCAGCGTAGCGTTCTCAGAGGTGGCAATCAGCTCTCCCCCATCCAGGCTCTCCGCCATCCAGCCTCCCCGCCATCCAGCCTCCCCGCCAATCAGCCTCCCCGGGCCCAAGGTGTTGCTGTAGGAGGAGGAAGAGAAAAAGAAGGAGGTGGGAAAGGGAGGACGCACTGTCCTGGGTTTGTGCCAAAGAACAGCTTGTGAGGAGTTTTCCCCAAAGGGCTGTTCAGAGGAAGAAAAGGAAGGAACAGCTGGGGAAGCAAACTATGCACCTTTCGGGAAGCCCATGCATTTTTGGACTATAGCTTCCTCCCTAGTAGGTGAGCTTCAAGGAACCATAAGCATAATCTGCTCCCGGTGGGAAGGCAGGCGTTTAATAAATTAAATTACTCCTAGACTTCGACTTCAAAAGAGTCGGAATTGCATCCACCTGGGCAGATTGCAACCCCTCCCCGCTTTAGAAGTTGTTTTCTGGAATGACTGAATCCAAAACAAAAAAGAAACTGTAATCGTAGAGAAAATAAGCTCCCTGAGGGCGGGGAGTGTTTTCTTTTTGTATTCCCTGGGTCTCACTGAAAGTCTGACTTTTTCCTTTCTAATTGGACCTCTGACTTACCTGGCCTGGGGAACTCCTAGTGAAGAAACCCCCTGAATCCCTGAGTATCTGCAGCTGCTCTCCGGCTTTTAAAAATTCAAATTGGGGCCTGATTGTAGAGAGGTTAAGTAAACTGTCCCGATGACCCAGTCAGTTAAACCTCAGGGGCCGGACTTAACACAGATAACGACTCTGAGACCAGTGTGCACTTAGTAGCAGCATAATAATTGTGAATGAATGAATGAATGAATGAATGAATGAATGAATGAATGAATGAACGAATGAACGAATGAACGAAGTGGTGACCAACCTTCTAGTAATAAACTTCCACAAACTCCTTTTTGTTGATAATGAGAATATATTCATCACCAGACTCACACTTGAATCCTTTACAACTTTTAAGGACCCTTTCAGAGTCTGTATTCCATCCACTGTGCTTTGAAACCCCAGCATCATCTGGGGTGAGGAATAAATTAAGTTATTCAGCCTCAAATATTCAAAGTGCAGCTAGGTGGTGAAATGAATACAGCATTAGACCTGAGCTCTCAAATGCTTACTAAATGTGTGACCCTGAGCAAGTCACTTAACTGTCTGCCTAAGGATGCACATCTATAAAGTGGAAATAAGTTTCTCCCAGGCTTGTTGTGACTTCACAATACTTTGTAAAGTGCTATGTAAATATCATCCTTAGCCTCATCATTGTTATTCCTTTCCATTGTTATAAATTGAATGTATATTTTTGCCTGTGAGATTCCAACCTGTTGAAGATCTGGCCAAGAGTATATTGTCCTTTCTTTGCTGAGAGCAATAACCAGGAGAAGCAGAGATTCTGCCATATGACTGAAATATGATAAGGCTTTTGGACCGAAATAGAGAAATAGGATAGAAATATGGTGTTATCTCATCAAAGAGAGGTTGGGACCCACAGGCTTAAAAAAGAGCAGCGCCTTGGAAGAGGTCTGCCAGTTCCATGTTCCCATGGCATTGTTCATGCTAACTTACGTGTAGCAGGTTGGAGATTCTGGGAGAGAGGAGGAGCTCTATTTAGATCATTTCTACTGGTCCCCTTGATTCCATCTCATGTGTCTCTCTGCTAGATGAATCTCCGTCCAGCATTTCTGTGGGCCTGCACAATTCTGTAGGCTGTGCAATTATTATTGGCTTTTGCAATTATTTTCAATTATTATTGGTTTTATAGCTGATGAAACTGAGGCCAGAGAGATAATGGGAACTTATTTAAGATCATAGAGTTAGGTAATGGCAGAATAAGGTTGTTGGGTTTTTTAATGGGACTTCTGACTCTGCATCTAGAGCTGTTTCTACTGTGCATCCTCTCAAGGACTATCACATTCACAAGACGAGTTCACAAGACAAACTATACAACCACACAGAGCCACATAACAATGCAGGAGTTAAACATCAGCACGAAGGTATAGCATAGAGAAGTTAGGTGATTAATTACCCCATGAGTTATAGATAGAGCAGTCACAGTGAAGATTACGGGTTTAAGCAATCTGGGAAGGCTTTGTGAAAGAGGTTAGACCTGATCTGGGCTTTGAAGGATGTGTAGAATTTTGCTAGGTATTAAGAATAAGGCAGGACTTGGGGTGGGGTGCCATGAACACAAGTATGAGGCATTTGAGGAACAATGAATGGCATGGAGAGTTTTCAGGTGGAGGAGTGATAGGAAATAAGTCAAGACAGATCATAATGATAGCTAGCATTTATATAGTACTTAAAGGTTTGTAAAGCTCTTTACAAATATCTCACTTGATCCTCACAACAAAATGCTATTTTTATCCCCATTTGACAGATAAAGAAATTGAAGCAAGTAGAAGTTAAGTGACTTGCCCAGAGTCACGCTGCCAGTAAGTGAAGACAGATTTGGATGCATGTCTTTCTGACTCCAGGCCCAGTGTTCTATCCACTGTACTACCCAGCTGTCCCAACTTAGTCATTTTTTAGTCATGTCCCACTCTTTATTTCGGTTTGCTTTTGGTTGTTTTGGTTTGGAGGAGGGGTCGTTGTTTTGGCAAAGATATTGGAGCGGTTTGCCAATTCTTTCTCCAATTCATTTTATAGATGAGGAAACTGAGGCAAATAGGTTTCAGTGATTTGCCCAGGGTCATACAGTTAGTAAGTGTCTAAGACCCCATTTGAACTCAGGTCTTCCTTACTCCAGGTTCAATACTCTAGGTGCCCCAAGTAGGCTGGGGAACAATATATCTAGTTTTGAAAGCTGAACTAGAAATTCTGACTTTATCGTAAGGTCCTTTCAGAAAAGGGTGAGGGGAAAGAAGGGGGCATGGTCTGCTGCAGGGGAGAGGATGATAAGATCAAAGCTGTTTTGGAAAGATTTATCCAGCACTGGCATACAGGCTGAACTGAAGGAAATCGGTAGACGTGATCCAGATGGAACTGGTGTCCTCTATTTCCCCCATCCCTTTCATTCTTCACTCTTTCTACCACCACCCCCACATTAGGGTTAGCATGGTACAGTGAAACTTTTGGGTCACATGTTTTATTTGTCCTTTATTTTCGAGGAGGATCATGGCATCAAGGAAATGATGACTTGACTTGGATATAAGTGAGGGCAGGCTAGGCAAGGTCACCAGCCTCACTTTCTCCTCCAGAAACATCTGGATCCAGTGACCAGATATTCATCAGGATGACTGGAGATGACCCAGGATGCAATGGGAGACCCTGGCCCTTTTAAGCTAAGGTCTTTTCACATACTCACTTGGAGTGAAGTAATGCCCTTTCTCTACCCCTCTCCTTCTCCTCTCCAAAGGAAGGTAAATTTTGATGACCAAAAACTGCCCACTTAACTTGGTGTTTACTGGCTAGGTTTCTTTCTTTCTCTCTCTCTTTCTTTCTTCCTTCCTTTCTTTCTTTCTTTCTTTCTCTCTCTTTCTCTTTCTCTCTCTCTCTCTCTCTCTCTCTCTCTCTCTCTCTCTCTCTCTCTCCCCCTCCCTCTCTTCCTTTCTTTCTTCCTTCCTTCCTTCCTTCTTTCCTTCCTTCCTTCTTTCACAAAACCTTAAACCCAGTTCACTCTAAAGCTCATAAATTGGACCACAATAGGTCTGGGCCCAAGCTCCACTTAATGGCTGTATTTTGGGCCTTCTTGGCTTAGAGTAAATGTCAATGGTAACTGTTTCTCTTTGGAAGAGCAACCCTGAGGGTCTTCCCCTCTCAGTTTGATTTTTTTTCTAATTAAACGGGCCATCTCTTGACTCACTTCTTAAAGGGATCATATGAACAACAAAATGGCAGACTAGACATTTTCTCCTATCCCCATGGCCTCTCAAACTCTTCCAAAACAGAAACTGTGCATCAGGGATTTAAAAAAAAAAAAATTAAATCATTTCCAGGGTCTAGTATGCTCAGACTCCAAAAGAAGGTTTAAAAAAAAATTTTCCCAAACCCAAAAACTGATGCCTACTGACCCTGAGCCCACTCAGTATCCTCCCCCATCGCCCTTGCTTTTGGCTACAAGGCTGCACTAGCAAGGATACAACATAGGTTTACATCAAAACCCACCCCTGTACCTCTGTCCCCCTTCCCTCCTTCCAGTTCCATGAAGGCTCTGACTCCACAATGCTCATGCATCAACTGCCAACTTGGCCACAGTCCACCAGGAGCAAAAGCCTGCCAGGGCCTACAACCTAGCAGCACCAATATTGAAAAGTTCTGAACTGGTGATGCCAGGGAAAACAGGCTTTGAACTGCAAATTTGGGGCCAGAGAACTAAAGGACAGAGGAAGTGGGAGAGGTCACGAGGACAGGACACCATATATGTGGGGGGCCGAAGCAAAGAGCACAGCATCCACCTGGTGCCATTTCTGACCACCCAAAAAGTCAGTTGCGGCAGAGACCTAGGTTGGTGAACTGGGAACTGCCCAGTTTGAGAGGAGGCTGAGATGATTTAAGGTCCAACCCCCAAGGAAACCACAATCAGAGGGGAAGCAGTCAGGAAGTGAGTGAAAGGTAAAGGGGGTAGGGAGACCAGGGAGACAGGACAGAAAGTACCAAAGATTTCAGGAAAAAGAAAACTTTAAAACCTTCAACATAAACAAATCAACAGGAATAACAGTAAAAACAGTAGGAAATATGGTCTTCAGCTCTAATAAACAAGTTCAGGCATCTATGAATAAATACCACAAAATAAAGAAAAATGATCCAATGCTTGAGACAGAAGACCCTGTGGAATTTGAGGAGAACATGGAACCATAATACATTGTCCCTGAGTGGTTCAAAAGAGAAATGAGAATTATGAGAGCAGAATTTATGTTATGCACAGCAAAAAAATGAACATAACAGAAAAACTAGAATCTGCAATGTCAATCCTCACCCAAGAAATGAGAGAGAGAACAATAGATTTGGAGTATAAATACACAGAAGGGAAGGACAATCTAGAAGAAGAGAAGCAAAAAAGCATTTTTTAAAAATATGTTCACTATGCAAGCAAAACATAAACTCAAACACAGGATGTACAGATACAGCCTAAGAATCATAGGTTTTCCAGAAAAACATAATAGACAATAACTCCAGTAATAGTTAAAAACTAACATTTATATAGAGTTTACTATGTGCCAGGCATTATGCTAAGTGAGTTACAATTATTAGGACAAAAGACCTTAATGCTACAATTAAGGAAATAATTGAAGAGAACTGTCCAAAACTTCTGAACATAGAAAATGAAATTCCAATTAAAAGAATTCACAGATGGCCTCAAAAAAAAAAAAACCAACCTCAAGGCTGCAAACTCCAAGACACTTAGTGGTAAAATTTAACAATTCAGTTCAGAAACAGCAAGTTCTAGAAACTGTCAGAAGAAAGATGTTGAAATACAAAGGAAAGGACATTATAATAATACAAGACTATTTCACACCAACTGTTGCTTGTCTTTCTTTCTTGAAGAGGACTGTAACAACAGGAAGGAGATGTTATGACTTGCAAGTGAATTGGATTTAAGTGAGGGAGTCACCAGTCTCTTTCTCCTCTAAGTAGCCATCTAAGTTCAGTGGCAAGATATAGATTAGGTTGACTGGAGATGGTACCAGATACAGTGGGAGTGTTTGACCTTTTTAAGCTAAATTCTTTTCCAGGTCTCAGTTTGTCTGAGGCCATGCCCATCCAATGATTAAGGCTAGGTAAAAAATGAGGCAAAAAAATGGCCTCTTTTGCCTAGTCAAAAAAAATCAATCTGGGAGGGGAAGACTCTCAGGGTTTCTGGCCAAAACAGAATCAATTGCTATTTACACTCACTATAAACCATCAAAAGGAACCAATAAACCAAACCCTAAAGGAAAAGCAGTATCAAATGAGAAAAGGGAATCAGAGATAATAGAAGGAGAGTCACCCTAAAAAAAGACTAAGGTGAAGTAACACAAGACTACATTTACAGCAGAAGACAGAACTTAAAAAACTGAAAAATTTTTGCATAGACAACATTAATGCATCTAGGATAAGAAGGGAAATGGTTGAATGAGGTAAAAAGTTAGCATCAATTTTTTTCTGATAGGGGCCTGATATTTAAAATATATAAACAGTTAATAAATACATAAAAGACTACCACTCATTCTGTGATAGATAAGTGGTCAAAGGATATGAACAAACATTTCTCAAATAAAATTTTTTAAAGTATTTTTTAAAAATATTTCTCAAAGAATTCACAACCATGTGAAAAAAAATGCTCAAAATCACTAATAATAAGATCAATGCAAATCAAAACAACCCTGAAATTTCACCTCGCACCCTGCGAATTAGAAAATATGACCAAAAAGTGGCAACAGCCAGTGTAGGAAGAGCTGTGGAAAGCTGGGCATACTGATACATTGCTGATGGCTACAAAGTAGTACAACTGTTTTAGAAAGCAATTTGGAATTATCCACACAAAAAAATGACTAAAATGTCCATACCTTTTGAACCAGAAATTCCATTACTGGACTTATACCCCAAGGAAGCCATTTAAAAGGAAAAAAATCTCTATCTCAATCCAAAATATTTATAGTAGCACTTTGGGGGAAGAATTTAAACAAAGGAGGTGTCCATTGACTAAAATTGTAGTACATGAATGTCATGGAATATTACTGTGCTATAAAAAATGATATGTGTGATGAATACAGAGAACCATGGAATGAGCTACATGAACTGATTCATAGTGAAAGAAACAGAACCAAGAAAACAACATACATAGTAAGTACAACAATGTCCATGGAAAGCACAATGACATCAAAAGCAAATGTAACAAAATGATAAAGATCAGGTGTGATTCAAATGAGACAGGAGAAGACACTCCCAGACTACGCCTGCATAGAACTGGGGGGGTCCACATATTACATGTTGCACACGCTTTCAGATTTTTTCAATGCACACATCTGTTGTGTTGACTTTTTTCCCTCTCCAAAAACTACTGTTTGTCATAAGGAATGAATCTCTGGGCAAGAGTAGGGGAGGATACGTGGAATACTACGGTGATGTTGTTGTCATTCAGTTGTGTCCCAATGGACCCCACTGTCTGTAGGGTTTTCTTGGCAAGGCACTGGAGTTGTTTGCCATTTCTTTCTCCAGTGGATTAAAACAAACAGAGATTAAGTGACTTGCCCAGGGTCACACAGCTAGTAAGTCTGAGGTCAGATTTAAACTCAGGTCTCCTTGACTCCAGTCCCATCCCTCCATCCATGAAACCACCTAGCTGGCTCCTAGGCAAATAGAGTTTAAGTGACTTGCCCAAGGTCACATAGCTAGTAAATGTCTCAGGCTAGATTTGAATTCAGGTCTTCTCATCCTCCTGGTGATGTAGGAAACAACAAATTTCAATAAAAGCTTATTTTTTAAAAAGTGTTATAGTGGAAAGAGCCCTGGTTCTGGAATCAGAGGACCTAGGTTACAATCTTTCCTCTGACATTTGTTCCTTGCGTAAATCACCTCAACTTCCTCATCTGTGACATAGTTGTGCTAGATGACCTATAAGATCCCTTTAGCCTAGATCTGATCCCCATGCACACAGCTAGAAGGCCTGT
Source organism: Pseudocheirus occidentalis (assembly GCA_028646575.1). NCBI lineage: Eukaryota > Metazoa > Chordata > Mammalia > Diprotodontia > Pseudocheiridae > Pseudocheirus > Pseudocheirus occidentalis. The sequence continues at coordinate 187,146,562 of CM053598.1, forward strand.
AAGCTGACTGACTCAGTCAGCATAAATGTGAAGTCTCTTTTGTCACACCATTGTATAATTTAAAGAACTCTGGGTCAGGAGTCAGGAGCCCTGGCTTTATAGCTTAGTCCTGCTAACTGAATGGCATTAGGTAGATTGCCCTCTCTGGGCTTCCATTTCCTCATCTAAATTGGACTGGATGGGGCGGCTAGGTGGCACAGTGAATAGAGCACCGGCCCTGGAGTCAGGAGAACCTGAGTTCAAATGCGGCCTCAGACACTTAACACAAAAAAACTAGCCATGTGACCTTGGGCAAGTCACTTAACCCCAACTGCCCCCCAAAAAGCAAAAAAAAGCAAAAACAATAAATTGGACTGGATGATTTCTAGGGTCCCTTCCAGCTCTTGATCCTATAATCCTCTGATCTGCCTCTAATCCAATGTCCTTGGGAAAATGAGACCAGTTAAATGATCCAGTGGATAGAGCACTTGACCTGGAGTCAGGAAGACCTGAGTTCAAATCCAGCCTCAGATATTGTGTGACCCTGGACAAATGAGTAAAGTGAGGATAATAGTACCTACCTCCCAGAGTTGTTCTGAGGATCAAACGAGATAATATTTTAAAGTGCCTGGCACATAGAAGGTACTTAATAAATGCTCGTTTCCTTCCTAACCAGAGTGAGACAAGCAGGGCACTCAGACATGCAAAGCTGAGGAGCACAGAAACACACACACACACACACACACACACACAATGCATGTGCTATTTGAATCATGCCATGTCGTGAAGATAGCCTCCCAGGATAATTTTATATTTTTGCCTCCAGCAGCTGCTCTTTCAGTTGTCAAAGCAGATGGTAAAGCAGCCACACCCTAGCTCTACCGCTGCCCTGATACAGAGGGACAGAAGGCTAGGGAACATGGAGGATTTTACATGACTGCATGAAGAAGGAGGACGTGAAATAGAGGCTTGGTGCACCCTAACAGAGGGAGGGGAAATAAACGGTGTTTGAGCCAAGGTCTAAAATTCAAAATGGCTTAGTGAGGGTACTTCAGGGAATCATGCTAACCATAAGATCTACATGTGGACCGCAGACTCACCTCCCACCCCCTTTTACTACGCCAGCGCCTAAGATACCTTATCTCCTGCAAAGCATCTTTGTAGTCTCCTTGCCTCTGCTTTTCCTGCTTCCTGTTTGACCTCCTTCTTTTCACTGCAAAATTCCTCCCAATAATAATTGCTAGGTGGCACAGAGGCTAGAGAGCTGGACCTGGAGTCAGGAAGACCTGAGTTTAAATCCAGCCTCAGACACTGAATAACTGTGCATCCCTGGTCAGGTTACTTAACCTTTTTGCTTCAGTTTCCTCATCTGTAAAATAAGCTGGAAAAGAAAATAGCAAACCATTCCAGTAGCTTTACCAAGAAAATCCCATATGGGATCAAGGTCAGACAAGACTGAATTGACTGAACAACAAGAAGGACATAGTACTTTATGCTGTCTAAAATACTTTGCACACCTTACCCCCTTTGAGCCTCATGGTAAGTCTACATGAAAGACAGCACCTGTTTTAGTGGATGAAATGTTGGACCCAGAGTCAGGAAGCCCCAGATTCAAATCTCATCTCTGGCATTTACTAGCTGAGTAACCATGGACAAGTAACTCGACCCTTCCATCGTGTCTCAGTTGTCACCTCCATCTAGATCTTCCCTCAGTAACCGAGGCAGCCGGGCCATCATCTCCCATGGTCTCTGTTGTGGGAAGGCTCTCAGGCTGTCTAACCTTTTAGACTTCAATGCCACACACACACACACACACACACACACACACACACACACACACACACACCATGGAATAAGCATTTATGTAGCCCCAACTCTGCACCGAGTGCTTCTCACAAATACGATCTCATTTAAACCTCATAGCAACCCTAAAGGATAGAGGTTATTATTATCCTCATTTAACACTTGAAGAAACTGAGGCAAACAATGGTTAAGTGACTTGCCCAGGGTCTCACAGCTGGTAAGAATGTAAGGTCAGATTTGAACTCAGGTCTTCCTGACTGCAGGCCCACCCAGTGTACCACCACCTGCAATGTATCTTCCTTTCCCTCCTCCCCTCCTTCTCAATTCTTTTTGGATCATTGTCTTACTCCATTAAAATGTAAGGTGCTTAGTTTAAAAAAATTTTTTTAATTAAAAAAAAATAAGATCCTTAAAGGCAGGAATGGGCTTTCTTTTTCCTTGTCCTTGAATCCCCAGTGCAAGGCACATAGTAAGGTTTTAATAAATGTTTGTTGTCTATTGCTTACCTGTCTTTCAGAAGCTCATTTTTCTCATCTCTGAAATAATAACTAGCATGCAAATAGAGCTTTAAGGTTTACAAAGAGTGTTACACATCTCATTTCACTGATCTTCAAAACAACCCTGTGAAGTAGGTGCTAGGAATATCCTCGTTTTTATAGATGAGGAAACTGAGACTTACTGAAGATAAATGACTTGTCCAAGGTCACACTTACCTATTAAGTATCTGAGGCAGGATTTGAACCCAGGTTTTCTCTTCCACAAGGCCTATTTACTATGCTACTTAGCTGCCTTAAGTGAATGTGATAGTGAAGTAATATATAGTGTTTTATAAATTTTAAAGTACTATATAAAATAAATGTCCATTATTATATTAATATAAATAGTATTTTTTTTAACAGATGAGGAAACTTAAGCCTAGAAAGGGTAAGTGATTGGTCTTGAAAATCAAGAGTGTGCTGGTAAATGTTAAAAACTAGATCTCTGAAAAAATAAAGTATGTACAGCCCACTTTTGTGGGTACTATTTGCATTTTCTCCATAATTTTCATAAGTCTAGATGATCAACAAAACCAAAAATCAAGCCCTGGTCTGTAGTATTTGCCAGTTTCCAAGGTGTAAATGTTCCTGGTGAAAATTTAACAATCCACTCTCAGAAGTCAGTATGAGCTGGTTCCAATTGACCCTTGGCCATGATCCCTGTCTAACTGGGTGACTTGTCCTCTCTTCCTAAATGACTTGTCTAAGACCACACAGTTAGTAAGTGACAAAGCCAAAATAAACCTATGTCTCATGATTCCAGTCCAATTCATAAGATCATGGTCTTATGACTCCAAATTTAATGTTCTTTCCACCACACCATACAGCCTACAATTGAACAGTGATTTTTTTAAATGACTACTAAGTGAACCCACTGTCATAGGTACAAGTGTAGAAACAAAGATGAAAAATTCTATGAAGAAATAAAATAAGGCTGGAAATGTACGTTGGAGCCAGATTACAATGGGTCATAAAGATTGGACTAAGTTGTTTATATTCTATAGGTTATAGGGAGCCACTGGAAGTTTGTTTTAAAGACAAGTGACATGGTCAGACCTCAAATATTAGGAAAATTATTTTGGCAGCTATGTGAAGAATGGATTGAAAAAGAAAGAGAATGGAGGTAGGGAAAACTGGGATAAAGAGTAGAGCTGTGGTTTCAATGATATGGGCACCTCCTAAGGGAGGTTGCTGTTCAGTCATTTTTCAGTTGTGTGCAACTCTTTGTGAGCCCATTTGGGGTTTTCTTGGCAAAATTATTGGAAGAGTTTGCCATTTCCTTCTCCAATGTATTTTACAGATGAGGAAACTGAGATGAATAGGCTTAAGTGACTTGTCCAGGTTCACACAGCTAAGAAGTGTTAGACGCCAGATTTGAACTCAGGAAGATGAATCTTCCTGACTTGAAGCAGACATCCTACCTAGGTACCACCTAGCTGCCCTTAAGTAAGGACACACCCTCTATTATCCCTGTAGGTCAGCACCTTTTATAGCCATTATAGATTTAGAGAGCTGTCGATACAGCTCTGAGATGTTAAGTGACCTTCGTGGGTATATAATTAGGATGCATCAGAGGCAGGGCTTGAACCTGGGGTTTCCTGGCTGGCCACCTATCCACAGCTCTTGCACTAGGTCTGGGGGAGAGCTGAAGACTGTCATAATAGTCAACAGAGAAGATTACTGTCATCTGAGTGATAAAGGGCCGGACTGCAGGAAAGCACTGTGAATGGAAAGAAGGGGACAGATGTGAGACACTGTAGAGTTCCAGACACAGGGCCTGTGTTCTTTCTACTTACATTAGTTCTGATATTTTCCTTTGAAGCTTTTTTTTTTCAGAACCATCTTTCCACACCCTCAAATCACCCTCCCATCCTCTAAACCCAGTCATGCATGAAACTGGAAAATGATGGAGGATATTTCACTGTCCTAACACATTTGAGGGCATTTGGGGTACTAAGATGGTCTAACAATGAAGCAGGCCCCCCTCTGCACTTCCCCCTGGGAAATTCTCAGGAAATTTTGATGTAAGTGTTTTCAAATTCCTCTAACATCAGAGACTGAAAAATAGCAAAAGCATCCAGGGGAGAGGAGCAACACTCACTGATTACATAACTCGCCTTCTTTTTCCTACCCTTCCACAGAACCAGCAGGGACCCTCAGGGAGCTTTGGTCAAGTAACATCAGAGAAGCAACAGTCAGAAGCAAAGACTAAAGACAGGGACTGATTCTCCATTTCAGATTACAAAGTATTAGAGAGAAGGGGAGAGACGAGGTGTGGTAGAGAAAGGGCCTTAGGGAAGGGGGGAAAGGATGAATTCCTTGGAAACAGATTCCAAGGACAACACACAGCTTTCCTGTCTCCTGGTCTCAACCCTCCATCTCCCCACGATTTTGTATTCGAGGACTGTGCACGGTTTTGATGAAACAGTAACTATTTTCTCTCTGTGCTGTGTTCCTCCCTGCATTATTCATGTGTTTCCCCTCTCAGTTCCCCTTCCACAGGCTGATCTCACTCCCTATTCAAGGGAAGGAGAAAAAAAATTAGAAGTCCCTGTAAAATGGTTTACTCTCTTCTCTCCCTTCCCTTTTTTTAAAAAAAAAATCTTTTGTCTTCCTTCTTCTGTTCTGTCCTTGAACCCGGAAGGGTAGAATATTAGATGCAGAAAGTCTGGTGATTAGCCCTTCACACATCAATTTATTTACTCCATCCATCCATCCATCCATCCATCCATTCCTTTTTTCTACCCCTCCTAATGCTGTGCTCCTTTCCTCAATCAAGGAAAGATTTAAGCAATGGCCCAAGGGAAAGCTGTGAAGAGGTGAGAGACTGAATGGGGGAATCACCTGGTGATTCCAGTCTCCCCCAGTTCCTATTTCATCTATATTCCCATGCTCAGACTAGAGAAGCCAAATGATGTCATTCCTGAGGGTTGGGGAGAAGTCTCCATGGATGTTTGCCTTACTTTTAGCAACCTAATGGATTGAGGGGCAAAATAAAACCAGTTTCCAATTTCCTTTTCCAGTTACTTGGCAGCCTGGTCTGCTAGGGAGCTCCTAAGCTGGTGCTCAGGACAGCTAACTTCCAGACCTATCCTAGGCTCTATCTAATCTTGAACTGTTTATGTTGTCTTTCCCAGAAGTTCCTCATCTCTTCCTCCCTCTCTTCACTTTGCATCTCCTCTCCTCTCCTCCCACCCTGCCCAGTGGAGCCTCTAAGATGGGGATGTTGAATTGTCCAGGATCTAGGACACCAGCAGTGATTGGCTCCCTCCATCCCTGTAGGTTTCCTTTTATGTTCTTTCTTGGAACACAGAGGTTCCCCTCTTTGCAGAATATTCTTGTGCTCAAGCTGTTATTCTAAAGCAAACAGATTTCACAACCAACCCTCCTCGAAGCATGCTGGGCTTAAGTCATACTGGGCCATGATTTCTGCCTCGTTGGGTGATTGGTCCTTCCCTTCCAGTCATTATGGGGACTGCCCTAGAGTACTTGTGGCTGCCAGACACAGGCTGCTCCTCTACAGCTGTTGACCACTTGTCACAAATTCTGTAAAAGGGGATTCCCATTTCAGGGTCAGGATGGATTAGATGTCTTCTGAAGTCCTGCCCAGTTTGGGGAATCTAATTCTGTGAGGTTAAAGTTCGAAGTCTGTAAAACAGTTCCTCTCCATCACGCCAATCCAGAGTTAGGGAAAGTGAAGCATATCCTGCATTGATGATATGGGCTAGACAAGGTCCTGTGTTTGGGAAGAGAAAAGGTAAAGGTCTGGGGTGTCGGGGCAGAGGAGGAGAGTTATAATGTTCAGAGAGACTGATGAGAACAGTGTCCATGCTACCCAAGGAACAAGGGGAAAAGCTTTTTGGCTTTTCCCTGTGCTCTCTTCTCTCCTTTCCTCTCTTCTCTTTCCCTCTCCTTTCCTTTCCTCTCCTTCCCTCTTCTCTCCTTTCCTGACTTGGGGATGCCAGAAAGGTCTGGCTAGAAAGGCAAGCAGCACTGCCTGTCCCTGGGGGATTCAGCTGCTAATCAAAAGGCCTGGTATCCAGGCAACCAGCTTCACTGGCTTCAGATAAGCAGAAACAGCTGGGAGATTCTGAGGCTAAGAAGCAGCAGCCAGTGGGGAGGGGGAGAACCAACCATGTTATTTTGAGCCAGTTATTTTCACCCTCCCATTTGTCTGCTTGGAGCCCAGGGCCTTTCCCTTGAGTTCGTCAACAGCAACACCAGCAGTGGGAGGGAGACACAGCTCCCTAAAGTGTTACCACTCTTTCCCTGAGCCTGAGCACAGCATCTACAGAAAGAGGGATTGTTTATCCTCTTTCTTCCTGTGGGGGTGGATAGGGAAGAAAAATTGGTGTTGGATCCCAGAGGTGGAAATGCCCAGTGGGTTCTCCAGTGGGCAGAATAATAATTTAGGGGACCAAGCCCTTGCCCTATGTTTTGCGGTATCATGGAAAGTTTAGTGGATTTGGATTCAAGAGGACCTAGGCTTCCGTACCAGGGGTGGTATTCGTTTACTGCTTGTTTGATCTCAGGTCATTTAATCTCTCTAGCTGTGACTTTCCTCATTAGTAAATTAAAAGGGTGGGATGGGGAGGGGGTGGAGAAAAAGGTAGATTTAACCATCTTTAAGATCTCTTCCAGCTCTAAATTTATGATCCCAAGAGAGAGGGGTTGAGATTGAGTGGAAAGAGCCACTGGCTTTGGAGTCAGAAGATCTGTGTTCACAAATTAGCTTTCCTCCCATCTCCCAGCTACATGACCCCTTACAAGCTACATATGGCTCAGCACTTGCATCTTCTCACCTCGTATGTAATTTCCAGTACCACTTTACTGGGTTGTCAACAGGAAAGCACTTTATAAACTACAAAGTACTATCTAAATCTGAGTTATTATTATATAAGATTTATAGAACTTTTCCCTTAGCCCAGAACTGGGGAGAGTGAACCATTTGCTTATAGCTTCCTATCTGCTGAACCTCGTCACTATCTCCCTCGTTTTTTTTTGTTGTTCAGGCAGTTTTCGGTTGTGTCCAACTCTTCCTGACCCCATTTTGGGTTTTCTTGGCAAAGGTCCTAGAGTGGTTTGCCATTTCCTTCTCCAGCTCCAGCTATATGGGGAAACTGAGGCAAACAAGGTCAAGTGACTTACCCAGGGTTACATATCTAGTAAGTATCTAAGGCCAGATTTCAACTCAGAGAAATGAGTCCAGGATCTATCCACTAAGCCACATAGATGCCCTCTCCCTCACCTTCCCACCCTCTACTCCACCTTGTCAATAAGAGAAGCAGCTTCCTGTTTTCTACTCCAGGAGGCATTGGGCCCACAGCCAGCGGGCAATAGCACCTCACAAAAGAGCTGCAAACCTAGAAAGGTGAAGGGATTGTGATAGATTGATGGTAACAGATATTTAGAGAGAAAAAGACTACCCACAGGCACCCTGGCTAAGAATAACCTTGATGAGAAAACTCAAAGTGATGTCTCAGGCCCTTCCCTTCCTGATTATACAAAGGCAGAAGAGAAACTCAGGAACTGGGAATTTGTGTCCCCTCCTAGCTTTCACCTCACTTCAGGGAAGGTGTTTCACCCCAATCAGCTGCCTGGACCCATGAGGCTTCCATTAGTCAAGAAAACACCTAGTTGAGGGATCTGGATCTCCCTTAGACACAGAGCTCCTATATGGGGCAGATAAAAGGAAAGGCTAAATGTTTGTTTTATCCAGAAAGTGTTTCCAGAAGACATGGGGGGGAGGAGGAGTCGGCATTTGAAAGAAGGTGCCTTTTGTTTTCCCAGTAACTACAGTAAAGGGACTATGACCATAATATAAGGGATCATTGGATCAAGAGCTTGCTATGCTCATCTTTTTGTTTATTTCTTGTTGATGGAATGGTCCAGACCTGTAATTTCATTGGTGTAAGGAATTCCCATCAATGTGGATGAACAAGTCAGAGAGTTACTGGGAGGACTGAGAGGTCAGTGAGTTTCCAAAATCATATAATCAAGATGAGTCCCTGAGCCCAGATCTTCCAGGTTATGAAACCAGCCCTCTATTCACCATACCATATAGCCTCCTTTTATATTTTCCTCTCCCTCATCCCTTATTATGTGTTACTTGGGCAGTGTGGCTCTGATGGAAAGAGGATTACCTGCCTAGAAGCCCCATGAATCTGGGAGGAATTGTGTGAAAATGTATGGGAGGGAAGAATTTCAATGGAATATCAGAGCACTTCTCCATTGACAAACCCAAGTCCAGTTCCTCTTTGAGGTGAACTTATGAGCTATTATGGGTACTTTCTGTGTTTTTTTTATCTATGGCCTCCTGTGACTCCTTTGTACATTTCACATATGCCATGAGGTGAAATAAAGGCTGTCCTTTACCCCCACCCCAAAATAAAATAATTGATGAAAAAGTGCCTCTTGCTAGACGCTGCTAAAAAAAAAAAAGACTTAAGTGGGGCTTCTAGGTAGTACAGTGAATAGAGCACCAGCCCTGGAGTCAGGAGGACCTGAGTTCAAATCCAGCATCAAACACTTGACACTTACTAGCTGTATGACCTTGGGCAAGTCACTTAACCCCATTTTCCCTGCCTTCTTCCTCCAAAAAGACCCAAAAAAAACCCCTAAGGATGAGTAGATAAGCATTTAAGAAGCAAATGAAGGGGCCAGCAGAATACTGAGATACAAAGTCAGGAAAATGGGTTTAGATTCCAGCTGGGATACCTTTGTGACCTTGGAAAACTCATTTCTCGGGACATCAGTTTCCTCTTCTAGATTTCAAGGGTTACACTAAGTAACCTCTCAGGATCCTCAAATACATAAATAACTGGGTGTTGAATTGAATGTGCACAAAGCTGCTTTCCCTGATTTTGTGCATCTTTAGTGTGCTATCTCAGTGTGTGGACGCTTTAGGGTAAAAAAATAAAGCCTCTGGGTGCTTCTAGCCATTTGTCACAGCACCAAGGGATGATTTGGGGACAATGAAGCAATCCCCTCTGATCCATTGAGCAGAGAATCCATGACTCAGGGGACCTTTAAAAAGGGAGTGATTCTCTTTCTTCCTTCAACTTTCTAGGTAGCATCAAGCAACTCTGACATTTCCTAGGATGGAAGTGAAAAAAGTAGCTCCCTTTTTTCCTCCATTCCAGCCACCATGGGAGCACATAACTACTAAAGCACCATGTCTTTCTAAAGCAAGCCTGAAACTAGATGTCAGACCCTAGCTGTCTCTTCTGTTTTGTGTTTCTTTCTCAAACATACTTGACCAAACATATCCTTGAGATGTATGTGTCTAGGCTTAGAAGAAACATTGTGAGTACAAGGTGACACAGTGAATAGAGGACCAGGTCCTGGGGTCAGAAAGACCTGAGTTCAAATCCAACCTCAGACACTTACTAATTGTGTGACGCTAGATGAGTCTGTTTGCCTCAGTTTCCTCACCTGTAAAAAGAGCTGGAGAAGGAAATGGCAAACCACTACAGTATCTTTGCCAAGAAAACCCCAGATGGGGTCACAGAGAGCGAGACAAGACTGAAATGACCGAAGAATAGCAGTGAGTTCAAGAGGTCCAAAGGTCCTGGATCCAATTGGAACTGACTGGCAACAGGGTAAGTTTCTGCATCAAAAATAGCCTCCTCTAAGAGGAGGAACCCAAGATCTGGCCTAGCTGGCTGGAGGACGTAGATTTGAGGGAGAGCTCTGAAGCAGAGCTGAAGTAAAATGTGACAGTGTCTGCTGAGCAGTCCAGAAAACAGCTTCATGTTCTCCACAGAAAGCATAGCAGTAGTTACGAGCTGCTGAATCCTATTTTAGGTTTCTGCAATGCACCCTTTTGAGTGTTTTGTGTTTTAAATATCTATACCATAACTGAATCCTATTAGACAAGTAGCTTTTAAATTCTGCCTTTCCTATTAGACTCTAGACACGCACCAAGACCTGAGCTTTAAGTAATTTTCCTAAGGACTCTGGGTAGGGGGTACAGAGTCAAAAAGTATGAGAAAAAGAACATAAAGCCAGGGTTCCCCAGGACTTAACCTGGTCACCAAATGCATAGGTCCAATGTTGAATTATTTCCCTTAGTGAAGAAGGAGAAAGAGCAGCAGCAGTAGTATAATTGTTAGACATACAATCCATCCTATACATAGAATGCTCCCGGGGCAAAGGAATGTCTTCTGGGGTTTATGTTAAGCTCCCAGTTACTCTACTGAAAGCACCTGGGAATGTTTCTTCCTTTAAGAAAGGGAATTACAAATAGTACTCAGACTGCCTACCCATAGAGATATGGGACCCTACAGTTTGGGGGTGAGGGGGTACAGAATTGAAATCCACAGTAACAAAATACAGCCCAAATACACAAGTTTCCATGAAGCAGCCTTCCAACTTTTCAAACCCAGATCTACGTTTTTTAAAAAGTAACTGACATTTACATAAAAGTGAGGTCAAAGCCTTCTCAAGCTTTGCTGGACATATATGCATATGCAAGATAAAAAATATGGCCGAGCTTTGTACATGGAAAACAGTTTGGATGTGGGAAACCTGAGAACCTTCTGCCCCCAGATATTTGGAGCTATGGGGGCAAATAGACCTGTCCTGAATAATGACCAAGGATAGCCTAGGCCATGGGTGAGGAACCTGAGGCCTTAAGGCTCACTCCTGGTCTAGGCTTCAGAGATTACAATCAGAAATCATAGAGAATGCTTACCATAAACTAAGGTGAGGTCTCAGGCAGTCTACCCAAGGCCCTGAGAGGAAATCAAGTTCAAAGAAAGAACAGATTTGAGGCCAAGGTACTACTTACTTAGCTAAGAAGCTCTGTCCTTTGTTCTAAAGAGCTTGGTCCCTGGGATTGAGAATCTCCTGAGGGAATAGGAGCTCTCATAGCCAAGACTCTGAAGGAAACAAGACAGGATTCTGAAAGGGAAAAAAAATAAGCCAAAGAGGTTTGGGGTTCCCCCCCCTTTATTTTTGTTGTTGTCCAGGCATTTCAGTCATGTCTGATTCTTCATGTCTCCATTTGAAGTTTTCCTGGCAAAGATATCAGAGTGGTTTGCCATTTCCTTCTCTACATCATTTTAAAGATGAGGAAATTGAGGCAAATAGAGTTAAGTGACTTGCCCAGGATCACACAGCTAGTAAGTGTCCAAGGCCAGATTTGAACTTTGAAGTCTTCCTAACTACAGGTCCGGCATTCTGTCTTCTACACTACATAGCTTCTCTTCCCCCTTATAGGGAAGATTTATTTCCTCATGGCTTTCTTAAAACAGCTATTTTTAAAAAAGAAAAGAAAATTCTCTTGCTTTTTGAATGAAAAAGAATTACTGAGTCTACTCTTCTAATGAGGAAGAGATAACCAGACTTCAGCTCAAACCGGAAGAGAGAAAAGCTCCACTGCCAGATACCTTGCAGGGCAGTTCTTGGCATCATCTGGTAGAGATGACTACTTCAGCAGAAAATTGTCTGGGAGAGCAATACCTGCCAGAGGCAGGAATCTAGCAAAGACTACATGTCCAAAGACTGCATCCGGTGGAGATCACAAGAGAGCAAGCCTAGCAAGAGAGTCCAATGGTATTACTAAAAGATATCAAAGGCCATGAGATAATAAATTGCCACAATAATGTGTTCCCCCTCTTCCTGCTGACATATGTATTTGTGGCAGAGTGAATCCTATGTTAAAATGAAAAATATTTAATTGGTACTTTTCTCACTGTGCCATTTTATCAAATGCCTTTACTATGAACTAATTCCATCATCTGGCTGACTGTTAAAGGTAAACCCATCAGTGGGGGCTTGTGATCCGCAGTATTAGAGAGTGTTTAACTACAGAGTACTATGAACCTGGGGTAACCAGCTCTGAGAGACCTGCCCTGTAAGTTGAGTGCACCTGGATGCTACATGGATATAGGAATTTACAAAGTGTTCTACATAATTATGCCATTTAGGCTTCACAATAACCTTGTGCACTAGTTATTACAGGTATTATCTTTCTTTTTACAGATAAAAGATCTAAGTGTGATAGAGGTTAGGTGACTTTTCATGGTCACATGGCTAAAAAGATTTAGAACCAAATTTGAATGCAAATCATCCTGATTTCAAATCTAACATTCTGCTCCCTATACCACATGACACAAGTTAGCGATTATGAGAAACAAAGACTCAAATGTCCATTGGGAAGGACCTCAGTCAATCAAATATTTAAGATTAAAGCCCTGACTATTCCCAGGTTCTTTCACCTTCCTTGGACATCCTAATATCCCATTTTCCTTCTCATGCTTTGAGCCTCAGGCAGACTGCTCAGCAATCTTGTTTTGTCCACTAAGGGGAGCTCAGGCAGCAAAGGGAAGCTAAATAAACCTGGAGGGGCTCAGGGGGAGCATTCCAGAGCTAAAAATAACACCAGGTCATCTGGGAAAGAATCAGAGCCTCCAGGCCTCCTCTCTGGCCTGCTGCCCCCCACCCTGGCCCCAGCCTCCCCTCCCCCTAAGCACACAGCTGGGGCAACAGTCACTGAGAGGACCAACAGGCCTTGATTCATCTCGACTCCTGCCTCCCTTCCTAGGGCCCCCTGCTGCCACCTCCCCTTCCCTGACATCAGTCCGTCAGGATACCATAGTTTGTGGGGGCCCTGGCCACAAGAAAAAGGACATTCAGGGAACCAACCTCTGCAGGGCCTTTCTGCCCCACCTCCTCTTCATCCCCTTCCATTGGCTTCTTCGAGAAGTGATTTCCCCCCACCCACTACCCCAGAAGAGGACTTGTTTTAAGATCAGGGCCTTGTGTTGGTTGGATCAGAGGGGTCAGGAACCTGGGGGAGCTGGATGGGGGATGCAAAAATGATGTGTCTTCTTAATGTATTTTGTTTTTTAAAATAAGATGCCTGGGTAGTGAGGGTTGGGGGTGGGGGGGAGAAAGGCATCGGTCCTGGCGGTGACTATCATTCTCCTTGAACCAAAGCAGGAGGGAAATGACGTTAGGACTGTTCTTTGCCTGTTTCTCAAAACTCACCCCTCTTTTCCTACTCAGAGGAACAAGTTATAGAAGCTGGACCAAGTTCTAAAGGGTAGCAGCACTGAATGCCAAAATTACTGACACTCCATTTAGGGGAAAAGGTTTTACCATCCCATTCCACCCAAAAAAGAAAAAAAGAGAAAAGAAAAAGTCAATAATACCCCCCCAAATCCCCACACATTGATATAAAAAATAGGTTATGTTTTATAACATAAACAATACTCCCTCCCCACCCAGCCCCATCAAGCGAGTTGTTCTGAAAGTCTAGAGGGCAATTTGTTTCCATCCAGCAGTAACTACTGCTCCTGATAGGGTATTTCTTGGCAGGGGGCAGGGGAAAGGGGACACCCAGCCAGGTTGTGACTAGCTGAGCCTGGATTGGGAGCCTTTAGCAAAACACGAGACTGACTGAGATGTTGCCTAGGAAACACTGCTTGGCAAGTCTGCCCACTCAGAGCTCCACCCAGTGAGGGGGGGGCGTTAGTTGGAGGGGGAAAGAGGGAATACAAGAGCCAGAAGACCTTGTCCCTAGTGGAATTCAACCCAGGCATGGGGGGTGGGGGGGTGGGAACCAGTCTTGATCCATAAGGGAAATAAGCAAGAAAAGGGAAAACCCAAAAGCTTCCTGAAAAGCAACAAAGCTTCTCAGAGTTCCAACAAATCATCAGCCTGGGCAGCCCCCAGTTCTCCAATCTGGAGTTTGCTCTCTCCCCAGGACGTAGGAGGGGAGGAAGCAGTGAGACTGTTTAGCCTGAAGAAAGAAAAGCTTAGAGGTGACTTAAGAGCTGTCTTCAGGCATGTGGAGGGGTTTTTTGTTCAGTGGAGAATGAACAGCTGCTCTCAAAAACAGAGTATGAGGGTTTTAATTTTAGCAAAAGAGATTGATCATAGGAAAGAGCAGGATTTTAGGGTTCGAAAACATCTTAGAGGTCATTTAGACCAATCTCCCTCCCAATGCAGGAATTCCTTCTAAAACATTACTGACAGATGATCATCCAGCCTTCCCTGATACAATTTCAGCGTTAGGGGGTTTGTGCCATTGCTGGACAGTTCTAATAGCTAGAAAGTGCTTCCTTCTATCTTCTGAAATATTTTTGCACTGACTCTTCTTGACCCCTATATAGAATCTGACGCTACTGAGTTTCTCCTTCTTGATCCTCTCTCTTCTTTTGGCTTCCATGAGTCACAAGCCCCCACTTGTGTACTTACCTTTAAATAGTCAACCAACAGACACAATCACTTTGAAGCAAAAGCATTTAATGAAATGGCATAGTAAGAAAAATACCAATGAAACATTTCTCAGATAAACATAGGACTTATTCTTGGATAAACACATACATCAATGGAAAAAGTGGTCACATGTTGGAGGGATAACTTGTACCTTTGTCATCTCAGGTCCAGGGATGTCTTTTGGTGGCACCATGGCATTGCTCTCCTCTGCTCTCTGGATACTGTGCACAGCTGATTTTTCTCCTCCTTCTTTGACAGCTCCTTCTCTTTCCTATGTCATCTTTTCATCCTCTTGCCACCCCTCAAAAATGAGCATTGTTTGCCTTCTTTTTCTACATATCATAACTTTGATACATCTATATCTCCACACTCAGCCTCTCCCTGGAGTTCTATTCCTACATTTCTAATTGCCCCTTAGATAGGTCAGCCTAGATGCTACCACCTGAAAGTCAAGCTACCTTTTTCAGTCTTACCTCAAGTCCCCTTGATTCTCCATCACAATCCACATAAACTGGACCTTCTGTTCTCATTCTCTCTTCTCTCATCTTTGTGCTTTTCCTATAATCTCCCTTGTGACTAGAATGAATTATTCCCCCTCCCTATATTCTTTCCATCTCAATCTGTCGAAGTCAGTCCCTCCTTCAAGACTCAATTCAAGGACCCCTCCTCTAAGAAGCTTTCCTGCCCTTGCCCCTCTGAAGTGACTCCTCCCTCCCAAAGTGCTTCCAGAACTATGCACTTAGGGGCTTTCTGCTTATTTCACTTTCCTTTGTTGCACAGTTATTTGTGTACAGGTAGTTAAGTCACTTTCAGTCATGTCTGACTCTTTATGTCCCATTTTGGAGTTTTCTTGGCAAAGACGTTAGAGTGTTTTCGCCATTTCCTTCTCATTTAACAGATGAAGAAACTGAGGCAAACAAGGATAAATGCCTTGGGCAGCTAGCAAGTGGCTGAGGTAAGATTTGAGTTCATGAAGATGAGCCTTCCTGACTCCAAGCCCCGTGCTCTACCCACTGCACCACCCAGCTGCTTCTTATGTGCAATCACTTCCTCCACAACCCCTATTAATAATAATAGCTAAGTTAACATTTACACAGCACTTACTGTGTACCAGATACTTTACAATTAAAGTCTCCTTTGATCCTCACAAAGCCCTGGGAGGTTGGTTCTAGTATTATCCCTATTTTCCAGATGAAGAAATTGAGGCAAAGGAAGATTGAGTAGCCAGACTCACACAGCTAATAAGTGTCTGAATCTGGATTTGAACTCAGGTCTTCCTGACTCCAGAATTCTATGCACTGCTCCACAGAGTTGCCTCCATTAGAACATAGTCTCGCTTCTTGAGAGCAAGGTTTGTGTCCTATTCATCCTTGTCTCCTCTGTGCCTACCACTGAGCCTTGCTCTCCATCAGTCATAGGATCTAAAGCTGGGAGGGATCCTAGAGGTCACCTAATCCAACCCACTCATTTGATAGATAAGTAAATTGAGACCCAGAAAAGTCAAACGATCAACCACAGGTCAGGCAGGCAGTAAGTGGCAGAGCCAGGGTACAAAACCAGGTTTTTTGTCTCCCCAATCCAGCACTAAATTGAAATGATTATAAAACTTAATTGATCATTTTTAATCTTTTAATAAAAGATAAAAAGACAAAAAAATTAAAAATTAAAAAAGCAAAAAATAAGGAAAAAATTATAATTTTTTAAATTGGGTAGCTAGGTGGCTCAGTGAATAGAGTACAGGCCCTGGAGTCAGGAGGATGTGAGTTCAAATCCAGGTTCAGACACTTTACATTTACTAGCCGTGTGACTTTGGGTAAGTCACTTATCCCCAAATGCCTTGCCTTCTCCCTCCAAAAAAATAAAAATAAAAATTGAATTGAATTCTATTTAGCTGAAGTTTGCTTCAGGCAATGTCTATGTCCCTCTGCCACAGGACATGGGAATCCTTCAAAAATGATACAGCCTTGCTTTTTTGCTTAGTTAAAAATCCCATCCCACCCCTCAACACCTTTCCAATCTTAGTGCCAAAAATTAAGAACTTACTCACTTTCTCCCTCCTACCTACTCCCCATCTCCAAACTCTGCTCATCCTTCAACTCCCAGGTGAAGTATCACCTTCTCCAGGGACCCTACACCTCTCCCTCCTCTGAACAGTAGCACTTACTTGCTGCAAGCCCTCATACAGGACTTAGGGCATAGTGCCTTGTATTGTTATCAATTTCATCTCCCAAACTAAATTTTAAGCTTCTGGAGGGCAGGGAAACATCTTAAGTTTCTTTGCATAAACTATAACTCAACACTCCAGCTCTGGTTTTATACTGACCCAGTGTCATCTCAAAGACAAAGCCCCAGATCAGCAATAAGTTGACTCATATCAGAGTCACCCAGAGCTGCCTCTTGAAAATCTCAAAATTAAGCTCAAATATAGCCTATGTCTAGTTTTCCACAATATGGAAAAAAAAAAAAGGTCCTCAGATCTTGTGTAAGGACCTAATGGAACCATATGGATGTGTATGTATATGTATGTATATATACATATATGGCATATATTTGCATATGTGTGTATGTGTGTATACATGTGTGTGTGCGTGTGTGTGTATACATGTGTGTGTATAGTGCAGACTAGTCTTTATTAGCATCCCCACCAAGATCTTTCTTACAGTAGGTCCACAATAAATGTATCTTCATTAATCACTTGTCTTCCTTGAGCCTGTTTCCTCATCTACAAAATGAGAGATGGAGATTGGACTAGACCGTTTCTGACATCCCTTCTAACTCTACATCTATGATTATGGAGGAATCTGGAACAATTGACCAAAGGAGACAAGAATCTCCCAATTACAGATATATTTTATGTCAACAACAGGGTTCCTTTAAAGGAGGGCAGCTTCCCTTCGCCCCATACTTAAGGGAGCCATCAGTGGATGTTGAACACTTTCCAACATCCCCTAGATCTCCCATCACTTGAGACATTCAAAAATTTTTCTACGAAAGCCCAGAAGCCAGAACAAGTGGTAAGATAGGATAAAGGACAGAGGTCTTATATGAAAAGAACAATTCTGGGTTCTTTAAAGGTTATTTGCCAGCAGGCTTTCAGCCCTATAAATATTCCCTTCCCTACTTGCCCTTTTACCAATCTGTATGAAAGGCATGTGGTGGAGTGGCCTTGATTTCTCATGGTCTCTGAAGTTTTGTAATTATCTCAGGGTTAGGATGGGTACCAGAAAAACTGACCAGTCACTAAAGAATACAGGTCAGAAGCATGATGAAGGCAGGTATGTATGACGTGCAATGGACTTTTTTTTTCTTTAGGCCAAACTGTGATTTCAATGGTATATGGAACTTCCAGTGAGGAAATTCCTTCTATAAAGGCAGACCAGCAACTCTTCTCCAGCTTATATTTTTAGAGCAGAATTTCTTAAACTGGGGTCCATGGAAGGGGAATGTGGCTAGATTTCAGAAGGTCTTTGAACTTAGATGAGAAAAATGTTTTATATCTCCATTTTCACTGACTGTTAACTGAAATTTGGTGTTTCCTTCAATTATTAATTTTTTCAGATAAAATACTTGAATTGCCAGAGGGGACCATAACACCAAAAAGGTTAAGAACCTCTGTCTTAGAAGGTTATTTAGGGAACTAAGAGGCTTAATGTTTTGCCCAGGCTCACACAGAGCAGCTAAGTGACTCAGTGGATAGAGCAATGGGCCTGGATTCAGAAAAACCTGAGTTCAAATTCAGCCTCAAATACTTACTAGCTCTATGACCCTGGATAAGTCACTTAACTTTATTTGCCTCCGTTTCCTCATCTATAAAAATGAACTGAAGAAGGAAATTGGCAAACTACTCCAGTATCTTAGTCAAGAAAACCCCAAATGGGGTCATGGAGTTGAAAACAACTGAACAACAGCATAGGCAGGGTCACAAAGTCATTACATGTCAGAGACAGGACTGGAATTCAGGTTGTCCTGACCCTGAAATCAGCTCTCCATCTGCTATCCCACCCTATTACCCTTTTAAGACTATATATCCAAGAATATGTTTGAAGACTAAGTTGAGGGAGATATTTCAGTGAATAGCTGGGTGGTAGAGTGGATCAAGCACTGGGCCTGGAATCAGGAGGACCTGAGTTCAAATCCTGCCTCAGACCTTCAGTAGCTCTGTGACCCTAAGCAAGGGTCACATTTAACCACTTCCTGCCTCAGTGTCCCCAGCTGTAAGACAGGGATAATAACAGTACCCAGGGGGCACAGTGAAATAAAGAGCTGTGCCTTAAGACAAAAAGTAGGACATTCCAATCGTGTCTAATGCTTCATGAGCCCATGCAGGGTTTTCTTGGCAAGCATGCTGAATGGTTTGACATTTCCTTTGCATTTTACAGATGAGGAAACTGAGGCAAACGGGGGTAAGTAGCTTGCCCAGAGTCAAACAGCTGGTAAGTGTCTGAGGCCAGATTTGAACTCAGGAAGACGAGTCTTCCTGATTGCAGGCCCGGTGCTCCACCGCCATTTAGCTGCCCTTGAGACAAGAAGACCTGAGTTCTAGTCTGGCCTCAGAAACCAGCTCTCTGACCTTGGGCAAGTCACTTAACCTCATCTGGAAATCGGGGCTAATAATAATACGTACTTTCCAGGGTTGTTGTGAGGATCCGAGGAATAATAATTGTGCTTGGAGCTTAGCACAGCATTTGATGTACAGCGGGAGCTTAATAAAGGCTTTGCCTTCCCCTTTCCCCAACTGCCTGCTACAGTGTCAAATAAGGTCACTTAGAACGGTGAGATGGAGACAAAAGGGAATGTAGAGACCATCTAGTTTTTAAACATTTTAAAAATGAGAAAACTAGGTGAAAGACTTAACCCCAAAGTCACACAAGAAGTGTCAGCAATCCAGATGAGGTCACGTAAACACCAAACCCTACCACTGTGCCGCCTCCCTGTCAAAAGCACGCAAAGACGTCCATGCACGCATCCCTAGCCCGCAGAAGGCACTCAGTCCGTGGTGGATCGGATCAATGAATGAGTTCTTATGCAGTTGTGTGTCTATCACTTTTGTGGAGCTTGAAAAATATCTTAGTGCTTTGGGGAACTTGCCGATTAAAAGAATCTTCTAGGGAAATATTCTTTCAGATTAGAATCTTTTGCAAATAGTTATCCACTCATTTGGATTTTAAGTAAATTCAATCGTCACCTGCCCAGTTTGCCTAATTAAACTGAGGTACACTTATAACAATAACACATCATAATGACAATTTTAAAAAAATCTTATCTCTAACAAATTATGTGAGTCTCCCTCATTAGAATATAAGCTCATTAAGGACGAGGAATGTTTCTGCTTTTTCTTTGTATCCCAAGCACTTGGTACAGTATTTGGCACATAGGAAGGGTCTAAAAAGAAGAACTAGCATTCTCTCAAATGTGCTTTGCACATAGTAGGGGCATAATAAATGCACATTTCCTTCCTTTTTTCTCCTTTTTCCCACTTGAAAGGTCTGCTAAACACTTTACAAAGTTCTCATTTTATTATCAAAACACCCCTGTGAAAAAAGAGCTATTATTATCCTCATTTCACAGATAGAGATAATGGAGGCAAATAGAGGCCGTGGGAGTTGGCCGTGGTTACAGGGCTAGTGAGCATCTGAGGTACAATACGAACTCAGGGCTTTCAGAGTCCTGTCCAGCCTTCTATCCACTGTGCCAGCTGGTTGCCTCTATCAGTATTTATTGAGGGGAATAGGAAAAAGGAACTCCTCAGCGAAACAGCCCCAAAGAGGATCTGTGCCGTGATGAACAAACAAGAAAAAAGAATAATGATAATTTGGAGACCAGTTGGAACGATAAAATGACCCCTCCCTCCTCCGATTCCAAAGAGTACAGGACTAGAATGTAATAAACAAGTATTCTTGTCTCACCTGTCATTCAGTAGCTTTACAAATGCAATCGCAGGTCTATATCCCTCCCTAAAATCTTCCAGGCATTAGGCTAAGTACCAGGTACTGAGCACAAAGAAAAAGAAAAAGCTCCTTGTGGAGCTTACTACATTCTAGGGTGGGAATGGGGGTGGGTGGAGAATGACACGTACACAGATGAATAAAATGCAAAATATATGGGAAATAACATTGGGAGGATGGATGGAGAGGCACTAGTAACTTGGAAAAATCAGGAAAGATTTCAAGTAGAACTGACATATCTGGAAGGAAGGCTGCATTTTTTTTAAAATCTATTTTATTTAATTTTTTGTTACAGTTTGAGTTTCCAGTTGTTTCCCTCCCTCTCAACTCTGCATTAGAGAAGGCCAACATTTGAGAAATACATGCACACACACACACACACACACACACACACACACACATACACACACACACACACAAAGAGCTCTCCCAATGGAGAGATATATGGATATATATGGAATCATAGAATATAGAATCATATATATATATAGAACCATTACATAGATACACATATATAAATATTTACACTAATATATGCATAGTATAAATATACATATATATAAATATCTACATGTACATGAATATATAAGTATATAAATTCACAAGCATACATATGTGTATAAATATACAAATATATGTGTGTGCCTATATAAATATATACATGTGTACATATATATACATATACATATGTGTGTGTGTGTATATACGCACACACACACAACCATAAAATACATACTTCCGTGTATCAGTTCTTTCTCTGGAGTGATAGCATTTTCCTTCATAAGTCCTTCACAGTTGGTTTGAATGTTCATATTACTCAAAATGGCTTAGTCATTCACAGTTACTTTTCAGGCAATATTGCTATTACTGTATACAACATTCTCTTGGTTCTGCTCATTTCAGTCTGCATTTTTCCATGCAAATCTTTCCTTGTTTTTCTAAAACCAATCTGCTTGTCATTTCCTAAAGCACAATAGTGTTCCATCACAAGAAAGGCTGGGTTCTAAAAGGCAGATATTCAGGTGATTTCCATGCTTACAGCATGAGGACTGCCAGGCAAAAAGATAGAGGTCTGAAGCAGGAGAGAGTCACTGGAACCTCAAGCAGGGGAGCAAGGAAGCCAGCCAAACCTACACTTTAGGAATGTTATGCTGTCAGGGCAGCTAGGTGGCACAATGAGTAGATCATGGGTCCTGGAATCAGGAGGACCTGAATTCACATCTGATCTCAGACAGACACTTAATAGTGTGACCCTGGGCAACTTACTTAACCCTGATTGCCTCATCCACCCCCCCCCAAAAAAGGAACATCATGCTGCCTACAGTGTGGACACTGGTTTGGAGAGGGAGATAATATAGAGAAGATGAGGTGACTTTGAGAGGGGAGGAGCTCTTAGAAGGTGGCAGCTAAAGGCCTCTGGTTGGTAACCAAGAGGAAAAGGCCCTCATGAAAACCTAAATATGAGAAGAAGAGAAGGTTCTGAGTATACAAGGTAGTCAGCAATCACTAATCAGGGTGGTTGAAAAGAGGGTAGCAATACTGATCTCTCTCCCTTAACTTCTCCTACCTTCATACTCTGCCCCAGAGCTGCAGTATCAGACATGCCCCCCACTTTATTCTCCTTCCATTTGTATGGAAGTAGGCATCTGCAGACTGAGAATTCCCTAATTGTACTCCCAAAATGGGAAGAAGGAAATGATTGAAGACAGAGGGCTCCATGTAGGACCACCCAAGTTTTGTTATCATTTTTTAAACTATTGCCACTGAAGAGTGAATAGCTCTGTCTTAATTAAGAAGGTTGTTAACTAAGAGATGTTCCAGATGTGAGGTGGGTGCCCTTGAATAATAGATTTCCCATTTTAAATTATTTTTTATCAATATTCCATATCATCTCCCAGCTGAATTCCAAATCTGGTCAATCTGGGTTTAATCTACTCAGTAGTGCCACTGTGGTGGTACACAATACCTACCTACTAAGATAATGAAGCAACCTGGGGCATTTGTGGGCAAACTAGCAGTGACCAAAAGGCACATTTCAGCTTTCTAAAAGGCTATCCTATGTATGCCCCAGAGAAAGTCTGTGTAGAACACTTGGTTGATGGATCAAATAGGCTGCCACCTGATGGACAAATCAAATATTGCACTCCCTCAATGGATAATTCATATAGTGACATACTACCTTTCTGTAGGGGGCAGCTAGGTGGCACAGTGACTGGAATGCTGGGCCTGGTGTCAGAAAGACCCATATATTCCTGAGTTCAAGTCTTGCTTCAGACACTTACTAGCTGGATTCCCTGGGAAAATCACTTAACCCTGTCTGTCTCAGTTTCCTCTGCTATAAAATGAGTTGGAGAAGGAAATAACAAACCACTCCAGTATCTTTGCCAAGAAAACTCCAAATGGGCTCATAAAGAGTCAGACTCAACTGAACAACAAAAAACCTTTCTCCAGGCTTAGGGAAGGCAGCATACAAGCCAATTAGGACTGCCTACCTCACTGCAGAGTCCAGCTATGGACATGGATGTATACGTGAGCACACTCAAACACAATCCGTAGAAATCACATATTGAAGTAGGCTGACCATATTTTCCTTTCTTTTTTGTTTTAAGTTTTATGGATGTCTTTTGACACAGTTATTTCCAGGTATACTACCACCTACGTACAAACACACACAGCCAGTGAGGCTTTCCCTGTAACAAAGAAAAAGAATCAGTGCACACATCATTTGGCATTCATGGTACCTTACCTTTCTATCAAGAAGAGAGAGATGAATCATTTGTTCTCTTCAACTAGTGTTGGGTCATTATCTTTAGCTTGAGTACCACTGCCTGTCTTTTGCCAACATTATTGTAACCATCATGTGCACTGTTCCTCCGATCCTTCTTTCATTCCTTTTTACCAGTCCATTTGCTACTGAGGACTTTTCCTTTTTCTTTTTCTTTCTTTCTTTCTTTTTTCAAGGCAATCAGGGCTAAGTGACTTGCCCAGGCTCACACATCTAGCAAGTGTCTGAGGTTAGATTTGAACTGCAGTCCTCCTGACCACAAGGCCAGTGTTCTATCCACTGCACCACCAAGCTGTCCTGACAAGTGTGTTTTGGATTGTTTTTTAAAGGGGGGTGGGGAGAAGTGGTTTTGTTGTTGTTGTTTGTTTGGTTTGCTTTTTTTTTGGTTTTGACTGAGAACATTTCAAAAGAATAGAGGGTTATATCCCTGGGTGTCCTTAGGCATAGGTGCGTGCCTGGGAAATGCAAGCATGAGAAATACCTCGCCAAGGAGACCAATCCAGATTTTTCCTCCTTGCAGAGTTTCTGAACAATGCAGCGGAAAGGGCCGTGCAGGGGGAACAGGGAATACAGTCAGCAGCTGGTGTTTCCATAGTAACAGCTTAGGCCACCACACTGGGCTTGGGTTTCTCACTTGGCTTTCTTGGCTGCTTTCCTCACCCTCCCTGAAACCCGCTGTCTCATTCACCAAGGCCAGCAAAAGCCTTCCACCTCCCCACCATGCTCTGCCCCCATCTACCCTACCTTCCACCCTGGTCTCTTCCTCTCCTTGGCCATAGCATCTCCTCCTCCTCCTCCCCGTTCCTTTCTCCCCTTCTTTCTCCTCTTTCTTTCTTCTCCCCCTCCTCCTCTTCTCCCTCCCTCTTCTCTTTCCTCCTCTCCCTCCCCTTTTCTTTCCCCCTTCTCCTCTCCCTTCTCCTCCTCCTCCCCATTCCCCTACTTCCCCATCTCTCCCTCCTTTCCCTCCTCCTCTTCCCCTCTCCTCTCTCTGCTCTGTGGCCTTGGCCACCTCTCTGTCCCCTCTCATCTTCTACTTCTGCCAAAGCAAAAGAGGGAGGGGACCTGCCAAAGAAGGGCAAAGATTCTCAGTTCTAAGCAGATTTTTCCTCCACAGGCAGTGATCCCTTTTATTTTTGTTTCATTACCATAAACACAGGAAACTGAATTAGGATGAATGGGCAAAAATCCCTGTCTTTGTCAGGAGCATCGGCAAAATGCCAGGTGGTGAATGACTTGTAAGCATTGGGATTAAATGGAACCAGGGGAGAGGGTGGTGACACTCTGAGGAGGGAGCCCTGAGGCTGCCCAGAGCATTTACCCTTCTGCAGGTCCCCCCCCCCTCTGGGAAGGACTGTGTGTCCAGAAGCTTTTACTCCTTGGTACTGGTCCAGTCTGGATGGATAATGCCTCAAGGACACATTTCTAAGGTCTAATACATTGTGAAATAAATTAAGTGATCCTGTCACAGAATCCCTCCAAGTATTCAAGACTCTCCTTTTTCTTCCACCTACCTTCACCCCAAACTCCAACCTTATTCCCAGCCTCTGGTCTTCACATACCCTCAGGTCATGTGGAAGTCACGAATTGATTAGGCAAATTGGACTAAATTGCCCTATTGATGTCCAGAGTAGGATTGGTTGCTGCAGTTAGGTGGCAGGATGAACTTGGAGTCCTGCCTCAGTTTCTTATTAGCTACATGGCAAATCACCAGCCTCTCTGCCTCTTGGTTTCCTCTTTGTAAAATGCCAATAATAATAATAACACCTACCTCAGAGGGTTATTTTGAGGACCAAATGGGACAATTTATGTAAAATGTTTACAAGGCACAATATAAATGCTAGCTACTAATATTGGGGGGGGGGGGGGCGGGAGCCAAGAAGAAAGGGAGGAAAAGGACCTTTTATTATACACCCTTCTTCTGGGGTCTAGAATACTTTTTAACTCTGTGGGATCCTAAGAAACCCTGGGTCGTCACAAAGGGAATTGAATCCACAGGATATTGAAAGTGAGACCTCCTAAGTACAACATTGGGTCTGAGATGAAACCATTCAAGGAAATGGGAGACAAGAGAGATTTTGTGTGAAGGCAACCACTTGGCCCTCCCTGCTGTTATCTTTTGAGGGAGCCACCTGAGAAAAGACTCCAGGTTGACAATTCCACCCAACCTTTTTTCACTCTTCCAGAAGCAGGAAAGGAATGAGGCAGGTGTCCGTGAGGCAGCAATCGGAAGCGAGCCATTTGCTAAATAGCCCAAGTTGGATGAAGCCAAGGCAGAGCTGGGGGCAGATTCTATGGTAACTAAAGCTAAGACCTGAGGCAAAGATGGGACCAAAACATTGGGGAGGCAAGATAGGCAGTGCTTAGGCAGAGATGGAGCAGAGCTTTCACACCACGAGATCAGTACTGAAGTGGCCACCACACCTGCAGAACCATGCACCATTAGAGTTGCTTAGGATGGATTTGGGGTGGTGGGGTATGAGTGGGAGGAGTCTAAGAGTATGCTGACTTAGCTCCCTCTGGTGAGCAGTGGGGATACTACTGCCTTTGCAGAAACCCACAAGGCCACTCTCCCAATAAAGCCCCTTGCATGGTGGCTTGGGTGTATCGCCACCCAGTGGGTGAAAGACACACTGGCTAATTAATTAATTGTGACTGCCCATCTTTCTGCAGGCTTGCAGAAAACAGCACAGGAGCCAGGAGTGGGTTGCTATTACCATTACACAACGGGAAGCACTGGGGACACACATTATACACAGTCAACCCACATTACTATTCCCTGCAATACCTTTCATATCACAGTTTCCCTAATATTCCCTAAATGAATGAATGAATGAGTTCAGAGATTCTAAGAATCAAGATGAATGAATCTAAGACCTAGAAATAATGTTAAATATAATTGAAGCTCAATATAACTTCTCTCAAAGTCCTGAGTTCAAATCCATCCTTAGGAGTTTCCCAGTTATATGACCCTGGGCAAGTCACTTAATCTTTTTCAGCCTAATTTTCCTCAGTCATAAACTGGGGATAACAATAACACAGTAACACCTACTTCCCAGGGTTATTATGGGGATTAAATGAGATCAGATTTTTAAAGGGCTTGCAAAGCACATAGTAGACCTTTAATAAATATTTATTTATTTCCTTTCTTGCTTGGATGGTGATTCCTTAATGAAATTTT
This sequence comes from Pseudocheirus occidentalis, assembly GCA_028646575.1. Lineage (NCBI taxonomy): Eukaryota > Metazoa > Chordata > Mammalia > Diprotodontia > Pseudocheiridae > Pseudocheirus > Pseudocheirus occidentalis. Next base: position 187,173,016 of record CM053598.1, read on the forward strand.
GGATGCCTATATATAGACTAAAGTCAAGGCACCTCAGAAAACCAGCAACATCATCCATGAAGAGGCATCATTGTCCCTGTCACAATACCATCTGAGATGTGGTTCGTGTTAGCACACTCTCAGTCTCACTCCAGCTACTGGGAAGAGCCACCTTCCCACCGAATTAGAAATCCTTTACCGTAACAACTCAAAAGTTCCCTTGACCTCAGTCACTGATAGAGATCATGCCACAGGGGAGCTCTAACAATACTGGACTAGGAAAACTCAAGACAGGGGGATGTGAATCAGAAAGAAGGATTAAGAACTGTAGCTCCGAGGAATAAAGCAAGAGAAATTGGATGGGGCAGGCATCTTGCTAGGAATAGGGCTGAATGGAGCAGGAGAAGATGGTTTGTTAACCCATTTGGGCAATGATATTAAGGTTCATGGAAGCCTTTTGGAAGAATGGCCTTTCAGCCCTAGCTGTAGGGACTGATGTCCTACAGCTTGTGCAGGACACTGCTGGAGTTTGGGACCAGGCTGGCCAGGTAACACTAGGCCCACAAGCAGAAATATTGAGTCATTTATCCTTCCTTCCCCTATCTCAGGGTGGGAGAAGAATCTAGTTTCTGATACTCAAGGCTGGAGTGTTCTCTTAATTGGACTGTACTGTCCAAGGCTGGTGGTCCACGCCCATTTGGCAACTCCCATAGCAAGGAAGTTGAATAAAAGAATGAATGGGAAAGAATTTGTTAAATACTTACTGGTTGCCAGGACCTGTGGAAATCAATGGGAATAGAAAGACACAAATAAAACAGTCTCTGTCCTCAAAGAACCTGTATTCTGACAGGGAGGACAAAGTTTAAAGGGAAGCTAGGGCTGGAAAGGGTGTGGGAGTTGGGTCCATTGTCAATGGTTGGGAAGTGAAGAAGTGGCCAGTTTCAGGCAAGATAAGGTAAGATAAGATAAGCTTACCACTCTGAGCCCGGGGACCCACAGGCCAAGTTCTGGTGAGAGGAAGAAGAGCCTGACTTTAAAACGGCCTCTAAGTTCCTCCTCCAGGGATTACCAGGAATACTTACCCTAGTAGAGGAAACTATGCCAGGGAACCAAAGATACGCAGATAAGAGAGGTGTGGTCCTAACAAAATGAGTAGAGAAGGGGTTTTAGATAAGTGGGCCCCCACCCATCTAGAGCTATAGAGAAGTGATAGGGCCTGCAGAACTTGACCTCAGATGCACGCTAACTTTGTGATTTGGGGGCAAGTACAATTCAGCCTCTCTTGGCCTGTTTCCTCATCTCTAAAATTGAGGTAATAATGATGGGACCTGTTCTCCTTTTTCTAATTTTCCTATTACTGTTAAAGGTATCATCATCATCATCATCATCATCACCAACATCATCATCATCATCATCATCATCATCATCATCATCATCATCATCCTTCCAGTCAACTCAAGCTCTAAACATTGGTGGCCTCAACTCCTCACTTGTACCCATCTAATCCTGTTGCCAATTTCTGCCATTTCTACCTTTGCAAAATTTCTCATAAATATCCCTATCTTTTCTCTGATGCATCTGGCACCCTAGTTCAGGCCCTCATAATCTCGTGCCTGGCCTTTTGCAGTTGCCCACTGACTAGTCTCTCTCCACTATTCTTCACAAAGCCCAGGTCTGATACCCTGCCATCTCTCACCCCCTGCCCCTTGCCTATTTAATAAACTCCAATAGCTCCAAGATCAAATGTAAAATTTACTGTTTGGGGGCAGCTAGGTGGCCCAGTGAATAGAGCACCGACTCTGAAGTCAGAAGGACCTGAGTTCAAATCCAGCCTCAGACACTTAATACTTACATTAGCCATGTGACCTTGGGCAAGTGGCTTAACCCCAACTGTCCTACCAAAAGGAAAAAAAAAAATTTTACTGTTTGGCCTTCAAAGCCTCCCATAAGCTACCCCTCCACCTTTTC
>CM053598.1:187175462-187192583 GCA_028646575.1 Pseudocheirus occidentalis
GAGAGAGAGAGAGAGAGAGAGAGAGAGAGAGAGAGAGAGAGAGAGAGAGAGAGAGAGAGAGAGAGAGAGAGAATATGCTGAGACCAGAACAAGCAAGACCAAAAGAATGCCAAACCAACAGGGTCTGCAAACCTTCCTGCTGCATAAATACGAGCTACCTGTTATTGTTGCTGGGGTTGTTGTTGAGCTGGGTTCGATTCTTTGTAAACCCATTTGGGTTCATCTTGGCAAAGATACCAGAGTGGTTTGCCATTTTCTTCTCCAACTCATTTTACAGATGAGGAAACTGAGGCAAGCAGGGTTAAGAGACTTGCCCAGAGTTACCCAGCTAGTAAAGGTCTGAGGCTGACTTGAACTCAGCTTTTACTGATTCTAGGCCTGTCACTCTAGCCACTGCGCCTCCTAGTCACCCTATTGGTAAAACATAAAGGAAAGAAAATGGTCCAGCCATTGTACTTTGTGATCTGCGGGCTTGGGAGAATAATGAAGGAGGAATGACTTGAATCTAGACTTTCAGACTTCAAAACCAACTTTCTTTCTACTTTACTAAGTTCTTTTTCCAGTGGATGGTTGAGCCATTCATTGGACTTGGCATACAAATGCTAAGCCAGGGCAAAAGATCTTAACTTGGGGAATTGGAAGTTGAGGGGATACCTATCAACTGGGGAATGACTGAACAAGTTACAGTATATGAATGTGATGGAATACTATTATTCTAAAAGAAATGATGAGCAGGCAGACTTCAGAAAAATCTGGAAAGACTTATATGAACTGATGATGAGCGAAGTGAGCAGAACCAGGAGAACATTGTACACAATAGTCCCAGTGTAGGATGACTGTGATAGACTTAGCTCTTCTCAGCCATGCAAGGATCTAAAACAACTCCAAAGGACTCATGGTGTAAAATCATGTCCGCATCCAGAAAAAGAATCTTGGAGTCTGAATGCAGATTGAAGCATATTATTGGCTTTTTCTTTTTTGTTTGTTTCTTCTTTCTCGTGGTTTCTCCCATTGGTTCTAATTATTCTTTACAACATGACTAATGTGAAAATATGTTTAATATGAATGTGTATGTAGAGCCTATATCAGGTTGCATGCTATTTTAGGGGAGGGAAGGGGAAGAAGGGGGAGAAAATTTAGAACTCAAAATCTTGTGGAAGTGAATGTTGAAAACTAAAAATAAATAAATAAAAAGATCTTAACTTGGAGTTCAGGAACTTAAAAAAAACATTTTGATAACTATTTCAATATAATTGGTTTACTTTTTGTCCAGTGTATTTTATTTTAGGCATTTACAAACATTATTTTTTTGGAGGGGGGAAGGCAGGGCAAGTGGGATTAAATGATTTGCCCAAGGTCACACAGCTAATAAGTGTTAAGTGTCTGAGGCTGGATTTGAACTCAGGTTTTCCTGACTCTAGGGCTAGTAATCTATTCATTGAGCCACCTAGTCCCCCCTTAAAAACATAATTCTAATGAGTCCATAGGCTTCACCAAACTACCAAATGGGTCAATGACATAAAAAGGTTAAGAACCCCTGGTCTAGAGAGAACAGCAATCATGCCCTGGGCAGAATAAATCCTTACCATGACTGATCCTAAATCAGTGTTTCTGGGAATCGAAGCTCTAACTGCTTCTTCCCAGTAATCCCTTCACACATATTCTCATAGACCAGGGGTGGGGAACTTGAGGCCTTAAGACCTTAAAAGGATTTGTTCTGTAAAATTTGGATTCAGTTGAAAGGCTGCACTTAAGGACCTAGAAGGCCACAGGATTCCCTACCCCTGGCATAGACATAAAGATACAGGCTTGTGTGTGCACACATATGAACACACACAGGTCACTGAACTAACAACCAACCAACCCCAGGATTCTTTACATTATAAGCAGCTACAAGCAAGGTATAGACTTTAGAAGGAGGCAGATTTAGTTTCGGTAAGGAAAAACATTCTAACAGTTTAGATTTGTCTTAAAGCAGGATGAGCTGTACTGGGAGTTAGTGAATCTCTCCTCCATGGAAGTTGGCAAGTGAAGACTGTATGACCGTTTGTCAATAACATTGCAGAGGGATACCATGCTCAGACACTGGCTGGACCAGACTAGGCTAGACTCTGAGGACCCTTCCAAATCTGAAATTTTGCAAAAATGTCACTGAGCAATACTTCCTCGACATTCACTGGGTGTTGACAGTAGGCTTCAGTCTCTGCCTTTGATGTGGGGGTGGGGAAGAGGGACTTAGGAATGTGTCCTGGACTGGTCTTGGGTAAAAGACATTTGCATCTTGAAACCATTTCAAGGTGTTCAGGGTGGCATATGTCTGCAACTGGGGAAGGCGGAGGCTGGTAGAATGCTTGAGTCTGGGAGTTCTGAGCTGCAGTAGGTCTAAAAGGGATTGGACGTCTTTCATTTGCTAGCTGTGTAGCCTTAGATAAGTCACTTTATAATATCATGTAAGGTACATTTAGAAGTGGAAGACAACTTAGAAGGCACTGAACTCCATCCTGTCACTTTACAGATATGGAAACTTAGACCCACAGAGAGGAAATGACCTCCCAAGTTGACCCAAGTAATAGGTGACAGCTGAAATTTGAACCCAGCTATTCATTCCAAATTCAATAACCTGTCCACTGTTCTATGTGGCTCACCCCTCTGGGCCTCAATTTTCTCATCTGTAAAATGACTAAATATTCTCTCTTAGCTTTAAAATCCTACCCAAAATGCCCAGAGTCAATGTCCAGTTCTCCTCCCTCTCCTGTTTCTGGTTCTCAGTCATGCCAGTTTTGGCAAGGAGGGGATCAGTTTGAGTTTTAATTGGTAGTTGGGTTAATCTGGGGTGAGTGTTCTCCCCCAACCCCTTTGGAAGAGGCAGGAGGGGTAGATTTTGTTTCTGTTCCTTGACTAAAATAGTACTAAGGAATAATAATATTTGTGACACTATATCTTTTATTCATTATCTTTCTCTATAGCACTGAAATAGGTTTTATGTTCTCATTCCCATTCATCCATATAGTTCTATGAGAAACTAGAAAGAGATTGTGTTGACCAACCTGTGTTGCCAGTGGGGAAACTGAGGAAAAAGTAGGGGAGATTTATCTGTTCACCATCATCAGGGAGCCAAGAAATAGCTAAGCTTGGAGAAAGACCTAGATCTCTATCCACTGTTAGACTTCTTGCTGTCTTGCTGCATCCCATGTGGTGTGAAAAAAAGAAGGGGGGGGTGGTGGTGATAGTGAGGAGGCTGAGACAGGGAAGGAATGGGTAGGGGGAGGGAGAAGGAAAAGGAAAAACCAATCTGGTTTCCATGACAACCACACATGTGAACCAGCTGCTGTCACCATGGAAACAGGAGGAAACTGCTCAGAGGCAGGAGAAGCTATCCCAGGGGAGAAACAATTTTGACAAAAATACCCTTTGATAAAAATAAAAAAGAAATAATAAAAGCTACTTTTTCTGGGACTTGGGGGCACTGCTGAGTGAGGTGACAAAATGATGGGGACCTGGGCTGGGCTATCCAGTCTGTCCCAATCTCTTTCAGTTTCTCCTTGTCATTTTATGGAGTAAATTTTGGAGAATTACAGACTTGTACCATTTTTGATCTAGAAGGGAGCCATTTAGTCTAATGCCCTGATTTTACACATAAGGAAACTGAGACTGAGAGATGAAGTGACTTAGCCAGGGTCATGTAGTGAGTCAGTGATAGGAATACTTAGCTTTCTATCTAGCGATACAAGTACCTAGTTTCCCCATGCCATGGAAAAATGAGAAGGAAAATGCTGGGTCATATTGGTAACCAGGGACAGATGATCAGATTTTGTAATTCATACATCTGCATTTTGAGAGCAAGGTGGGTAGGAAGAAAGAACAAGACACAGGAAATGGAGAGGAGAAGTCAGATTCCAATCCATGTTTACAAAGGAGCCAACATTCAGCATCTCTTTTGCCTGATCATCTGTACTGCTGAACCTTTTAATTTCTCTTGTGAGGGTGCGCTCATTCTCTCTGTCTCTGTCTTTCTGTCTTTCTGTCTCTCTGTCTCTCTCTGTCTCTGTCTCTGTCTCTGTCTCTCTGTCTCTGTCTCTCTCTCTCTCTCTCTCTCTCTCTTTCCCCCTTCTTCCCTTCTTCCCTCCCTCCCTCTCTCTTTCCCCCCTCTGTTTTTGTCTCTCTATCTCTGTCTTTGTCTCTTTCTGTCTCTCCCTCTCTCTGCCTCTCTTTCTCTGTTTAGATTACCCAGGATAGTGAGTCAAGTCATCAGAAAGCATTTATTAAATGCCTACTATGTTCCAGGCACTGTACTAAGTGCTGGGGATACAAAGAAAGGTAAAAGACAATCCCTAGGAGAGACAATGTACAAATAACTGTATAAACAAGCTAGCTGCAGACTCAATTGGTGGTAATCATGAGAGATGGCAATAGAATGAAAGGGGATGGGAAAGGCTTCTTAACTGGTGCTTGAAGGAAGCTTGAAGGAATCCAGGAGGTGGAGATGAGAAGGGAGAGGATTTCAGGCATGAGGGACGGTCAGTGAAAATGCCAAGTTGCGACATGAAGTGTCTTGTTTAAGGAACAGCGAAGAGGTCAATGTCGCTGGATCAAAAAAATTTACGCATGGGGCGTAAGATCTAAGAAGACTGGAAAGGTTTTGGGGGGCAGGTTATAAAGGGCTTTGAACATTAAAGAGAGGATTTTATATTTGAACCTGGAGGTCATAGAGAGTCACTGGAGCTTACTGACTATGGGGGTGACATGGTGAGATGTGCATTTTCAAATGTATAAAATAAAATACATGGTTTTACAAAGTAAACTAAAGGTTAGTGAAATGAAAGATGTGCTCTTTTTTCACCATCCAAGTCCAAAGACTCCCTGAAATTCATCCACAAAGCTGGACTACCTGTTAAGAACCTCTCAACTAACTGAAACTTGGAATATAATAACAGGATTGGACTGCCAAGCTGGGCATAGATGATCGATACCTTAGGACTTGTGAGTCTGAGCTTAGTTCTAGATAGGGTAAGTAGGACTGGGAGGAACAGGTAGGCATTGTAGACCTGGGGAAAGACCAAGAAGAACAAGTAGGCATCAGAAGCTCAGTATAAGAGACTGAGAATAAAAGGAAATTAGGGGTCATGAACTTGGGCTAGAAAATCTAGGTAACAAGAAAGCAGGGATCTGGGTAGTAGGCAAAGGTACTAGCAGTAAGGGGCAGCTAAGTGGTCCAGTGTATAGAGCATTTAGTCTGGAGTCAGTAAGATTTGAGTTTGAATTCAACCTCAGATGCTTACTAGGCTTGTGACCCTGGGCAAATCACTTAACCCCTATTTGCCTCATCTGTAAGATAGAGACACACTGGAGAAGAAAATAGCAAACTGCTCTAGCAGTTGTCAAGAAAACCCCATGGGCAAGATCATGGAGTCATGAAGAGTCAGACATGACTAAACAACAACAACAACAACAACAACAACAGACAACAACAGACAACAACAGGGGCAGCTAGGTGGCACAGTGAATAGAGCACTGACTCTGGAATCAGGAGGACCTAAGTTCAAATCTGACCTCAGACACTTGACCCACTTACTAGCTGTGTGACCTTGGGCAAGTGACTTAACCCCAATTGCCTTGCCTTCCCCCTCAAAAACAACAACAACAAAAACAAAACAAACAAACAACCAGCAGTAAAAATGGAACTTAGTAAAAATACTGAGCCAAAGCTGCTTACATGTCTCTTGTCCAGGCCAGGGTGCAGGTGGGTAGAAAGACAGAAATGTGGTCTGTAAGAACCTCATGACATCTTTTCCAGAATCTTCTGGGGTGGGGGGTGAGGTGGGGAATCTGGCCTGTTAATTCCAGGGAAAAATCTTTTGCTTCCATATGGCTCTCCCAGGGAACCAAGAAGACTATACTAGTTTCAACTAGTCAATTCATTTGTGTGTACAAATGAGGAAACTGAAGCATAGCCCTACAAAGTGACTTGCCCAGGATTTTGCTTTTTCCCTTTTAAAGTTCTCTGAGACTTGATGCTAAGAGGTAGGGTGACCTTGAAACAAAAAGAGCACAGTGCTAGAGAACAGAAGATGGTCCGTGTAAGAGAAGGTGTATAAAGACCATTGTTACTGCTGCCTATTGTATCTTGGACCAACTCACAATACAAAACATGATAGATGTAGCAGAGAATGATGGGAGGGAGACGGTGCAAAATGGACATTTTGGAACAGTGACTGCAGTGACCACAATAATAGATTTCAGGTTTCTGTCTTGGACTCTGGGTGGCCTCAGCCTCTTTAGCATCTCCATGGGATGCTGGAGGTATGAGGGGGTGGAAGGTTGGAAATTTTCCATTAGCTTCCTGTGTTGGAGCTGGGGTGGAGGGTGATGGTGAGTGCGTATGGGGGTGGGTTTGCTGGCTCTACTGGCATTCCTCTCATCTGTCCCCTCTCTCCATCACTCTTGTCAGCTGCCCCTTGCTGCCACTGCCTCCTCTCTCCCCTCCCCCTTCATCCTCCAAGGCAGCTAACACATGTGCAGTTACCATGGAAACCGTGTGAATTCCATTCTCAAGCCATCCGCATTGCTATGCTAGACAGCTGAAAGGGGTGGGAGTGGGGGATCTGTGATACAATAGGCAGTAATAATACCTGTGTGGGGGAAGCTTGCATTACCCACCTTTCCTAAACTGGGCAGTCTTCTATTCTTCAGCCACAGAATCCTTTTTGGTTTTTGGACACCCTCCTTCTTTCCACTGTCTCCCTCCCCCTTCCCAATCTCATCTAAAAATTCCTTTTTGTTTGTGGTCACAGAGCAATAAAGAAACCATTAGGTGCCCCTAAATCCTTGAATCATCCACAGAGCAAAAGATTATCTCACGTATACATCTCTGGGTGGCACCAAACTGTGGAGATTTACTGGATTATATGATGTAGTAGGGGAGGGCAGTGTGGGCATGGAAAAGATGGAGATGGGGTGGGGGAGAGGAGATTGTTTGTTCTCCCTTATAACCCAGAATGCTGGGACAGTCCTAGAAACTATGCTGATCTTTCAATAGTAAGAAGACTAGCTTTATCTCTGGCAATTTCTTGTTGCTACCAGGAACCTAGAGAATCTGAATTTCACCTTGGTTTAACCAGTTGATAGTGGTGATTGACACTGGTAAGTAAGTAAAATAAGAATTATTATCATTAACCCATGCTTTACATATACTTTACTTTTACAAAGACACTGTGAAGTAGGTACTTTGGTCATACCCATTTTCCAGATGACAAAAGTGAGACTGAGCAAGGTTTAAATGATTTGCCTTACAGTGAGTAAGTGGATGATGGGTGATTTGAACTCAGGTTTTCCTGACTTAATTCTATTCTCTATGACAAATACTGACCTAACCAGTGAATTTAAAATAGGGAACTTGAGAATTGCTTGAATTGGTCTCCCCCTACAAATTTCCTAGTACACTGTACCTCTGCCCAACATGGTTTATTTCTTCTTCTTAGACACCAAATCATATCAGTCCTTGAAACAGTGAGCTCAAGCACCACTTCCCCCATGAAATCTTCTTTAGCTATTCCACTTACATCCATCTATACAATCGGAGAGATGCCTTTTTAGTCAGCAGACTTGAGTTCAAATCCCAGCAAGTTACATCCCTCTGGGCCTCTGTTTCCTCATTTATAGAAAGGAGGAGTTGAACTAAACTATCTCTTTCTACTACCAGCTCTTTGTCTACAACAAGATCCCTTAAATTCAAAGTCAACACACTTATATTAAGGAAACTATGCCAGCAATAACATAGGTAAAGTTCTTTATAAACCTTAAAGAGCTGCATTAATGCTAGCCTTGGTTATGTTGTTTAAAAAATTTTTTTTTAACTCTCTAACTCTTTTAAGGTTTACAAAGTGATTTCCTCACAATCCTGTAAGGTGCTGTAAGTGCAAATATTATTATACCCATTTTATAGGTGAAGAAATTGAGACTCATAGAGCTTTGATTTTTTTTCTTATAAAATTTCATTATGTACTGACTTCTGATGAGCATCTAATAAACATGGCCAATACCAAAACAATTTAAAACAGTGGGATAATTCTCTATGTAAGTACAATGTAGACATTAACCTATCACTAAAGGTCAAGCATTAGAGAAACATCTGTTCGGAAGAAATGTAAAGCCTTGATCTTTCTCCTGTATTCCAGTTTTTCATCTCCCAACTATTTGCTGGACATTTCTACCTAGAAGCCCCATAGACAGCTCAAACTTAATATGTCCAAAATATAACACTCTCTCCCCCCTCTCCTTCTTCCTCTCCCTCTCCCCCTCTCTCTTATACACACACACACACACACACACACACACACATCCATTCACTCACCTTTCCTTCAAATTAGAGAGCATCACCATCTTCCCAGTCATCCAGGTTCACAATCCTGGTGCCACCCTTGACTCTTCCATCTTCTTCATTTTGTTATTTTTGACAAATCTTGAACATTTCTCATATTTATCAAGTCGTCATCACCTCTCATAGAAACTACTGCAAGAGTCTCTCAATGGATCTTCCTAGCTTCTTCCCTTCTCCAATCCATCTCACAGCTACCAAATTGATGTTCCCAAGGTTCAGGTCTGCCATTTCATCCCTCCTGCTCAAAATCTTTTGGTGGCTCTGTATCTGTAGGATCATGGCTCATTACCAAAGCTTTGTGCTCACAAAGACTGGATTCAATCTTGAGGTCTTCTCACAATAGTTCAACTTTTTGGTTCATACTTTCACTGAGGATTTCCCCTAGGAACACCAATCCATCAATCAATAAATATTTATTAGGTACTTATTATGGGCCAGGAACTAAGTGCTGAAGATATAAAATGAGGCAAAATACAGCCTCTGCCTTCAAGGAGCTTACAATCTAATAGGGAAAGTAAGCATGGAAACAAATATATACAAAGCAAGTTACAAAGAGGACAGATAGGACATGATTAACAGGGAGAAGGTACTAGAATTTGAGAGGGCCTGGAGAATCTGTCTCATATCTAGAACCTGTGGTTTGGACCTATGGAATCTTAAGTCTATATCAAGGCACTTAAGTCTGGCAAAACATCAGATTAACACAACAGAAAATATAAAGGACTCATATCTGACTTTACAAGCTGTTAAAATGAAAACCCAACCCAACAACAACCAAACAGCTCCACTTTCCTCTCCTGTGGGTCTTTGCTGGAGACCTAAATGACTCTGACCATGGAACAGCTTCTCTGGGCCTCAGTTTCCCCATCTGTAAAATGAAGAGGCTAGGCTCAATGTCCTGGAGTTGTCTTTCTAGCTCTAGGTCCATGATCCTATGGTATCTAAGTCCTATAACCTCTAAGTCTGTCTTCTTACAAATATGGTCTCCTAGACCTGTAGTGTGACCTTACATGCTAGTCAGTCAGTCAATATGCATGTGCTAAATAATATATTATGAGCAATTGAAAAGCATTTACTCAGTACCATGTGTGAGGCACTGTGCTAAGTTCTGAGGATACAAAAATGAGGGAGCAAGACAGCTCCTGCTCTCAAGGACCTTACAATCTAACAGAAGAAGATAGCACAGAGGAGAGGAACATGACTCCTCACATACTTACCTTCTAGATAAACTGAGCTGTTCTCCACACTTGACATCTATCTCTTGTCCCTGTGCATTGGTAGAGGCTAGCCCCCCTGTTTGGAATTCAATCCTTTCTCATTTCATACCCCTTAATCAGATTCAATTAATTTTTAACAAATCACCTCAGTTCAAGGAATGACCCCTCAACAAACCTCTCTGTGATCTCCTCCCATACCCCAATTTTTAGTTTTCTCTTCCTCTTACAATCAGCTTGTCCTTGTTTATCTGTGTACATTTTGTCTGTCGTGTATCTTTCACCATACCCCCAATTCCCAACATAACAGTACAGTATAAGCTCCCAGAGAATAGGGAATAGTTTGCTTTTATCCTTCCAACTCCAGCTCTGTGGTGTGGTCCACTGAGACCTGGGACTCGAATCAGAAAACCCTAGTTTCACATCCTTTCTTTAATATATACTATCTGTATGATCCTGGGCAAGTAAGGCAATCTCTAAGGCTATACATTGTGGAACAGATGCTTTGGTGGAGGAAGTTTCTTTATTGGAATTTTCCAATATTAAAGAAAACACAGATCCAATTGAAAAAATCAGTTGGGCCTCACAATAATCCTGTGAAGTAGGTGCTTATGATTCTCATTTTGCAAATGAAGAAACTGAGGCCAAGAGAACTTCTATAGCCCAGGCTAGCAAGTATTTAAGGCAATATTTGAATTCGAGGCTTCCTGGCTTCCTGACTCCAATTTTCTATGATACCAGCAACTATAACAGGTACTTTAGTTCAGCTCTGTCATATTAAGAAAGAAAAACCTCTTGGGCCCCCTGAACTTGTTGTCCTTACCATTTTCTTGGCATACACTACTGTTTTGAATTGTTCTTTAGCTATTTCATGTGCTGGTATTCCCAGTGTACAGTGTTTACCTTAGGGACAGGGAAGATTGCCTACATGGTATTTCTTTTTATCTCTGACTGCACTGAGCTCACTTCTGGACTTGTAATTAGTAACTCAGATCATCTTTTGGCACTTCAGTTTCTTCATCTGTAAAATGAAGTTTGGGTAGACAAGGTGATCTACAAGTTCCTTCCAGTCCTAAAAGTCTATAATTCTATTCTTGGTATGGAGTAAATACTTGTTGAGTTGACACCAGGTGCATCAAATAGGTGGGCCATAAGTATATTTGCATATGATTTGCATGTATGGTAATTTCCTCACACTTACCTTCCTTAGGCAATTTTCCAGGTTATTATTGCTGCCCTGAAATCTGCTATTTCTTTCTACATCACCCTTATCTGTTCCCTTTCTCCTAAAGGATAGCATTCATCTTGATTGCTTCCATCTAAATTTCAAAGCAAGAAGGGAAAGAGGAAGTGCAGACGACCAGGCTTTTGGTGAAGATTCCAGTCTGGATTACTAGTGTTCTGAGGAGTTTAGAGAAGACTGGTTCTAGAAAGCTAGATCCAGGGTGTGTTTATGATCTAGAAGATATTGCTTTAGGATAGCCTTGTACTTTTTTATGAATCAGGTTTCCATTATTAGACTAAATTTTTTGGATTTGTGGGATTGGGCCTTGACATTTGTATCGCCCTTAGAACTTAACTCAGTGTTCCCAGTGCAGTAATTATTTAAATATTTGTTGTTACGATTCACATTTCCTAGAGGGGAGATAGATGGGGGAGACTGGGAGGCTATTCAGTATAGTGGAAAGAACCCTGCATCTGAAATTTGGATACAGGCTCTGTTATTTACTAGCTAGGTGACCTTGAGTGGGTCAAACCCATCTGGGACTCAGTTTCTTCACTTGTTTATTGGGGAGTTGGATCCAGTGACTATTTTCAACTGTGAATTCATTAGCTACATGATCCAGGACTTGTCAGAGAGCTCAACTTCTCACTCCTCCTGATCATTCTTTGTTCTCTTTGTTCCCTTCCTCCCTGAATATTCCCATGGCAAGATTGCTGGATTTGGAACTAGCAGAATTTGACTCAAATCTTGGCTACGTCATTTATAGCTTACATGACCTTAGATAAGTCACACGATATTTGAGTTGGAACCCTGCCACTTACTGCCTATATGACCTTAGGCAAGGTCAACCTCTGCAGACTCATTCAACCTTTCTAGACCTCATTCAACTTCGATAGCCCTCAGTTTCCTCATCTATAAAATGAAGGGGTTGCACTAGATAGTGGATAAGGGTTCTATATCTATGATCCTATGTCTGATCATTTAAAGAAGGCAGAACCAGGATGGAGAGGGTTAGGAAACTGAGCACAAACAGGTAGAATTGTCACTGAAGGATGACCTTGACCCGGTTTCTTTGCCTATATAAGAAACCTGCATACAGTCTCAAGAGGAAAGCTGCCTCTTTCCAACAGAAGAAGGTGGGGAAAGGGAGGTTAAGCAAGGAAGAAAAAGAAAGGATGAGAGTGCAAATAAAAAGGCTTTACTGAGAGTATGAAAGAAGAAAGAGAGAGTATGTGCTGGGGGGAAGGGAGGAGGAAAGGGTGGGGAGAGGCGGAAGGGAAGAGAGAAAGGGGAACAAAGAGAGAGCTTCAGCAGATGCAGCAGGAACAGCATCTTGAGTGAAGGGATCAGTGAAAGATGAATGAATGAACAAATGAATGAACAAGTGAATGAGCTCTGGTGACTCAGCGTCTAATGCTTTCCCTTCCCCACCATTAAATCCTTTATTGCTCAGCCCAGCTTCCACATGATACCCATGGGGGAGGGGAGAGGACTGGCTGGTTGCTGGATGACTTCAGGTCCCCCTCTCCCTATGCAGCCTTTCCTTAAACCTCCTGCCCCAAACTCTCCCTACAAATGCCTTCTCTCCTCTCCCTCCCAGGGAGCTGTCCCTGCTGAGCCTCTTTGGGGAGGATTGGGGACAAACTCCAAGGATATGCAGTTCTCTGCCAGAAGAGCAGTCTCTAAGTAACTGTGATCATTCATCTCCTCCCTGACTACTAATTTCCTAGCCTGTTTGATGATGATGATAAATAAAATCAGAACCTGTCTCTACCTTTCCCCATTGTTAGATTTTTTTTTTACTTTGCTACATGTAACCAGCCACCTCCAGACTGCAAAATGTAACCAAGTATGTATTTATATACCTGAGAGATGCTACCACTGGATGAGGAGGCAGTTTCCTTAGTGAAAGACCCCACCCTTACTTGTGGTGACCAGAAAGTTCCATTTCCCAGATTCCATTTGGGACCTTAATGCAAAATTAGAGGCTTGAGACAAAGGTAGTGGGGCATTTTTGACTCTAGGAGAGGTGAGGTGGTATAGCAGAAAGAGGATTGGACTTAGAGTCAATAAGACCTGTGTTCATATCCCACCACGTGTGTGACTTTGGGCAAGTCACTCTGTGCCTCAGTTTCCTCATCAGTACAATGAGGGAAGTTAGATTTGATGGCCTTTAAGTTCCTTTCCAGTTTTAAATCTACAATCCTATTATCTATATCTATTATTTAAATTTCTGACAAAACCTATGATTTCATTGTTATAGGAAATTTCCTAACTATACCATACTGTGCCACTTATCAATTAATCTATCTAGCTATCTATTTACATGCTGGGCCATCTCCAGTTGTCCTGATCTATATCTGGCTGCTGGACCCAGATGGCTCTGGAGTAGAAAGTGAGGCTGGTGATTATGCACAACCTTCCCTCATTCAAATCCAATTCAATTGTAAGTCATGATGTCATCTTCCTGATGTCATGGTCCTCTTTGAGAACAAAGGATAAGCCACATAACCACACAATATCTATCTACATATCCATCTTTTTCTCTATCCATTTATATTCTTTGTTGTTCAGTTGTTTTCCAGTTGTGTCCAACTCTTCATGATCCCATTTGGGGTTTTCTTAGCAAAGACACTGGAGTGGTTTGCCATTTTCTTTTCCAGCTCATTTTCCAGATGAGGAAACTGAGGCAAACAGGGTTAAGAGGCTTGCCCAGGATCATATAGCTAGTAAGTATTTGAAACTGGATTCAAACACAGACCTTCTTGACCGTGCCCAGCACCCAATCCACTGTAACACTTAGTTGCCCTATAATCTATGCACTTATTCTTTTCTTTATCTCATTATCTTTATACTTTTCCTTTAATCTATCACCATCTAGATCTATCCCTTTATCTATCCATTTTCACCTATCTCTAGTTATGTATGTATATATGCATATATACACATATGTATATATGTATCTATATATGTGTATATATGCTCACACACATAGCAATTAGGTAGCACATTGGATGGAGTGCCAGGCCTGGTATCAGGAAGACCTGAGTCCAAATCTGGTCTGAGGAACTTACTAGCTGTGTGACCCTGGGCAAGTCACTTAACCCTGTTTGCCTCAGTTTCCTCATCTAGAGAGTGAGCTGGAGAAGGAAATGAAAAACCATTCCAATACTTTGCCAAGAAAGCTCCAAATGGGGTCATGAAGAGCTGGACATGACTGAACAACAATGACAATAACATGTTTATATATTATATACGCATATATATTTTTTCATACTCATTTTTTCCTCCCATTAAAACTTTGAGATAAGCAAGACATTACAGATAGACAGGGAAACTAAGATTTGAGGAAGTATTTTAGCATTATAAGATTAGGACTAGAAAAGAATTTAGACATTCAGGGCAATTGCCTCATTTCTGTTTGTTTGGGGTGGGGAAGGCAGGGCAATTGGGGTTAAGTGACTTGCCCAAGGTCATGCAGCTAATAAGTGTTAAGTGTCTGAGGATGGATTTGAACTCAGGTCCTCCTGACTCCAGAGCTGGTGCTCTATTGACTGGGCCGCCTAGCAGCCCCAGATTGCCTCATTTCTACAGATAAGGGAACCAAGACTTTGAGAGGTTTCAACTTGCTAGACATCAGTCACGTAAATAGGTAGTACAGATAGAATTTGAACCTGGGGATTGTGGTACAGTGGAAAAAATGCTGAATTCAGAGCCAGAGGGTTGGGGTTTATAATCCTGGCTCTGCCCCTTACTTTTCATCTACATGACTTTGGTTGAATCAACAAGGCTCTGTGGAGCTTAGTTCCTTATTCATAGGTTAAAGGGACTGGGCTGAATGACTTCAAAGGTCCCTTCCAGTCATAAATCAATGTTTCTATGACCCTCTAACTTCACAGCTAGGCCTCTTCATTACATCACACTTTCTTTAGGTTACCCAGCTAGTTAATGACAAACCTAGTACTGGGATTGAGGAATCCTAACACTCAATTCAGGGCTTCTTCATTAAATCCCTTAGTTGGGTGACAGGCAGAATAAGAACTTTACTAAGCCAACACAAGCTTCTTCCTTTTTTTCATCATAATCTCCAGAGGTACCTTCCTGTCATTCTGGTTAGGGAGAGTCTCCCCCTCTCTCCTGAAGAAACTTATCAGCTGGGAAAGCAGTCAGGCTCCACTGGGCCAAAACTACGCCCAGCTTAGATCAGGAGGAGTGTGGTCTCTGGGGATGTTGCCTAGATCACAAGGGCTATCGTCTCCAGGGATGCTAGGAGGTTTCATGGAGACTTATTTTTGTGCCTTTGGCATGTTCATTGAAAGGGTCAAGGGAACTCTGGGAATAAGGGAGGAGGCAAAGATAATATAGCCTCAAAACTAGCAAAAATGTGTCCTTGGGGCAAGGAGGGCCAGGGACCAAATTGCCAATAGGAGCAATGGGCTGGCTGTGTGTATATAAGGAATGGGTGATGGCTTAGATGAAAGCATCCTGTGAATCTTCTCCCTTCCTCCTCTTCCCAACCCTGCACCACTTTCCCACCATATACAATGCTAGAGGTTCATTCTATGTGGGGTAAATTCTGGCTTCAATCTCGGCATCCCTTCTGGGCTACCTTCTATGGTGAGGATAAAATGATTTATCTTGCTGTCCTCTTATTTATGTGTTTTTTTTCCTACCTGCCTGACACTTCTCCCATCTGGACTAAATTCTTCCCTGCAATGAAGAGGCTTTCTGACTTTCGTGTATTAATATGCATACATGATTCCTGGTGCTTAGGGAAGGTCATGCAGACCCCAAGCCACATGGAATGGCAGGCATCCATATGCCCTCTCATGTGCAAAGATTCAAAACAAGCAGTCACTACTCATACCCAAGGCCTTGCCACTCACCATTGCTAACCCCTGGATGTCCTGCTGGAAGTGGTACCAGTCCCATCCTCCTAATCCCTGCCACCACCATTCTTTCTGTTCTAGTTTCCAAATTAATGGGGAAGTGCTTATATTTTCTTGGCATGGGTGCTCCTGTGAATTCCCCCTGTCATCTTTGCTCTTGTCTCAGGTTACATGTGTACATTTAGACAAGGGCTACACTCGACCATGCCCCTACCGTCCCCTGCCCAGACGCCACTTTCATTTCTGCAGGGAGCTGATGATGCTGAAGCTGAGACAGGCCCCTGGTTGCTATGGTGATGTCCCTCCCATGTGCTTCTGGGATTGCAGGACTAGGAAAACACTGTGTGTGTGTGTGTGTGTGTGTGTGTGTGTGTGTGTGTGTAGGGGCATGGATGGGGGCTGGGGAAGAAGTTATTGAGTGAATGAAAGGAGAAATACAGGGGAAAGGATATAGTAGTGCTGGGGATGGAGAAAGGTAGACATGGGGAGGAACTTGTGTAAAGGTCACAGATGAGGGACAATCCCCTTCTTCATGTGGAGGGAGCCTATAGGAAGCCCCATCTTTATAGATGCCCCATCTTCATAGAGGTTCTAGCTAATGTCAGTTCATCTCTTTCTGCCCAGGGTCTTTTGGGTCAGGTTTTGGAGGCTGGAAAATTCCTTCTTCCTTTTCTACCCTTAAGCTTTCTCTCTGACTCTGGTGGTGATACTGGTGGAAGGGATTCTGGTGAAAGGAGGAGAGTGAACAGATTTATATAGAAACCCTTTTGAGAAGTTGTTTTTTCCTAACTCCTGGTTCTCCTTCATGGAGATGGCTAAAAACATTTGCCACCTGGTGACCAACCCTTAGGTCATGTGTTCTCTGTACTGCTGTAGTCTGGCTGTCAGACAGCAGACTTGGGGTCTGTCACCAGCTTTTTCCCAGTTTTGTAGCAACCTTTAGAGCTTGTCCTTAATCCCAGCTGAGAATAAATTCTGAACAAAGTGAGAAGACAAACAGAGGTGCCGATCTTCATTGGCAGAGGGAGCGCCCTCCCCACCTCCCCCATTTAATAAATGTTGGTTGGTTGATTGGTGGTATGAGCTCCTCTCCTGACTCCACGCTCTCTTTCAGCCCCTTAGGTGCTGAGGGAAAGTGGAGGGTCTTTCTCCTTATCCCTTTAGATCCCCTGCCTGTCAAAATCTAAGACTCACCTTGAATTCTGTAAAGCAGGGACCCCAGAATCAATTCCTATCATTTTCTCAGGACCTCATAATGCTTATACTGTTATTGAGGTCAAGGTCTGTTTCAGTTTTGTTGTTGTATTCTCAGCACCTCACATAGTGCAGGCACTCACAAGATATCTGTTAAATAATTGGTTCATTTTCCCTCTTCCCTCCCTCCCTCCCTCCCTCCTTCCTTCCTTCCCTCCCTCC
>CM053598.1:187193083-187210818 GCA_028646575.1 Pseudocheirus occidentalis
AAGAATAACTGTCAGGTTTCATTCAGATCTTAACAACTCAAGGAGTGGGAGAGATGCTGCCAGTATATCAGGCTGCTCCAATCTGAAGTTGAGTCTTCAGGTTGCCTTGAAACATTCTTGGCCTCTTTCCCTCCTTTCCCTTCCCTCCCTCTGTTTCTCAGTTCCCTTCATTCTGTCTAATGACCTAATCTGCCCCGTCCTTCAGCCTGGCCAACTTTTTGATGTCTAGTGTTCTGACCACAGAACTGGGAACAGTTCGCTGAACTGGAAACCTGGCTCAGATTCTGCCTGCTTTTGGGGGCTTATAGCCAGAGACAAGCTTTAACTCTCAGTGCCTCTGTTTCCCCATCTGTCAGAGGGGTAATAACAAAGCTGCCCACCCTTAATGGAGAGGCCCCTGCTGTAAGCATCAACCAGTTCATGTTTGGAAAGTGCTGGGGCCCTTCTCTGATTGGAGCTGAGGGCTGGGCTGTTGACATTATTCTGGGAATGCTTGTTATTTTGCCGTCTGTGTGCCCAGAGCTCTTGGCACCAGGCAAGTATGAGCGTTTAGCACCGAGGATTGGGAAGAGTGGGGAGGGTTCATGGATGCTATTGTCCTCACAGTCTGTGATCTATGTTACGTCTCCCTCTTGTCACCTCAGTTTACCTATTTATTTAATAGAGATGAGAATCCCTGGGGATGGGAGCAGGAATGGGACTAGGAAGAGATGTGTGGTCACTGGGCATTTTATTTGTCATGAGTTCTCTGGGGTGGTTGGCTTGGTGCCATCACTGATCCCACGTTCTTCCTCTCCCTCTGGCCCCTGTACCCAGCACTGGTTCAAGTACAGCTCAGTCACCACCCCGCCCACTCCTGGGCCAAATTCCATGACTACTTTCCTCTGCAAATCAGGGTCCAGGATTTGCTTCAGTTGTTAATACCTTTGGTCTATTCCCACCCCTTTGACTTTGGGGGAAGGGATCTGCCCAGCTCAAATCTGGCTGACTTGACTTGGTAGCTTGAGGTAGCTCCTTTAACCATTATCCCTGCCCCAAAAGGCTATGGGATTCACCAGAAACAAAATAAAAACAAAAAACCAAAACAACCCAAAACACCAAGTTTGCCTAGGATCTGGATTTCCCCATCTGTAAAATGAAGAAGTTGGATTACAGCTCCTCTAAATCCCTTGCACACAATTTATGCCAAAAGTACCTACATGTCTTAAGAATATGGCAGGATCATAGGTTCCTAAGAACCAGAAATTCTTAGATATTTGAACTCCCTCACTTCACAGATGAGGTCACTAAGAATTTAAGTGACTTGTCCAAGGTCACAAAGCAATAAATGAGAGAGCTAGGATCTGAACCCAAGTTCTCTGACTTTAAAACCCAGTACCTTTTTCTAACTATCATGTCCTTCTGTTGGTCCAGATTTGTAATGTCATTCCCTCTACTGATACAATAGCCACTCATTTATGGCCTATGGACTTAGAATTGGCTGGGGGCAGTGAGAGATTAAAAGAATTTGTCCAAGATTGCATATGTGGCACTGGTAAGACTTGGACCCAAGTCTTCCTGGCACTCCCATCCATGGTCATGCTCCTTCTCATTTGACCTTTGTATGTAGGATAAGGTCATATGTCATGTCAATGTGTGTCATGTTGCTCAAGACTATAAGCTCCTAGAGAGAAGGAATTGTACTAACTCTAGAGTACTCTGTACTCCATGTACAAATCAGTTTTAACTCCAAGGTCTTTAGGTCAGTTGACTATATATTATGCTTAACTATTCACAGCAGGAAACATTTGAACAATACCAGGTTAAGCACTAAATCTTCTATTCTGATATTTATTTCTCTGCCAGAGCTCCTTGTTGTTTAGTAATTTTCAGTTGTTTTTGACTTTTTGTGATCCTATTTGGGGTTTTCTTGGCAAAGATACTGGAGTGCTTTGCTGCTTCTTTCTTCAGCTCATTTTACAGTTGAAAAACTGAAGCAAACAGGGTGAAGTGACTTGTCCAGGGTCACTCAGCTATAAGGGGCTGAGGCCAGATTTAAACCCATGAAGATGAGTCTTCCTGACTTCAGGCCTGGTATACTATCCACCTTGCTACCTTGCTGCCCTCTGGAGCTCCTTACCACCAGCCAAGGAGTGGACAGCATCCTTCAGCAAAGCAAGTTATCCTCATTCTATTTTTACCACCAGCTGGTATTGTTGGCAAGGTCCAGTCTCATCCTTGTTCATTGTAATGAGCTTGGACCCTCAATGAGTGTTTTAAAGGAATTAGAAAGGGAGACTCATTTTCCTTTGACCTTTGAGAAGAGATCTCTATAGAGGAAATTGGAGAATGGATTTTGAGGAACAGGGTGCTGCAACTTAGTCTGCTATGAACAGTGAGTCTTGGGGTGAAAGACAGTGAGTCTCAAGTGACAGGGAGTAGACATACAACATGTCTGAGACTGGTGCACATGTATGGAGATTTTCATTATGGCAGCATTACTACCCTTCCGCCTCACCGGTCATGGAGGATGGAAAACTGCAGATCCTGCAGAAATTTCAAATGGGTCTCAGTTCTTTACTATAAAGTGAAGGGGTTGATCTAGGAAGCCTTTGAGGTTCCTTCCAGCTCTAGCCCTATGATCTTTCTATCCCGGGGATTTGGCACATTGGTGAAATCACAACCACCAAAATATATTGTGAAAAGATACTCATTATATGACCTTGAGTAAGTGACTTCTCTGGCTCTCAGTTGCCTCATTCCTATCTTATGAGGCACTTGGGCTAGATGGGCTCTAAAATAGCTTATGAATCTATGATTCTAACTACCCTCAAGCAGCCACAGATTGTCACAAGATTCTGAAATCCACCACCCCAAAGAGTCATGGACAGCCACAAATAGACATACAGACACACAGACACAGATAGACATATGGATACGGATAGACACACAGATACAGAGAGACATACAGAAACATATAGACAGACAGACAGACAGACATAGACACACACAGTGCAGGGTTTCAGATTTGATGCCTCATTTTTTTAGATAATTAATCTTTCATAGATTGGGATGGGTAGAGAGAAGACAGTAGCATAATAGGATGCAATATGAAAAAAAGAGGAAGGATTGTTGTATTACCTTGTATTGTTCTATAATTATTTCTTATGTCTAAGTTTTATCTCTCTAAATACATTGTCAGCTCTCTGAGATCAGGAACTGTGACCTCATATTTTTGAAGCTTTTCCCACAGGGCCTGAACACAGTTGGTGCTAAAGAAATGTGTAACATGTGAAATGAATAATTTGTACAACTAAAGCAGGTGGGTGATCATGTCTTCAGATACATATCTGTCTAAGAAGAAGGGAGATGGACTGAACGATGTCTCAAGATCCTTTCTTTTCTTAGAACTTCTGGAGTCAGTTCTGACCTCAGCTCTTAAAGGTACCACTGAGATAGGGTGGAGCAAAAAAAAAACCAAAACACCCTTTCTTCTATCCCTTGTGTCTCCCTTTAGCTTCTATTGCTGGGGTGGAGAACCTGCCACCTTGAGGCCACATGAAGCTACCACTTGAGGTCCTCTAGGTCTTTAAGTCTGGCTCTTTGACTTTGGATTCAGTCAAAGGGCCACACTTGAGGACCTAGAGAGTCACATGTGGCCTTGAGTCCAAAGGCTCCCCATCCCTGCTCTACTCTATTCAGCCCCACACTCTATTGGTGGGATTACAGTCTGGTGTAGTAAGAATAACCAGGGCCTGGGAGTCAGGAGACCCTTGGTCTACTTTCAGCATTACCCTTGGCTAGCTGTGTGATCTTGGGCTGGACATTTCCTCTTTATGCATTGGTTTCCTCATCTATAAAATAATAGGGCTGGACTTCAAAGGCCTCTTCCTTTTTAAGGTTCTATCAGTGGTCAAATTCCATTTACAAGCAAATACAGAGGAGCACATAGCCTGCAATAGAAAACTATCCTGTATTGAATTTAGCCCCTTTGTACACGGGGAAAGAACAATTACAATAGAAAGAATGAACCTCACTCCTGCAGTGCACCCCTCCTCTCACATTGGAGTCTTTTATCTGCCATTATTACCCAAGTCAATTCCTACATGCTCATACACACTGCCCCCCCCCCATCTCTCTCCCTCTCCCCCTCTCTCTCTGTTTCTCTCTTTCTTTCTCTCCTTTCTCTCTTTGTGCTCTCTCTCTGTCTCTTCTCTCTCCTCTCTGTCTCTGTCTCTCTCATACACACACACAACACACTTCTCACATTGCTTTCCTCAGTTATGGCTGATGATATATCCAGAATATCTCCTCCTCTGTGTTTTATAGATCCTTCTGCCTGTCTCTCCTGCTTTTTCAACTGTTTCTCTTACATAGAGGAGGTTCTTGCTTTCCCTCCCTTCCACACCCTTTTTCTTTTTTCCTTGAGAAGGGATACCTCACTATGAACTTAGAAAAGAAAATAATCCCTAAGCAGGAACTGACCCACATTCCCATACTAGTCCAATGGGGTGAGGGGCCCTGGGGTCTCAGAACAGCCCTAAATAATGGAGGGACCTTCTTAATGGGCCCATATACTGATCCTTTACACCATCTCTTCTTAGAAGCTAAAAGGATTGGGGCTTGGTGAAATCAGAAAAGCCAGAAGAGAGAGGAATGAATGAAATCAGTGGCATGAGACTCGTTGGATTGGTTTCCTTGGAAGTGAGAGGATTTAAAAGGTAGAAATAGATACACAACCAAGCTAGAGGGGGAAAAAGCAAGCTATCAATCATTCTTTCATTTTGAATCACCTCTCCAGTACTAGGGGAAGCTCAGGGAAAGGTTTCAAGGTGAAACAATCTGAGACTGGTTACCAGAAGAAGCATGGGAGAAAAAATTAAAATCTGCCCCCTGCACACAAGGAAGGAGAAGAGATGAGAATATGAAAATCTAAGTAAGATCTCCTTCAACAGGTCAAACTGCTGTCGAAATCACAAGATAAGACTTTTCATCTCAGTGTTTACATACATTCTTCCCTCCTTTCTTCCCCCTAATTCAAGGCTGTGCTACAGTTCCAACAAGATAGCATAAGCTACCCTGCTCTCTGTAAGCCTATGTCATTAAAAGTAATTCCCTGCCTTAACAAAAATAACAATTCACATTTATATGGTGCTTTGCAGAATGCTTTTCTCAGAACAGTTCTGGGGTAGTGTCATTGTGGAATGATATGGTCAGAAGAACCATGCTGGAATCTTGGCTTGGTTATTTGCTACCTGTGTGACCTTGAGAAAACATTTCCTCTTCCCTCTCTGTTTCAGCTTTTTTGTCCATAAGATGTATCTGAGGGTGTCCAAGGCTCCTTTGGGCTCTAAAATCTTATGACCTAGGTAAGTAGTGAATATGTTATCTCCATTTCACAGATGAAGTGTCTGAGTCTTAGAGCAGTTAACCACCTTGGTCTTGGAAACATGGTTTGTAAGTGGTAGAACCAGCACTTGGACTTGGATCCAAATCTGTTGCCTTTTCTCCTTTTCTTCTACCTTTTGGCAATCAGGATTGGAACCACATAATCTATCTTTTCTCCCTCCATTCCTTCCTTCCTTCCTTCCTTCCTTCCTTCTTTCCTTCCTTCCTTCCTTCCTTCCTTCCTTCCTTCTCCTCCTCTTTCTTTCTTTCTTTCTTTCTTTCTTTCTTTCTTTCTTTCTTTCTTTCTTTCTTTCTTTCTTTCTTTCTTTCTTTCTTTCTTTCTTTCTCTCTCTCTCTCTCTCTCTCTCTCTCTCTCTCTCTCTTTCTCTCTCTCTCTGATCATACATAAATTTAGAATGGGAAAGGACCTTAGAGGCCATCTAGTTCAATTCCCTCTTTTTACAGATTAGGAAACTCAACCAAGAGAGGTTAAGTAACTTGTACTATGATCAATGGCACAGCTGGGATTCAAATCTAGTTTCTAACTCTATACCCAGGGTGCTTTTTACTTCATTTTTGGTCTCTGTCTGTTTCTCATCTGCTTTACTACCTCCTAGCAGTGGGGAGGAAATCCCACTGAAGTAGGCTGTGAAGGAGACCCAAAAGAAGGTGTGCCTTGATGGGTGTGTGCAGGAGTAGGTGAGGAAGGGAAGGAACAGATACTCCACTGGGGGAAAGCAGCAGCTACAGTCTCTGAAGGGGTGAGACTGGGTGAGAGAGCCAGCTCAGATAGCCAAGGAAGAGGAGGAGAAGGAGGAAGGAGTATCTGACTGACATTCTGGGGCTACATCATCCCTCATTATCCTCTCCCTTCTTAAGCAAAATGCTTTACTATGAAGTGAGGAACCCATTTGATTTTAGAGAGGTGTCTCAGGACGTAGGCTGACTTTCAATTCTTGTAGACAAGGCCTAATTATAGTCCTAGAGATGCCTTTCTGCTTGGACACTAAGCCCCCAACACAAGGGGCCTTTAGGGTTTGCAGACAGAAAAGCTGCACCCCTAATGACCGGTCCTCCAGATTCACACTGACACCTAGTGGACATAAGCAGCATCACAAGGAAACATTTTCCTCACCTCTCGGTCTTTTGAGATGCTCCTGCTAATGCTTCTGAATTGTGTTTTCCTTGGAGAAGTGAGGGTGAATACTGTTGAAAATCAGAAAAGCATGTCAACCTCCTCTGGGGCTAAAAGCCATTTGATATCAACACTTCCAGAGCCTAGTGACAAGGGAAGCAGAGATAGATTTGGGGAGATGGGGGAAATGGGGAGGGGAAGAAATCTTGGAGAATAAAACAAGATTTAGCAACCACCTTATTTTACAGATAAGGAATCTCAGGCTCAAAGAATTTCAGAAATGTCTTCAAAAGCAGAGAGATCCTAGATCCTAGGATTTTTTAGAGCTGACCTTTGAAGTCATCTTGCTTAGGGGTCTCCAAAATGGAGATATGGCCTGACTCCGAGGGTGAGGAGGTGTTATCAACCAATAGGAGGCTGGGAAAATGGGTCATCTCCCACCCTTGATGTGATAGTTAATTGTGGGGTTTGTCTCTAGTCCAAGCACACTCTAACTTATCTTCCCAATACTCTACCACTCAGCTCCCTCCCTCAGCCATATCAGTGCATAGACTCTCCACGTCTGAGCATGAGGTTTCCTGTCAGTTATAATCTAAACTGAACATCACCCAAAGCAGGTGTGCAGGTTCCCCAGCTCACCTCGCGGCTGTAGTAGGTACCCTTGGAAGGTGTGCTTTTGCTGTAAGAGCCCTATTGGATTGCAGTCTAGATATCATTACAATGTATTTCCCCCTAAACTCCCCTTCCCCCTAAGCCCCCCTATTTCTGCTGAGAGTTTCATCTTCTGTTTAGTCACCTAGGGTCTTCACACCCTTGATGTTATTTTTGGCTCCTCAGACTCCCCCATCCGACATATCCAACCAATTGCCATTTCTTACCATTTTTCTTCAACATCTGTCCCCTTCTCTCTACTCATACTTCTCTTGTCCTAGTTTTGGTCTCTATCACCTCTCACTGGGTCTCAGAATAGCCTCAGAATCCAACTCCCTCTCTGGATGACCAATCTTTCACACAAATGCCGAAGTGACTTTTTTCACACCCCGGATCTGGCAAAACCTTTTCCCTACTCAATAAACTTCCACAGCTTCCTATAGACTCTAGGATCAAATATTAATTTATTTTTATTTTATCTTTTTCAATTTCCATTTTTTGTATAAGTTTTATGACACGCATGTTTATTAGTACAAGAGTACACGTATGCAATTTATAAATAAATAAACATACATATATTGGAGGTTCATGCTCAGTTTTTTTTTATTGATAGTGGTGAAGATGAAAAAAAAGTTTGCAGACCACTGACCAAGTTTAATGCCTTGGAAAAGACTAATGCTAGTTCTTATTATATATGGCCCTAGAACTATATTGTTACATTTTAGCCATCTCTAAGCCATGGTGCCTATACTCTAACTTCCTTCATTCACCAGAATTCGGAATCCCTCTTCTGCATACTATGACTGGTAAGCTTTCACCTTATCTTCTTTGTCTAAGATCCACCACAACACTTTTAAGTCATCTCCAAACCATATCTCCTGGGACATACCCTGTAATGTTAAGGAAATTTGAAGATCTTAATAGGCCCATGTGACCTGCTTTGAGCTTTGGCCCAGCCCACAGCTTGAGTTACATGCAGCTCATGGTGGGAGGAGCTTGCTGAACAGGTAGAGCAGGAAGAGAGAATGAAGCAGAGCCGGGAGAGAGTGAGGAAGAGCTGAGGCAGAACAGCTAGTGTGAGTGAAAGAGGGAGGAATTTTGCCTAGGGGAGCTTGTTCATGGGGAAGACTAAGAGAGGAAAGGCTTGGGGATGATGATGCTCCCTGCATTGGTGATGTGTATAAACTTCTTTGTTACCATGGTAGAACTGGCTTTCTAGTATCTGAATAAAATCTTGGTTTCATCTTTGAGGAAGAGAGTTTGTTATATTTTGTGATTCAACCATGGAAATACATCTGCATATTTATAGAAGCTGCTACGGGGATTGTATTGGCAATATAATCCCCACTTTCCAACTTTTGCTCCCATACATGTATTTTCTTCTCTATTAGGATATAAGTTCCCTGAGGTCAGGGACTATTTTTCTTGCTTGCTTTATGTTCTTAGAGTTAAACATAATGTCTTGTACCTAGTAAAGGTTTTATATTTGGTCATTCATTTATGTACTCCATGGTCCAGTCAACTTCTTGCCATTTCTGGAACACAACACTCCATTCCCTGTCTCTGTTTATCTGTGTGTTGGCTGATCTCAATGTCTGGAACACACTTCTTCCTTACCTCTGCCCTTAGAATCTTTTATTTCCTTTGAGAGAGCTCAAGGGCCACCTTCTGTGTGAAGTCTGTCCTGATCCCCAAAGCTGTTGGTGCCTTTCTCCTCCAAATGACTTTGAATGTATTCTGTGTATATATGGTATATACCTATATAGGTAGAAAAGAGGAAGCATGCCGGAATGGATAGAAAATTGGCTTTGGAGCTAGAAAACCCTGGGTTCAAGTTCTGTCTCTCACACGTATTGAATGTACGATGCTAGGTGAGTCCTTTAACTTCTTATGCCCTAGCAGACTGTCTTAAACTATAATTTGCAGAGAGGGTGCCAACCTGTATCGGTAGAAGAAATTTTCTCATCTGTGAATTCTCTATATTAATGAAATTACAGGTACCCTCCATATCCCCCATCCCCTACATATGTGCACGTTGTCTCCTTTGTCAGAAGATTCACTTTTTTGAAGGGAGGGACCATTTTCCTTTGATTTCTGTTCCTTTAGTTCCTAGCACGGGTATAGTATATATTGGTTGTTGATGATGATTGCATACTAGGCTCTTAATAAATGCCTGTTGATTGATTAGTTGGTAGATCCATAAATTCATACACCACTTCACAACAAGTTGGTGCCATCCCATTGAGAGAGTATATCTGGGGAATATAAGACTGCTTTACTCTCTGGTAACCATAGTGAGCATGAAGCTTAGTCAGTACTTCCACCCCATCAGGACATTTCATAAACAGCCAGGGTGAGCATGAGACTTCTCAGTGAATGGCTCTTAGTGCCACCTGGTGGTTAAAACTGTTGAGCTCATTGAGGTTCCTTTTCCTTTAATATTGCCCCACAATACCCAGTTCAACAACCCTACATATACATGCTTAGGCTACGTTATTAGCTGACTGAGATCAATACTGGGTATCATTACCATGGTAGATTCCACTTCCAATTCTACTTTGGAAACTGATTCCTTGGGATACTAACAGCAAGTACTGAGAATCTATTACCATTATACCAATGTTGCCCAATAGGGTTTTGCCATCTAGAGCAGTCATCTAATGCTGAAAGCAACAGGTCTTTGTTTCATATGTTTTAAGGGAGGATGTATAACTTAGGATGGCTAAGTGGCACAATGGTTAGAGTGCTGGGCCTGGAGGAAGCCTCATCTTCCTGAATTCAAATCTAGTCTCAGACACTTAATAGCTGTGTGACCCTGTGCAAGTTGCTTAACCCTGCTTGCCTCAGTTTCCTCATCTGTAAAATGAGCTGGAGAAGGAAATGGCAAACCACTCAACTATCTTTGCCAAGAAAACCCTAAATGGGGTCACAAAGAGTTATACACAACTGAAAATCCCAAATGGAGTCCTTAAGGGCTGGACATGACTGAAAAACAACTGAACAACCACAAAAAATAACTTAACTGGAAACACTTATGCATGGGAGCTTGCAGGGAGAAGATCATCGGGTAGCTGTTTCTTTTTGAACAATGTTATCAGTTGAAGTCTTCACAATGGCTTGGGGAAGGACACAAGCAAGGATGTCAGCAGAGTCTTTGGTATGACCTTTAGGTAACAGATATTCCCTAGTTGTGTGGAAGGGGCTAGACTCTTATCCCTCAGCCATTGAGCTGAAAGTCAGACTTTGGAGTGGGAAGAGAATGGATTGGAATGGAGACTAGAGACAAAGATGGTAGAAGCATCAAAGTTCTTATCTGATGATTTAGAACCAAACAAGACTAGCATGATTATTCTGGTGAGTCAATTTACTAAATCCATGGTTAATTCACTAAGTGTGACAAAGGGATTGATTGAATGACCCTGCTTTAAACATTGCTCTAATTCTAAATATCAGCAAGTTCTACCCTGTCCTTCTCATCTTTGTCATCTTCATCATGAACTTAGTAGTTGGAAGGGACCATTGACAAGCCTCCTTTTTTTTTTTTTTTTTTTACAGAAGAGACAACTGATGCCAACAGAGGTTCGGTGACTTCCCCAAGATAACATGGGCCCACAAAGTTGAGATTTGAACCCAATTTCTCTACTTCTCATTTCTATAGAGTAGAACACCCAGTTCCTCTACTATGCAATACATTTATCATGTATTTATAATATTGTATATTATAGATATCTATGTTGACATAATATTTCCTCAATAGACTATAAGATCTTTGATTAAACTATTGATCAACCAGGCCCTTTCCTCTTCTTTATAGAGGTAGCTACATGACACAATGGATAGAGTGCTAGATGTGGAGTTGGAAAGATCTGAGTTCAAATCCTGTCTCGTACACTTACTAGACTTCATGATTCTGGACAAATCACTTAAACTTATGTCTCTCAGTTTCTCCATTTGTGAAATGGGGATAATAATAGCACCTTTCCTTTCAGGGTAATTGTAATTATAAAATGAGATAGTGTTTGTGAAGTGCTTTGCATGCCTTAAAATGATTATTGTTATCAAGTGTTTGTCCAATAGTGATCTCATCTCCTTCCATGGATTCAATGATTGTTTCTACTTAGATAATGCCTTACTTTATATATTTGGCCCTAATCTCTCTCCAGTACTCCAGTTCCATATCACCACCTCCCTGCAGGACGTCACGAATTCAACATGCCCCAAATGAAACCTATTATCTTCTCTAAAGCTGCCCTTCCTCCACACTTCATTTGTGTTGAAGTCACCAACATCATCTTGGTCCCCAGGTTTATAACTTCTGAGTCATCCTCTGCTCTTTTTTTTTCTGCATTATGGCCCAGCCAATCAGTTGCCAAGTTCATCAATTGTACTTTGACAACATCTATCAATACAGGACAAGCTATATTTCACTCTACTCCTCTCAAAACCTTTTTCTCCATTCATATTGCTACCAACCTAGTTAAGGCCACAGTCACAACTCTCTTGGACTAATCTAATAGCCTCCTTTTTTGTCTCTTAGCTGTTGGTCCTCCTTTCTCTGATTCATCTCTCACACAGATATCAAAATAATCTTCCTTAGACCACTCCCTTCTTCAAAATGCTTCAGTACTCTTCAGCCTGGCATTTGAAACCCTTACATTGTGATTCCAACCTACCTTTCTAGTGGATTTCACATTATTCCCCTACCCACATTCCAACCAAACTAGCCTACTTGCACTTCATCAACCTCTTCCGTCTCTGATCTCTGTACCTTTTTCAGTGGCTACTCCCCATGCCTGGAATGCACTCCCTCCTCATCTCTGCCTTTCTATCAGTCAGTCAACAAATATTGATTATCTTCCTACTATGCACCAGGCACTGTGCTAAGCACTGGGAATACAAATATGAAAAATAAAGACTGACCTCAAGGACTTTAAAATCTAGTGATGGAAGACAACACTTGATAGGGAGACAGGAGGAAGGAAGATGGAAGATAGGAAGGAGGATGGGAGAGATGGGGGATTGAAGGTTAAATTTAAAGGAGTGCAGCAGAGTGGGAAATGAAGAGAAGATTTTGGAGTAAGTAGGTGGCCCTGTGAATAGAGCACTGGCCCTGGAGTCAGGAGGACTTGAGTTCAAATTCGACCTCAAACACTTGACATTTACTAGTTGTGTGACCTTGGGCAAGTCACTTAACCCCAATTGTCCTGCCTTTCCCCCTCCAAAAAAAGAAGAGAAGATTGACCTTCCTTAAATGGGAGTTCTGGGAGGAGCTTTCAGCTCCACCCTCCAATCAGAAGATTATCTTCTTTCAAGGTTCACCTCTGGTACATTTTCCTATGTGAAGTCTCCTCTGATTCAGTGCCATTTGTTAATATTCTCTCCCTCCTCAAATTACCTGATATTATCTCTGTAAGGGCTCTAGAAAAACAGTGAGTGGTGGAAAGAACTCTGGGGTTAGACTTAAGAAGACCTGTGTTCAAATCTTGCCTCTGACATTTACTATCTTTATGACCCCAGGAAATCATTGAATAGCTAGGTCTGCCTTAGGCAGCTCTCTAGGTCTTAGTTTTGTCTTTTTAAAGCACAAAATTGGCACCTGCTTTCATAAAGCAGATACGTAACAAATATTTGTGGTATTTTATTATTATATTGTATGGTTTAAAATAGGAGATAGCTTCAAAGCCAGGAAAACCTGGATTCAAGTGTTGCTTCCTTTACATACTCTTTCTGGGACCCTGGGGAAGTAGTTTATATTTTCAGAGATCTCAGCAACTATAAAAGGCAGAGAACATTCTGACTTTCATTTGTAGTTTGAGTTTTCTATACCAGGGAAATAAAAGACAGGTACAGGCCCTATTCCTATACTTAACACAATGGTTTTGTCAGGGCTCTTCCAATAACTAGCATTATGATCTTGGACAAGTAATGTCATCATTCATAGAATCAGGAAAGACTCTGAATGACAAGGGCTGAAACATCATTCAGTGTCTTACACGTAGTAGATGAAATTTATTGAATGAATGAATGATTCCAGTAAGATGAAGATGGCTGTTCTATTTCAATGATTAGTGTTCAGGTAATGTAGGGTCTTCTGTAAAAAGGAGAAATACCTACACACTCTTAAATGATGAAAAAGCCCAAATTTCATGGTGGTAACATGACTTGCCCAAGGTCATTCTGTTTCCTAGGGATGGTGCTGAAATTGCTTCTCACAGTGCAACTTCTTCATAAGCTACCTTGAGGGGCACTAAATTCAAACCACCATCCCAGGCCTTCTTTGGGTTGATCTTGCACACCCACTTAGTTTTTCCCCAAAGTTCCCAGTCTCCTAGTGCCTTGCCCTGGTCCTGCCTTATTTGAAACCCAATTCTAGGGTTAAAAAGGCAACAGAGATTATCATATTGTATTTTATAAATGTATCTAAAAGGCTCCATCTTCCTTTTTTGGAAGATTCTTCTTCCCAACTTTGTGTGACCCCAATGAATACACACTTGCAATATTTTTTTCAAATATATTTACTTCCCAGAAAGAGAGATAAAATTGTAAAACTTCTGAATGGCTGGAAACTCACTTCTTCTAGTGAAGTCTGAACTCTCAACTTCAAAGTGGTTGAAGTCTTTCTGATTAAGTTCTTAGGTCTTTATTTTCTTCAACAAATTGTTCATGCCTAGAAGTTATTTGTAGAGGAGAGTTAACAGGAACTCCTTACCCTCTACTCCCCGAAATTAAAATCATAACGAGGGAAAAGGGGTAGACTTACCACATAGTCAATGTTAACCACATTGCTCCCTACTCCTACAGAGATGCAGTTGCTTCTTGGTCAACACCTGTTTCAGATGATTGTCCCCTATCCCCCAAAATCCCTGGAGGAATGGAGGGAATGTCTCTCAGGTGATTCCTATTTCACCATGAGCTCCCCACCCCATCTCCCACCCAACACCTTTCCACTCCCAGGATCTCATGAATGTAGGAAGCAATTTATCTATTCTGCATTTCAAGTTGGCTTCCTGGATGGCTTCATTTTCAGGTTCTCCTATATGCAATCCACTCTCTTCTTAAATTCCCCGACACAACTTGACATTGCATAATCTTTGGTCTTTCCATTATTTCCTTGAGGCTTCACAAGTCACAAATATTCTCCATCCTTTTGCTCTCTTCCAGGTGGGGAAAAGAGGAGAAGACTAAAGAAAAGACAAACCTGGAAAAGCAGGCATTAAATCTGTAAACTTGGAAGTTGGACCCAATATGGATACAATGCAAAGAGCCCTGGATTTGGAGTCAGAAAAAGAAAAGGAATGGGAATATGTATTTCTACAACACCTACTATATGCCAGACACTGTTCTAAGAGCTTTTAAAAAATTACAAATATTATCTCATTTTATCTTCACAACAACCCTATGAGATAGGTACTCATATTATCCCATTTTATAGTTGAAGAAAGTGAGGAAACAGGTTAAATGACTTGCCCAGAGTCAAAAAGCTAGTAAGTGTTTGAGGCTGAATTTGAAACTTGATTCTAGCATAGTGATGTCATTTTGGTCTTCCTTGAGAATGAAGGACAACCAATCAACCAGCAGTCATGTAAAACATATTTCCATATTAGTCATTTTGTGAAAGAAGAAAAAGACCAAAAGGAAAAAAAAAGAAAAAAGAAAGCAGTATACGTTGATCTTCATTCAAACTCCATCAGTTCTTTCTCTGGACACGGATAACATTTTTCATCATAAGTCTTCTGGAATTGTCTTGGATTATTGTATTGCTGAGAATAGTTGTCATAGTTGATCATCATATACTTTTCCTGTTCCTATGTACAGTGTTGTGGTTCTACTCACTTCACTTTGCGTCAGTTTGAGTAAATCTTTTCAGATTTTTCCAAAATCAGCCTGTGCAACATTTCTTATAGCTTAATAGTACTTCATTACATTCATATACCACAATTTGGTCAGCCATTGTCCAATTGACTAGCACTGCTTCTTAGTACCCATGTGAGCTTAGACAAATTGCTCTGCCTTCTCTGAACCTCAGTTCCCTTATCTTTAAAATAATGAGTTTAGACCAGATATTCTCCAAGGCTCCTTTCAACTATAAATCCTATGATCTCTGAGGTCCCTCACAGTTTCAGCACTCTGTGCTTATTCAGTTCTAGAGATATAAGCAAAGGGTATACATCTACTAAGTTCTTGGCACTCTGCTAATTGCCCTAATTGGATGAGTTAACCTTCTGTTGTGGGACCGCATGTGAACGGATGCAGAAGGTAGCAGGTAGAACCAGGTAAACAATATACTCAATGACTATAACAAAGCAAATGGAAAGAATAAAATAGCAGAACTGAATGGTGTGTAATTATAATGGGCAAGTTTAGCTCTGAAGAAGAGATAAGAAAATTGACTTCTGTCCTCTCCATTCTTTGCAGAGGTAGAGAGTTAGGAGTAGAATGTTGCATAAATTGGCAGCTGATGAATTTGTTGGTTCTGCTCAATTGCTTTTTCTATCCTTTTTTATAAAGGATGACTTGCTGAGTAGCAGAGGGGATTGAGAAGGAATATATTTGGAAACAAAGGTGATATAAAGCCAAACACATCAATAACAATCTATCAAATATCAGAATATATCAATAACAATGTATCAGATATCAGAATATATCAATAACACTTTTAAAAAATTGACCATATTTTGTCTGGTACAACATGTGGCCATAGGTTACTAATTATGTCAAGTTATTTCAGGCAGTATGTTTGTTTCTCTATTAAATTCCTGAATATTAACATTTCTTTTTTATTTTCTGTCCCCCACAAAATACGCTTCTTCCTCCAGGAAGAAGCTGTGGGTTTTCTTGGTTTGGTGTTGTAGATTGAAGAAAGAGAAAGAACTAGTTACAGTGTGCCTTGCTGAGGAGAACTGCTGTCTTCATCTCACTGGTGTCATTCATTCATTTGTCATTCATTCAATAAATTGTGTCTACTATATGTAAGGCATTGTACTATGTCTCGGCCCCTGTTATTCAGAGTCTTTCCTGATTCTAGGGGTGGGCTTAAAGTCAAATCACAGGGAAACCCTCCACCTACTTGGAAATGATGATGACAGTAGATTGGCCAGAAACCATGGCAACCACTTGGGGAGGGGGAAGGCAAGTCCATCAGAAACCTTTGCTATGACGTGTAGGTGACTGATGAAGATGCCATGGCACCTGCTGAGGGTGCCTGGAATCATTGTGGTTGCCACGACCCACAGTTCACAGAGCTGACTGGGGAAAGGCTCCGAGCATCCTTACCCTAGCAGAGAGACCCACAGAGACGTTAGGCACTCTTGTGAGAGATCCTTTATCTAAAAGCCTTGGCTATAAGAGAAGATTCTCTTTCCACTCAAATATTTCCTATAAAAATCTTCTTTTAATTACTGGGTTAGATAATAGGGGTCAAAAGAAAATTAAACCCTGAATTCTGCCTTCAAAGACCTTAGAGATGTCACATTTGGCCTCATCTCCTACCCCTCATCCGGGGATTCTAGACTCATATGGACCAGATTTGATGTAGTTGAGAATTGACCCCAAAGCATCAGTTTCTTTCTTTCTTTTACTATTTCTCCCACCAGGAAAATCTCTAAAATGAAGCTTAGATATACTTTACATCAAAATTTTCCCCAAGTATGTATAACAAAGTGACAGAATTATGGATTAGGAATTGGAAGGCTCCTTAGAGGCCCTATTTTGGACCCACTCCCAATCCCCCTGTTTTACAGCTAAGGAAAATGAAACAGACTGAGATTCAGCTACTTGTCCAAGGTCATGTAGCTAGTAGGTGTCTGAGGCTGCATTTGAACTCAGGTCTTCCTCCCTTTAGGCCCAGTGCTGTATGTGTTGTGCCACACTTTGGGCCAGCCAAACGGTATTCTCCATTCACTTTGAACCTGTACTGCCTGGACCAGTTAGAGCAATAAATAGCAAATGTGGGTAGGTAGGTGGGATTTGGGGTTGGCAAAGTTCAGATCTCATGGCATGGCTTTAGTTTTTCAGCTGCCTTCTTTAAAAAGCAGATTTCTGAGGAAGTCTTCATTCTCTAGGAGGCTGATACCTGAACACTCATTCTTTTGGAAAAAAAAATCTGAATTAAAAAAACCCCACCAAATAATATGAGCAGTTCTACATACAAAGTAGACCAGAAAAAGAGGATTGTACATGAAACTGTGAATCTCTACTACTTCCAGTTTGCTTTTCCCTTTAAGGATACTGGGGATAGGGGATTATTGGCTAATGAAGGCCCAGTCCTCAGAATATGTACAGTATTTCCTGCCTGGTATTGACCAGAGCTGTGCTGAAGTAGTCTAGTGCCACTTCTCAGAGGTGATGGTTCCATTTTCAGTCTAACAGTGACAGAAGTAATCTACAGTGATCAGCTCTGAATTACTTAGCTCTTCTCAGCAACACAATGATCTAAGACAATTCCAAAAGACTCATGATGGAAAATGCTGTCCACCTCCAGAGAAAGAATTGATGGACTTTGAATGCAGATCAAAGCATATTTTTTTTTCACTTTCATTTTTTCCTGGTTTTCCCCCTTTCGGCCTGTGACTTTTTTTTTTTT
>CM053598.1:187211318-187241214 GCA_028646575.1 Pseudocheirus occidentalis
GTGCTCTATTCACTGCACCATATAGCTCTCCCAAAGACCTCTGATTTTATCTGTGTGGGAATTTCTGGTGTGGAAAATTTCCTCCAGTGATGGAGATGAACAACTCATTTGCAATTTATAGTCCTAAGAGAGTTGCCTGACCCACAAAGAAGTCTTACTTGTCCATGGTCACACAGTCAGTGTGTATCAGAGTGAATATATAATGGAATTGAATAAACCTCTCTCTGGAAAGGGAGGAAAGCAGGACAAACAGCAATGCTGACAAATAAATCGAGTGTTTGTGATAATATGGGTTTCTGGATGTGGTATCTGAGTTCCAGACATCCCAATATTCAGGGTTGGGCCTGACTCCTGCCAATCCTCAGGGATCCCAGCACCTTAGCTCCAGTTCTTGCTTTGCATGGAAAGGGAGGTTCATGGGGGGAAGAGGGAGGATAGAACTTCTTAATTACCTCTGCTGTCCTCTAGGGAAGCCAAAAATGAACTGGGGATCTCTAAACCTTCTTCCAGCTAACTGGTTTCAGAACTGTTGCTGCTTCTGCTGAGGGTTTCTGCTTGTCCTTTCCTTCCAAACCCCCAAAGTGGGAAATTGAAGCCCAACCCTGCCTAGCAGGACCTAATTCCAGACTCCTAAAAGGAGCCCAGATTATCCCATAGGCACAGGGACAATTGGTTAGTGTCCTGGCTTTGGGGCAGGAAACTCTCTACGTAAGTCCAGATCTTCTCTGAGAAGTCTGTGGGGAAGCCTCCATTTGACTGGCAGCCTTTCATTCTCCCTTGGGCTGTTCCTGATTTCTGCTTACCTAACAGAATGACTGTGCTACTGGAAGGGAGAGGCTCTGTAAGACACAGCTCAGAATCCACTGCCCTGTGCCCCTAAGGCTGTGGCAGAACTTTGTTAGTACTATTATTCACTGGATGAAATTAAGGGGACTGTGCAAAGAGTGACAGGGGCCAAGAAGGTGGACCAAGAGAGAAGAGCCTGTCAGAAATTGGTATTCTGTGTCTTTTTCTGGGCTCCTCTGAGTTTCTTCCCTAACCAGCTCTTTTGCCATGGCTGACTTCACCGAGTCTTCATTACTTTGTAATTTTCCAGATGCCTTCTTATTAGAGGCGGCTTTCATGGAGAGAGATCAGTATCTCTGCTGTGTTAGAGCCAGTGAGAGCCTGGCCCTCTCCTCACTGATTACTGGCCTTTCCCTCCTGTTCTGGGATCCCTTTTCTTCCAGCAGATTGGCATAATCCCTTCTTTTAAGCTCCCATCCTTTCTGCCAACACCCCTTCTTTTAGATTTGGTTTTCCCCTTTTATCTTAGTTCTCCCATATGCCTTCATGCAAACATAAAAGGAGATTTGTTTTATTTTTTTCCCCAAATACTTTCTTCATACAATTATGAAATGTTCAGGTCCTATGAAGTAGATTGACCAGATATTATTCTCCCTCATTTTATAGATGAGGTAACTGAGGACTTGTATAGTAACATCGTGGGAAGTTGAACTGGAACTCAAATCTAGGCCTTTTGGTCACAAGTTCACTGCCCTTCCCACTACAGGGACTGAAGTGACTTGTTCTAATCCTGATCCGCATGTGTTGTTGTCTCGCTGTAGAAAGTCCCGTCTTCCGGCATCTTCCTTTGGTGTAGAACTTCTTTTTACAAAGACTCTGGATTAGGTGAGGCTATGGAGAAAATAAACTAGTCATACTCTCCTCCACTAAAAAAAAAAAAAAAAAGAGATCTGGGCTTGTATGGTTTGATTTGATTCTATGACCTTGGCGACCTGTCACCGAGCTTCCATTGTCATCTCTTTTCTACTTGGGACCTCTGACCTCCCCTTACTCTCTACTGCGGCACCAGTTCATCAACACTGAATAGGGGAGGAGGGAGGCTATGAGTAGATAGAACATTAAAATTAGGGTCAGGAATACATGAATTCAATCCTGCCTCAGATATTTGTTAGTTGTGTGACCTTGGGCACCTCTCAGCCTCAGTTTCCTGATCTGTAAAATGGGGATAATAATAGTACCAAACTCATAGGTTTGTTGGGAGGACCAGATGAGATAATGTATGTAAAATGCTATATAAACCTGAAAATACTATATTAATGTTGGATGTTATTGTCATTATCATCATCACTGAGCTGTTTCCTGAGCTCTGATTTGGGGTCAAGCCTCCTCTCACCCTAGTCTCAAACATTCAGTCCTGAAGCTCATTGCTCTCCTGTACATTTAAGTAATGTGTATGTTGAGACTTGGGTTCTTCTTGTCCTAAATAAGGTTGTGAATTCCCCATCTCTGTCATATGAAGGGCTCGAGCCAGGTGATGCTAAGACCTTTCCA
Source organism: Pseudocheirus occidentalis (assembly GCA_028646575.1). Classification (NCBI taxonomy): domain Eukaryota; kingdom Metazoa; phylum Chordata; class Mammalia; order Diprotodontia; family Pseudocheiridae; genus Pseudocheirus; species Pseudocheirus occidentalis. Next base: position 187,213,656 of record CM053598.1, read on the forward strand.
GCTCTGATATTCCATGAGTCAGCCTGGTATAAAGGAAAGGGTATTGGATTTGAAGTCAGAGTGCTTCTGGCTGTGTTGCCTTGGGAAAGTTGCTTACCTTGCTGAGCCTGTTTCCTCATCCATTAAAAAATGAGAATAATTCTATTTGCAGTATACAACTCATATAGTTCTCATAAAGAAATCATTTTATAAAATAAAAATGTCATTTAAATGTGAGTGAATGTGGTTCTGTACAACCTGAAAAACATCAAGAGGACTTTATTTTGGACCTAACATGGGTCTCAGTCCAAGGAAGCTCTCCAACCCTCTTTATCACAAGATTTAATTACTCTCTTCATAGACCTCCCCAGTATAAAGACTAAGATGAGCACTGGACAAAAAGGAAGTTACTCATTTTGCCTGTTTGACTTTGGGCAAGTCATTTAATGTGGGGGCAGCCACATGACACAGCAGATAGAGTGCTAGGCTTGGAAGTAGGAAGACCTGAGTTCAAATCCTTCCTGTGATACTATACTAGTTGTGTGACCCTGGGCAAGTCATTTAATTTTTCTCCAGTTTCCTCATCTATAATACGAGAAGGTTGTTGTTGATGTCCTCCTAATGACCTTCCTAGCTCTGAACCTATGATCCTATCACCCCTCTAGGTATCTATCAGTTTCCTTAATCTGTAAAAACAAGGGGATTGGACTGCATGGCTTCTAGGTTTCCTTCCACTTTCTATCATCTTATTATCTAAACCTGTTCTTTTGTGTTGGTTGGAACCCTTGTGGGTGAATCTTCACTTCCTACCTGGCCCCAGGTAGCCCAGGCTACACTGCTTGTGAGGGTAAGTTACATTTCCTCAGCCTTTGGGGGTTCCCCCATCCTTTGGCTGTTAACCATCAAACTAGCAGTAACCATGGTAGCAAAACACCCCCAACTGCTTTTCTGGTCTTCCTGCTGCCTAGCAAAGTGAATAGCTTTTCTTCTTTTTTCCTAGAGTAGAGCTGACTCACCAGCCTGATACCATAGACCAGCCTAGTCTATGGAGTGGAAATTGCTATTAGTATTCAGGGCAGGTACTGAGGACAGAGCTGTCTCTATGCAACAGCTCTTGATCTGCTTCTCTGATTAATGTGGCTCGGGGGGGGGGGGAGAGAGAGAGAGAGAGAGAGAGAGAGAGAGAGAGAGAGAGAGAGAGAGAGAGAGAGAGAGAGAGAGAGAACAACCTATTACAGGTTGGTTTGTTTTTCTGAATGCTCAGTATATAGACCAGGAGTTTATTAGCATCCCAACTCCATCTTTCCATTGCCTGCTGGTTAACCACCATTCTTTAAGTAATTGCAAATGAAAATGACTGAGACCTTGGCAAATCATAGAAACAAATTACTTGCTAGCATTGCTGCAGCGTGGCTGTCTGTGGGGATGGGGGGAAAGAATGCTTTTTGTGAAGTGTTTTCTGAGCATCCCAAATTCTCCTTTCCACTGCAAAGATAACTATGATTGCTTTACTTCTGTGCTGAAATGAGAGGGTTTTTCACTGTCTCCTTCTAGAGGGTGGAAATAGCATGTATTCCATGTGCATTACATCAATGAATCTCTACATCTGTGTATTGCTTAGTTCCATGTATGTATTGGTACTGTATTGACAAAAATGACTTAGAGGAGGCTATGATGGAATTTGGAATAAGAGCATCTTAGCTTAAATTCCAGTCTACTCTACATGTATGGTTTGAGCAAAGGATTTTACCTCTATGGACTCCACTTTCATCATCTATAAAATGAGGAAGCTGGCCTAGAATCAAGATTTTTTAACCTGTGGTCTACAGATCCTGGATCCACGGATAGATTTCAGGGAGTTTATGAGCCTGGTTAGGAGAGAAAAAAAAAACCTCATCTTTTTTTTTTCACTGATCTCAAACTGAAATTTTGCATCATCTTTAATGATTTAAAAACGTGATTCTGACAAGGGGTCCACAGGCTTCACTGCACTGCCAAAGGAGTCCACAACACAAAAAAAGATTAAGAATGCCTGGGCTAGAAGGTTTCTGAGGTCCTTTTTGACTCTAAATCAGATGATCCTAAGGACATCATGCATTAGTCCAGTACCTTAAGCAATTAAGCAATTAATTAGTCTAGCAAGTCACCCATTGGTTGCTGTTTTATAAGAATTTCTTTCCAAGAAGACATCAGTATTTGATGCATGACTTGTCACTGTGCAGGTGGAACCACGTGGCCTGCTGCTGAAATTCAGCATCTTTTGGGGTAGAACATGGCAGCCATTTGATATTTCCACATTCATCAGTTATGATGAAGGTCATCCTTATTTACCAAACATGGGTAAATTTGTAGTTCCTGGAAGTCTAAGTGGAAATGTCCAGCTTGTTATTTTGATCAGGATATAGGCCACAACTTAAACATGATTTTAAAGGAATCTTCAAAAAAGCATAGAACACAGGGAGTTTAATTTATTCCTTTTCCTTGGTGTGAACTTTCACCATCTGGGGGAGGGGCAAGCTTTCCGGGGATGCTTTGTTTCAGCAGTGTGGATGATTGTTTTTTTAAGCCTTCGTTTTCCTTCTCTGGGCCTCAGGTTCCCATCATTAAAATTGGGGTGACTTGAGAATGGCTCCACCTCCCAGTCTTGCTAGGGAAGAAAGATCATGATTTGGGGAAAGAAAATTTGGATTTGAGTCTAAGCTTCACAATTTACTAACTTATTACTTTAGGCAAGACACTGACTCTATCTGAGCCTCAGTTTCAGCATCTGAAAAAATGAAGACAATAATACATGTACTGCCTACCTAAAGGGTTATTTTTTTTATTACAAGCCTAGAATATACATTGGAAAAGATCACTAGATTTGGAGTCATCAGACATATGTCCACTACTTATTACTCACTGGAAAGTCACTAAATGACCTACGAAAAGTCACAACTTCTCTGGGTCTCAGTTTCCTCAATGATTACATGGAGAAGTTGGACTAGCTGACCTCAGAGATCATTTCAAGAAACCATAAGGGTTTGTAACCACCCAGTACTATGTAAATGTGACCTCCAATAATAAAACTTTAGGTAGCAGAACCTTTTAATAACCTAGGGCTTGTATCTGCTCTAAGCAGTCCCCTCCACCATCACCCTTCATCAGATCACCTGATTTGTAGTCGCTTTAACAGCAATTAGAGGCAGGAAGAGCAAAGGGAAGAAAAAGACAGCCATCTCCCATTGCATATGGTTTGTCAGAAATCAAACCTCCAGAGCTGGCCAACCTGCCAAGCATCATCCCCTGAGCTCAGCCCGGCTTTGAAGAGAGTGAGCGACGGCTGCTAATTGCAGATCCAGGATGAGGAGCTAGGAGGAGGCAGCCGGGAGGCAAGGAGAGAAATCATCTTCTGATGCGCCAATTACAGATCAGCTGGGACATAATTGCAGAGTTGCCATCCTGGCTGCTGGAGGTACCAGGCCTTCCCCCTCATTAATCAACGATAATCCAGAATTATGACCCTTAATTATTTGCAAAGATGCTTATGCACACACACTCAGGCACGAACACAGACACAAGTAATTGATAATCAACCGTGTAATTCCAGGCAATAATTTTGTCCAGGGACAGGCAATCGACATCATCCACCCCAGGAGCTGATTAAAGCCCAAGTCAGCGGCAGCCCTAGGTTGGGGTTGTGAAGGTGAGATGGCTGCCTGATAGTAAAGCCAACGCCCCGAGAGGAAGCACTCTATACCAACCTCCTGTAGAGTCTGTGCTTTCACCCCAACTCCCCAACCACCTGGTCCACTCTTCTGTTGTCATGATCTCCAAGAAGCTCCATTTAAAGCTTCCTTTATACTGTGCCTCTTTAGGAAAGTTACCCATAGAGTACAGTACCTTTGTAGTATATAAATAACAGTGTGTATATATACATATATATATATATATACATATATATGGTAGTGTATAGAATATAGTAATAATAATTATTATTATAGTAATAATAATAATAATAGCCAACATTTTACAGCATTTTAAGGCTTGCAAAATATATGCACACACAGAGTTGGATCCTCATAACAATTATAGGAGGTAGGTGGGGTGTGGTGTGCATTCAGAGAAGACTAGTACCTCTTGTGCAAGGGCTGCTTTCCATCTCTGGTGTCCGTTTGTCCCACCTAACTCTCACTGGTGGCTCCAAGAAGCTGTCGGATGCACAGCAGCCATACATCGGCAAACCATTTTGGCAGACAGGCTAAACCAGGTTGAGGGTAACCAAGGGGTCTCAAACCTGTTGGTGAATTAGGAGAGTGTCTACCCCAAACATGTGAAGACTTTCCCTGGTGGAATGGGAGGATGAGAACAATCTGTTCCAATGGCCAGGAAGGCAGCTGAAGCAGGAACTGGGAGTGCTTAGAGTTTGGTTAGACATCGAAGATACCAAGGTCATCTGCTGCATCTTGAACCATCACTAGTTGATCTGATTCTGTCCTGCCACTGGACTGTCATGACTCAGGAGGAAAAAGTGAGGCCTGTGATTTTATGCCACTCTGCCTCACTTAAATCCAGTTTACACAGAAATCAAAAAGGAGGTAGGGGCTTTTATTATCCCCATTTTGCAGATGTGGAAACTGAGGCTAAGAGAGAGTTTAGGTGACTTGCCCAGAATCGCTCAGCTAGTAGGTGACAAGATCAAATACTGAACTCGAGTCTTCCTGACTTTTAGCCCAGTGCTCTATTCACTGTGACACCCAGCTGCCTAAACTGTACAATACCCAATCTGAGAAGACTGTACAGGAATCAGCCCTAAATAAAGTGGAGAGACATTAAGGACTCATAGAAACACAGCTCAATGGGAGTTATAACACCTGGTTCTGCTACTTACTATCCATGTGACCTCAAACAACCGATTTCATTTTCCTGAGTCTCAGTTTCCTTATCTATAAAATGAAAAGACTGGACTAATGATCTATAGAATTTCTTCCAGTGATTCATCCAAGTCTTCTGACTTTAGGATCAGGGTTTTTTCCATGCTAACATGCTGTCTTTGACTAGATGACCAAAGTTCTGAGTCATAGGTCATGGTAGATATAAGGGTTGGAAGGGACCCCAGGGGCCATCTATGCCAACTCAGTCATTTTACTGACGGAGAAACTGAGGCCCAGGGAGGATATGGGATTTGCCCAAGGTCACAGAGGCAAACAATGAACATCAGAGACAAGATGTTAATCTAGTTTTTCTTTCTCCAGAGGTGGTACTTATTCCACTATACCAAACTGGGGTTACTTATAGTTTTAAATCTATGATCTTCCAATTCAGGATACCCTTAAAAGAGGAAATGTAACAGAATGCATAAGAAATCGCATGAAAATCAAAGCCATGGGCCAAGGGACTGGGATTGAATTTCTTAAGGCTACTGATGACCACAGTTGTCAGAGCAGACTTTGATGTAGTTCAATAGAGGAGGCAAAGGACAGGAAAGATGATGGAGTAGAAAGTTCACTGGGTTGAGAATCAGGAGAGCAGAATTATCCTAGTCCCAGTTTCTGCCTCTAACTTACTGTCTTATCTTAGGGAAATCATTTCTCCTAGACTCAGTTACTTCACCTGTAAAATGAGAAGGTAGGACTGGGTGATTTCAAAGACTATTCGGCCTTGCTTTCTCCCTCAAATACATGATCCCTGAGGGGGAGAGTTTCATTCTGGTCTCTGTCCTTTCAGATTACACCATGAACGGTAGCTAGCACATGGTAGTCACTCACCATGCTTGTTGAACTCATTGTGATGAACAGATTTGGCCACCAAAAAGAGATAAGAAAGTTTACCTCTGGGGCAGCTAGGTGGCACAGTGAATAGAGCACTGGGCTAAAAATCAGGAAGACCCGAGGTCAGTATTTGATTTTGTCACCTACTAGCTGAGCGATTCTGGGCAAGTCACCTAAACTCTCTCTTAGCCTCAGTTTCCACATCTGCAAAATGGGGATAGTAAAAGCCCCTACTTCCTTTTTGATTTCTGTGTAAACTGTTTAAACTGATTTCTGTGTAAACTGTAAAATGAGTTCAAATCCGGTCTCAGACACTTGGCACACTTATTAGCCGCGTGACTCTGGGTAAGTCACAGCCCCAATTGCCCTCCAAAAAAAAATTAAATTAAAATAAAAAAAATTAAAAAGAAAGTTTACCTCTGTTCTTTATAGAAGTAGGAGCCTTTAGGTGTAGAACCTTGCAAAATGACTCACATTTGGTTAATATGTTCATTAGTTTTGCTAAACTGTTTTTCTCTTATTTCTTTTTTATTCTTTATTACGAAAGATAACTCACTGGTTGGGGGTAGGTAAGGGATTTGTTCAAAATGGGGTTGATATAAAAACAGAAATACCAAGAAATTAAAAAAAATTAAAATGCTTGTTGAATTAAGCATTCTATAGCCATGTGGTCCTAGGCAAGTTATGATCACAGCACTTTGTTCCAAAGGGTTGTTGGGAGGCTCACAAGAGATAATTTATAAAATTTTAAGCCCTATATAAATGTCACTGATGATGATGACAATGATGACCACCATCACTACTACTGCCACCATCATTATCTAAGGCAGCCCATTCCACTTTTGGATAACTCTGTTAAGTTTTTCTTTATTCATGCCAAAAGTATGCCTTTCTAGTAATTCTACCCATTGCTTCTAGTTGTGCCTAGAGACCAAGTAGAACGAATTCTTCTTCCTGGAACTTCCCTTAACACTTGGGACCTCCCCACCCTGTAACACACAACTATCCCTTTGGCTTACTCAATCTGGAATACCTCTGCAAGGCCTAACCCCTTCACCTATTGGTAAGTTCTTCGGACCTGCATTTTGTGGAGGGGTACAGACCAGCCTTCACTCTCCTGGCCTTGCTCCTGACTAGATTTCATAACCATATACCTGCAATGGGAACGTTCATCTCTTCTTCTGCACCATCATCCCAGCCCCCACCTTCCACCATGCAGCTTTTCAACTCCTTTACCTGTGATGTCTTCCCCCATTAGACTATACGTTCCTTATCAACAGTACTGTCTTTTTGCTTACATTTACATCTCTAGGGCTTGACAAAACAAGTGCTAAGAAAAAAAAATACTTGTTTCTTTCTTTCCTGCCTTTTTACCTATCCTCCTTCCTCCCTTCCTTCTTTTGTTCTATGACTTTTAAAAAATTCAAATGCCAAAGTTTCTGGGTAATTTAATAATTTTATTAATAACGCTAGCATGTTATTAATAAAGAAGATCAGTGGTATTCTTGAATGCCAAAGACCCTTTATGGTGGTGGGCTCACAGTTTATATGCTCTTGGAAGAGTGGGTATTCCTGAGGTTGGCAATCAACTATAACTGATTAACAATTAATGAAAAAAATTAATATTATAATGAACGTGGGTTCATTCTAATAAGGGTCTTAGGGGTACTGTGAATTGGGTCACCTAAGTCTTGGTTAAAGACACTAATCAATTTCCATAACAACTATCTGAGAAAAGGGAGAATCCACATTTTCCCAGACCTGTCTGAGTAAACACAATGAGCAGGAACCCACCCATTTACCTAAACTTAGAATTTCTTTTACTGTCTTCGATTAGATCTGAGCCTGGGCAAGTCTTTGCACATATTTCCCATACTGTTTGATTTCTGGATGAGGAAGTAGAAAAGGGGGAAAACCTTGGTCCCAATACAGTAACTAGTTGTTAAATGTAAGAGAGAAATAATAATTTCTCTCCTTTCCTTCCTTCCTCTCCATAACAATCCCTCAAATACTTGATGAAATCCTTCATATCTTCTCTTCTCCAAGCTAAACATCTCCAGTTTCTTCAAACCCACTTTCAAAACTGACCCTCATACGTCTGAATAAGGAAAAAAAGGACATGAATAAATAGTTCTCAAAGAGCCTATCAGAGATTGCTCCAAACCACTAATACAAAAGCACAAATCAAAATAACTCTGAGATTTTATCTCACCCAGCAAATTGACCAAAATGACTAAAGATGGAAATAGTCAATGGGGGGGGGGGGAGTACAGTAAGGCGTATTAATGTACTGTTGGCAGAGCTGTGGAAAACTATTCTGAAAAGACATTTGGAAGTGTTCTAATCTTCATATGGTTCCTCACCTTCCAGTTCCAATAAAACAATGCACGATGTTGGTACAACAGAAGACTTTGTAGATTAAAGAAATTGCCTGATGGCTCACTAATTTGTAACTGATCCCTCTTCTATGCATATGCATAAGGAGTGGGAAAGACTTTGTCTCGTCTTACTTACTCCAATGGCTTCCTATTGCCTCTAGAAGCAAATAATAGAAAATGCTCTTTTTTGGTATGCAAAGTCCTTCATAACTTAGGCCAATCTTTCCAGTCTTCTTACACTTCACGCCATAACACATACTCTTTGATTCAGTGACATTGGCCTCCTGGCTGTTCCAGGAACAAGACACTTCATCTCTTGACTCCTGGCATTTTCCCTGACTCCCCCATGCCTGGAACATTCTTCTACCTTCACTCTAATGACCGATCCCCTCCCTCCTCTCCCCACCTCTTCCCAAACCCTTCCCCCCCACTTTAAGTTCCTGCCAAAATTCCACCTTCTGTAGGAAGTCTTCTCTAATCCCTTTTAATTCTAATACTTTCCCTTTTTAAATTTATCTTTCAAAAATTTGTTTAAATTTTAATTATTTTCTGTTTGTCCTTTATGTAGCTTGCTTTGTATGTATTTGTTTGTGTGTTGTCTCCCCCATTAGATTGTAAGCTCTTTGAAGGGCAGGGACTATCCTTTGCCCCCTTTTTTATTTGTGCCTTTGTAGCTTAGCGCAGTGCTAGGCACATAGTAATTGCTTTAAAAATATGGCTTAGTTGCTTCACAGTACGTTCACAATGACATGTCAGCAAGCATTGATTAAGGTTTCCTATGTACCAGACACTGTGCCAAGGGCTCAGAATACAAACACAAGCAGGGAGACAGAGCTTGTCCTCTGAGGGGCTTAAATTGGGGATGATGCAGACCCCATATAAAGGCAGCTGAAAGAGGGGACTGGGAGGGGAAGGTGCTCAGCAAGGAGCATAGTAGAGAAAGGCTTTGGAATGTCAGGAATGCAACCTGAAGAAGATTCGGTTGCCTTGGGCATCTTTCTGAAAATGCAGCTTCTGGGATGAAACCCACCATCAGAGAGAGAGACTCCAAGGGCAAAAGGTACTTCCAAAGTGAGAAGAAGTCCAGGGGAAGAATGAGCTTCCAAGAAGAGCTTTCTGTGGCATTGTAGACAGGGTCCAGGAGAGGCAGGAGTACAGTGTGGAGAGGAGGGAAGCAGGAGGTACCAGTCCAGCGGTCATGTCTCATGGAGTTGCACTGGTTCAACACAGAAGAGATTTCAGGTGTGTATTTATTTTCCTGCTCTACACATGTTAGAAGCTTCAGTAAGACAAGGATTTAAAGGGAGGGTGGTGGCTAGGTTGTGTAGTGAGTAGAGCACCAGCCCTGGAGTCAGGAGGACCTGAGTTCAAATCTGGCCTCAGACATTTGACACACTTACTAGCTATGTGACTTTGGGCAAGTCACAATCCCAATTGCCCTCCAAAAAACAAACAAACAAAAAAAAAACAAATTTAAAGGGAGAAACAAACAAATATTTAAAGGCATCAAAGTCAGTAAGGGAAATGTTTCTCATCATAGCTCATGTGTGGCAGTTAATTTATGCAAATAGACACACTCAGTATTCAATGAGACAACTCACATCTTCCTTCCCCTTAACCCAAATAATGGGGAAAATTTTAGGGATGTAAAAAATAATCAATAAAAATTATCTTAAAACTGAAAAAAAGATTTTAAAAAAGGACAATCATTTGTCCCTGTGTTGACTTTGTCGTTACAAGTACTTTCACATCCTTTATGTCATTATTTTTCACTGTGAGGTAGGCAATGCAAGTATCGTCATCCCCATTTGGTGTCCTTCATTTTTGAAGGGGACCAATGACTTCACAAAGTAATGTCTTGACTTGCACATGAATTGAATTGAAGCGAGAGTTGCACAAAGCTGTCAGCCTCACTCTCTCTTCCAGAGTCATTGAAGTCCAGCGGCTAGACAAAAGTCAGGAAGACTGGCAATGGCCCTGGGGTGCAGTGGATGACCTTGGTATCTTCCCATCTGACCAAGCTCTAAGCTGAACTTCAGCTGCCTTTGTGGCTGTTGCAACAAATTGCTCTCATCTGCCCATTGCACTGCGTGAAGTCTTCACATAACTGTGGTAGACACTGTTGGGTTGGAGGTCCCTTGGTTACCCTCAACCTGGTTTAGCTCAGTCTGAGGGGACAGTTTTCCCGGGGTGTGGCTGCTGTTCATGCTGCAGCTTCTTGGATTCCCAGGTGAGAAAGTTGGGTGAAGGTAAGCACAAAAAGTGGATGAGCAGCCCTGAAAAGGGCTCATAGAGCCCTCATGTCAGAGGTGCTAGCTTGCCCTGAACACACCATGTGCCCCATTCCCATTTATACACTCGGAGAGACTCCAGGCAATTAAAAATGGCAACACTGAGACGCAACTCAAATCTAGGTCTTTTGTCTACGTAAAAATAAGAGTTGAAAGGAACTCAGAAATTATCTAGAGCAGAACCCCCACTTTTACAGAAAAGGAATACGGGACTTACCCAAGGCCAAACGTCTTATAAATAACAGAGCCAAGATTCAAATACAAGTCCCCTGACGACCAAGGACTCTTTCCATTAGGCCAAGATGTTCTTTTAACTCGCCTCTTAACATGATATTGGATATTGAGGCAAGTTTTAAGAGATTCTTCATTATTAGTTGACTCTAAGACTCTAAATTTTATGTGGATGGTAACCATTAGACTGTAAGCTCCTTGGGGGCAGGGACTGTCTTTTGCCTCTTTTTTATGGCTAGCACCTAGCACAGTGTTTAGTCCGTAAGTAGTAGGTGCTTTATAAATGTTTATTGATTGAGTTGGTGGTGGTGGTGGTGGTGGTGTGTGTGTTTGTGTGTATGTGTGTGTGTGTATGTGTGTGTATGTGTGCCTCCTGGACTGTGTATTTATTTTCCATTTAACCCTGGTTGGGTCAGTTTTCTCATCCATAAAATGAGCTAGAGAAGGAAGCAGCAAACCACTAGAGCAGCTTTGCCAAGAAAACCCCACGCAGGGTCATAAAGAGTCAGATATGACTGAAAAACAACTGAACGACAACAACATTGTGTGTGTATGTATGTCTTAAAAGCTAATGGAGGAGTGGCTATGTGGGGCAGTGAATAGAGCACCAGCCCTGGAGTCTGGAGGACCTGAGCTCAAAGCCGGCCTCAGACACTTAACACAAAAACTAGCTGTGTGACGTTGGACAAGTCACTTAACCCCTAACTGCCCTGCCTACCCCTTCCAAAAAGCAAAAATAAAATAAAATAAAATAAAATTTTAAAAGGAAATGGAAATTTAAGACAGAGATGTTATGTTAATAATGATTCATTAGAACATATTCTTGGGGCGGCTAGGTGGCGCAGTGAATAGAGCAACGGCCCTGGAGTCAGGAGTACCTGAGTTCAAATCTGGCCTCAGACACTTAACACAAAAACTAGCCGTGTGACCTTGGGCAAGTCACTTAACCCCAACTGCCCTCCAAAAAAAAAAGCAAAAAAAAAAAAAAAAGAACATATTCTTGTTTCTCAATTTCCAGTAGCGTATAACACAAACCATGAGAGCCTTGGGCTGGGCTGAAGCTAGAAAACTGAAAATAGAAACTTCCTAGACAGAAGCCACGAAACTGACTGGTCTGGTTCAGCTGTCTACAGGAGAGGGGGGAAAGGACCAAACCAGAAACCCTCCAAATGGTGGCAAGAAGGCCCAACGTAAAGAGCTGGCATATTTATCATCTAAGCTGTTATCCAGAAGGGCTCTTGCTGTTTGTATAAACTTCCCCACATTCAGATGGCCTTTCATTAAAGGGGAGGGCTCTGCCATTACCTTAGCACCCAAGGGCCCAGAGCAGGCTTTGTTTGGGTAAATGACGGATGGGAGAATCTGAGGAAATTTGACTGTCACTGAAATATGGCAGAATCCATTTTGAAGAAGCCAAATAAGTGAATAAACGTGGTTCGCAGAGCCAAGATCTGCCTGGAAAAGAAATGGCTGTTGGGTGTGACTTTTTTTTTTTAGTTCATCAGCTGTGACACGGTCTCTAGAATATATGAGTCCCAGCAACAATAATGAACAACAACTCGTATTTATGTAACGTTTGGGAGTTTAAACAATACTTCCCAATAGTCTTGTGAGGAGGGATGCCTAATGCAAGTATTGTTGTTATCACCCGGCTGCCACATCCAGGATACCAAGGTTCAGACTCAAAACATAAAAATCAAAACTTAAAACCAGGAATACTTGAGTATAATTTCTCTTTATAATCCACAAGAAATCCTCCATAGTTCTGAGAGTCAAGGTCAGTCTCTAGTCATCTCCAAATGTTTTCCACTTCTAGGTTTTTGTTTTTGTTTTTTTGTGGCAACTGATGTTAAGTAACTGTAACGGTAAGGTAAATGGGGAGATCTTTCTCATCCATTAATAGGCACGTGTAGCCCGCTTGAGTCACATGGAAGCCTGACTTTGTGGTGGCAGGGTCTTACTGAATGGGAGGAGCAGGGAAAGTGGAGCAGGGCCCAAAGGAAGTTGGTCAGAGGCATTAGAGCTGAGGGAGAGAGAGGAAGCAGGCAGAGTGCTGTGAGTATTTGTCTGCGGGAAGGCCCTAGCAGGGGGAAGGCTTGGGGATGGCGGTGCCCCCTGCAGTGTTATTGGGTATAGATTTCTTTGTCACTTTGATGGGTTTGGCTTTCTGGTGTTTGAATAAATGTTTTGGTTCTGTCTTCCAGGTGGAGAGCCTATTAAATTTTGTGATTCAGAATTACTCTGGCATATTCATAGCCACTGTAGGCACTGGGAATATTGCATTGATGCTACAGTGGCCCATTTAGCCTACTCAGGAAACTTGATCAGACTATGGTCAACAGTGCTGTGGGATGATGACAAGAACCCTGGTTTTCTGGAGTCAGAAGACTGATTTTGAATCCCAACTCTGCTTTGTATTAGCTAGGCAACCTTGGGCAAGTCACCTAATAAGTCTATACTTGAGTTTTCTCATCTGTATATTTCCTAGTGTGAAAACTCCCTCCATGAGTATATATCAGCAATTCTTCTGTAAGTTAGCATCTTAGATAGTTGCTCTGACCTCTGAGAGGTTAAGTGACCAGCCCATAGTTACACAGCTAGTATTCATCAGCAGTTCTTAAATCCAGGTTTTTCTTGAGTCCAAGGTTGGCCCTCTGTCCACAACGCAAAGTTGCTGTGCTACTTTTTTTCCCCCAAATTTTCTTTCATATTATGTGCTTGATAATATCAACAAGCATAAACATTTCCAAACATGAATAACTGAAATATAGGATTGGATGTAAAGCCGTGAGTCTCCCCTATTCTCAAAAAACTCTCACTTGATCCATCCATCCCCACTATTATGCCATATGTCTTCTACCTTTTGTGGCTAACCTACTTTTATCATTCAACCAAAACTGTAATCTCCGATGTTAATAGTGATCTCTTAATTGTTAAATCCAATGGCCTTCCTCAATCCTCATCCTTCCTGATTTCTTTGTAACCTTTGACACTATCACCCTCTTCTGGATATTCTCTTCTCTCTAGCTTTTTGGGATACCACTTTCTCCTGGTTCTCTTTCTACCTATCGGACCACTCCTCAGTTTTCTTTGCTGAATCTTCATCCTGGTTATAGCCACTAACCATGGTGGTCCATAGTGCTCTGTCCCTGGGCCCTCTTCTCTTGCAATAATATTTCACTTAGTGGTCTCGTCATCTCTTGTTTATTTTCTTTAAGCTAATGATTCTTACATCTGCTTATCCAGCCCTAATCTCTCTGCTTACCTCCAACCTCATATCTCCAACTGCCTATTACAAATCTCAAACTGAAGGCCTTGCAGATATCTTAAACTCAACATGTGCCAAACTGAAGCAATTGTCTTTCCCCTCAAACCCTCTCTGTTTCCAATCTTCCCTTTTACCAGCTGGGGTACCACCATAGTCTGATTCCTCAGGCTCAAAACCTAGGTGTCATCCTCAACTCCTCTTTCCCTCACCTTTCCCCCCATATCCAATATTCCCCAACCCATATCCAATCTGTTTCCAAGGACTGCTGATTTTACTTTTGCAACATCCATCAAATAGGCCCTCCTTTCTCTTCTGATACTGGCACCACCCTGGTATAGGGCTTAATCTCACACCTAGCTTTGCAATAACCTTCTAGTTGTTCTCCCTGCCAGAAATCTCTGCCCACTCCAGTCTGTCTTCCACGCACCTACCAAAATTGTCTTCCTAAAGCAAAGGTCTGATCATGTCAACTTTCTCATCTATTCAATAAACTCAACAGTTTTTTCTGGCTGTCCACCATACCCGGAACACTGTCCCTCTCCCACTCTAACTACTGACCTCTGGCTTTCTTTAAGTTCCAATTAAAATCCCACCTTCTATGGGAAAGCCTTCCCCAACGCCTTTTAATTCTAATAGAATGCCTCCATTCTCTAAATTATTTTCAGTTTATACTGAAATATAGCTTGCTTTGAACATATTTGTTTTATGCTGTCTGCTCAATTAGGTTGTAGGCTCCTTGAAAGCAGAGTCTGTTTTTTGCCTCTTTTTGTATCCCGGGAGCTTAGCACAATGTCTGGCACATACTAAGTGCTTAGGAAATGTTTGTTGATTGTCGATCATTTCCTAGTTATCCTGTATATAGTTCATTTGTACATACTTATTTGCCTCTTGCTTTCCTCATTAGATTGTGAGTTCCTCAAGGTCAGGAACTATCTTTTGCCTTTCTCTACATCCCCAGAGCTTATCACTATGTCACAGAGTAAGTGATTGGGAAATGTTTATTGACTGACTATTATGTACAACTTTGTCTTTTAAAGTATCCATTAAATTGAACACTCTAATACCCACCTTGCCCTGCTTGTCTGTGTCCCTTCTCAACTTCTTTGTGCTTTCTTCTGTATGTATTTTCAATGTTTCATTCATGTTCTTTTCTTTCTTTTTTCTTCTTTCCTTCCATCCTTACTTCCTCTTTCTTTCTTCCTCTCTTTCTTTCTCTTTCTTTCTTTCTTTCTCTCTCTTTCTTTCTTTCTTTCTTTCTTTCTCTCTCTCTCTTTCTTTCTTTGACATGGCTAATGCAGTAATTTATTTTGCAGTTGATTTTGTTTTTTCTTGTACCTTCTTAGTGGGTGGAGAAGTGGGAAGAGGAAGATACAAAATTTGGGACTGAAAATAAAATTGAATTTTAAAAAATGACTCAAGATATTGTAGTGTCTTGTATTGAATACATAATTATTACTGTACAATACAACAGATGTCTACACAGAGAAACTTACACAGAAGGCATACCAATCATAACTCATACCTTGAAATTTGTATTTTATTTTGAAACAAATTGCAGATAGCAGGAGAAAGGGAGAGAAAGAGAGAGAGAGAGAGAGAGAGAGAGAGAGAGAGAGAAAAGAAGAAGAAGAAGAAGAAGAGGAGGAAGAGGAAGAGGAAGAAGAAGAAGAAGAAGAAGAAGAAGAAGAAGAAGAAGAAGAAGAAGAAGAAGAGAGGGGGGAGGGGGGAGAGAAATATTTGTAGTACCTACCTCACTGGTATGTTATAAGGATCAAATGAGGTAAAGTGTATACAGTATTTTGAAAGTTTTAAAATGCTATATAAATGTTACTTAGAGTATATTTGTGTTGGAGATTGTTTACATATGCTCATCTGGTTCAGCTTAAGGAATGTGTCTTCTCTCCAAAAAAAAAAAAAAAAGGAATGTGTCTTGCACTAAATCCTTTTAATGGCCTGTCTGTGTGTTTTGGTAGCTTTATCATAGCCTCATCCATAAAGCTGAAGAGTTTTGTTTTTCTGTTAGAAAATTAGCTAAAGGATGTTTTAGAGACTTCCTAAGAGAAGTGCTTGTAATCAGCCATAGTCTCTGCCATAGTACCTGGCACATAGAAGGTGCCTAATAAATACTTGTTGATTGATTAATTGAAATACAACAGGGAGATTTATATGAACTGATGCAAAGCAAAGTGAGCAGAACCAAGAGAACAATCTACATAGTAACAGCAGTAGTGTAAAAATAACCGCATTAAAAACTTGCTTCTTATCTGTGATCTACCATAACTCCAAAGGATGTAAAATACTATCTACCTCTGGATAGAGAACTGGTGCACTCATGCAGATTGAAGCACAATTTTTTTCCCTTTACTTTTTTTCTGGAATGTGGCTAAAATAGCTGTTTCACATTATTTCATATGTATAATGGTTGTTATATTTTTTGTTTTTCTCTATGGATGGTGGCAAGAGTGGAGAAAGGGAGAAAATTTAGAGCTGAAAATAAAAATAATTCTTTTAAAAGACCTTAAATGTTAAAAATAGTTTAAATATGGCAACATGGTATAAGTGAATAGAAGAGTGGATCTGAGTCATAGAGATTTGATTTTGAATCCCACTTTATATACCTGTTAGCTAGATGACCCAAAGTAACTCTTCAGGCTTTAGTTTTCCTCAATTGTAAGATGAGGAGTTGGACCTGATGTCCTCTGAAGCTCCTTCCAATTCTATAACATTAGGTTTACAGTGATACAGCCTTCCTGAGGCTGTAACCACAATGCAGAGTTTGTGGTCAATGTGTCTGAGAGCTTGTTCCCATGCCACACCTAGTTTTGCCATCTCTCCTTCCTTAACCCATAGGCAAAGGACACCCTTTGGGTGTAGCTCCCAGGGCTTAGAGATTGTCTTTCTTCCCCATATTGTTTGGGGGGATGGGTACTGAGAATACTGGCCAAATACACATGCACATTCATATCTGGGCTACACATCTGACATCTGCTCTACATGCCTGTATGAGAGGACTATGATTGTTAGCACTTGTGCCTACATCTGCAAGGGCTGGTGTGGGTTGGGAGTTTTATGAATGGGTGAGATTCCTGTAATTGTGTCTGTTTCCATGTTACATGCTTCTGTGAACTTGAGAAGATGGAGAATAGAACAGAATCTGTGAAAATGTCAATAACTGAGAGCTAGGAGGTAATCAAAGAGATAGTAATAGGTAAATAAGGAAAAGAGCCCTATGGATTCCGGGGGAGGGGGAGGGTGACCCAGTCCCTGGCCCACTGGATGTTTCTTGTGAAAAGATACAAAGAAAATAAAAAAAATTAGAAAAAGAACTAGTCAAAATCTTCTAGTAAGGTCCCCTAAAGAACTGATCTATGTCTTTTCTTCTCTCACTATATACTTCCCCTTGGTGAGTTCACCTATGTCCACAGACTCAATTATTTGGATACAAATGATTCCCAGATCTATATGCCCAGCCCCAATATCTCTAATAAACTCAGACATTACTACTGCTGCCACTACAACAACAACTACTACTGTAACAATAACAATAATAATAATGATAATAACTAGAACTTATATAACCAAGGTTTGTGAAATGCTTTACAAATATCCAGTTTTATGTTCACAACAACCCTAGGAACTATGTGATATTATGATCCCATTTTGCAGTCCCAGAACTGAGGCAGACAGAGGCTAAGTGACTTTTCCAAAGTGACACAGCTAGCACGTGTCTGAAGTCTTTCTGATTCCAGTCTCTAAATGTTTCAGCTGGATGGTGCAGTCGATTGGAGCACTGGGTCTGGAATCAAAAATTCAGACCTTGCTTCAAACCCCGCTATCTGCATGATCATGGACAAGTCACTGTTTGCCTCAATTACCTCAATTGTAAAATGAGAATATTACCAACACCTACCTCACAGGGTTGCTGTAAGGAACAAATGGGAATATTTGTAAAGCATTTAGCATGGGACCTGGCACACAGTAGGTATTATGGAAATGCTTATTCTCTTCCTTTCCACTGACATCTCAAATTCTATCTGAGCAAAAATAAATCTATCATCTTCCTCTCTAACCTTTCTCTTGCAAACTTCTCTCCCTGTTTAAGACACGGGGATCCTCCAGGTTCACATCCTCAGGAGTCCTTCTTGATTCACTGATCTTCCTCATCATCATATCTAATCAGTTTCCAGGTCTTATCAATTTTCTTTCTACTATATTCCAGTCATTGATCCTCTCCTCTCCAGTCACATGATTTTTTTATTTTTTAATTTTCTCTTTTTAAAAAATTAATTAATTTTTAGTTGTCAACATTCCACAAGATTTTGAGTTTCAAATTTTCTCCCCATCTCTCCCCTCCCCCCAACAAGATGGCATGCATTATGATTACCCCCTTCTCCCAATCTGTCCTCCCTTCTATCAGTCACATGATTCTAATCCTAGTTCATGCCCTCTTGCTACTCCCTGGGACTAGTAGTCTTATTGGTCTCATTTCTTCTGATTTTTTTCTCTTTTTAATCCCTCCCTTGACAGAGTTATTAAAATAATCTTCCTAAGGCATAGGTCTGGTCCCATTACTCCTCTGGCTCAAAAACTTTCAGTGAGTACCCACTGCATGTAGAACAAAGTATAATCTCCTCTGACTGGCATTTTACACATTTCATAATCTAACTCCAACCGACCTTTCTAGACTTAGTCTGTATTCCTTTTTTTCAGGTGGCCGATATCCCAGCCAAATGAATTCCCAGCTATTTTCCATATTTAGCGTACCATTTCTTGCTTTCACAAATTCTCGTACGCAGTCTCCTCATACTGGAAATGTACTTCTTCCTCAACTCAGTCTGACAGACAAGGAGGGGGAGGGGAATGAGCATTTATACGGCACCTACTACTCGGTAGGCATAAGGCTTTTTACAGTTATCTCACTCGATCACCATGACAACTCTGAGGTAGGTGATGTCGCTACCTTCATTTTATAGTTGATAAAATTTACGCAAACAGAGGTTAAGTGATTTGCCCAGGATCATAAAGATAGTGTCTGAGGTCAGATTTGAACTCAGATGCCAGGTCCAGTGCTCTGCCCATTGTGTCCCCAGCTGCCTCTTAAAGATTCCTTCAAGACTCCATTAAAGTATCCGTCTTCGATGAACCCTTCCCTGATTGCCACCTCCGTTCCAGCTTTTAGTGCTCTCTCTCTCTTTCTCTCTTCAAATATGATGATACCTCTTTGTGTGATCTCTGCTTTGACCCCTTTACTTCCTACCCTGTATTATGCATATCAATTAATGTGGTATCCTCATATTAGAAGGTAAGCTCCTTGAAGACAGGAATCATTTATTTTTCTTGGTTTTGCTTGTAACCCCAAGGCCTAGCATACACTTTGTACTTAGTAAATACTTAATATATATTTATTGAGTTTAATTATGGTCTGAATTTGGGATTGTGCATGATATCCACCATAGTATTTTGCGCATAGAAGATACATGTACATAAGAAGTGGGTATTAAATTGAAAGAAGCACTTAAGCTCAAATCTTGCCTCAGACAGTATTACCTGTGTGACCTTAGGTAAAGTCATTTCACATCTCTAGGTTTCCTTAGCTGCAGAATGAGGGAGTTGTACTGACCTAACTTTCTTCCGTGTCTTCCAACCAATCTACTGTTATGATCCTTTAAATTCATCTCTTCCCTCTAGAGTAAAGATCTGACCTGGAAATTAAGAAATCCTGGTTCTAGTGCCAGCTCTAACACACACTTGCTACATGGTCTCTAGCAAATCACTTCATTTCTTAGACCTTGGCTTCCTCCTCTAGAAAATGAAGGTGACTATATGAAATGACAAGCAGGGTGATTTCAAAAAAACGCAAAGTGAATTGAACAGATGCAAAGTGAAGTGAACAGAACCAAGAGGATGTTGTACACAACAACAGCAATATTGTATGATCCTCAACTATGAATGCTCTTCTCAGCAATACAGTGATTCAAGTCAATTCCAAAGGATTCATGACGAAAAATTCTATGCACCTCCAGAGAAAGAACTGATGGAGTCTGAATGCAGAACAAAGTATGCTATTTTTTTCCCTTTTTTTCCCCTTTTGGTTTGTCCTCTTTTACAACATGACTAATATGGAAATATATTTTGCATATTGCACATATATAATCTATATAAAATTATTTACTGTCTTGGGGGAAGTAAGGGAGGGAGAGAGAATATTTGGAACTTGATACTTAAAAAATTAATGTTAAAAATTGTCTTTTTATGGAGTGAGGGAAAATAAAATAAAAATAGTGAACTTTTTATTTAAGAACAAAAAGAAAATGAAGACCAGTAACTTGGACTACATCATCCATCTGTTGCAGCATGATGATTTTCTCTCTCTTCCTTATGGGTCAAAGTTGTCCTATCTGACCTTATTTTGATAATATAGTTTAAATTTTTTTTTCCTAACCTCAAAGTTCTTTCTGTTTGACTCCCAACATTTCTTTTACTCTGCACCTCTTTGAAGGAGGAATAATATGAATGGCTTTAATGGAACAGCCCAGAAAGTATGAGACAACATTCACTCCTCTCTTCAATGACCCTCAGTTTCAACTCTACCAGGCAGCCAAGAGAATACAATATTGTAAACTGGGATAATTCCCATTTGAGGATCCAGATCCTATGTGGCAGAGGATCAAGGCCTACTTGTCCTTGTTTTCTCCCCTTCTTTATACCCTTGTCAAGCCTGTCTCCTTCCCGAAGTAGTTTGCTTTTATAATTATCATTCAGAAGACATTCTTTGCTGTTTCTGACCCCCCTTTTCTTCTCCTTTCTGTGGAAAGGGCCGTAATTGTGAAATCAGAGAATCTGGATTCAACCTTGGATTCATCTGGATTGACCTTCAGTCAATCATAATCTTTCTGGGTCTAAATTTCCTCGTCTTTAAAATGAGACAGTTGGAGTAGTAGGTCTTCTTTACAGTCTGGTTTCTTCCATCTCTTAAGGAGAATTTAGAAAACTAAATAGTGTTCCATTAATTCTAGCAGCTTTTTGGCTTGTCTTTCATAGGGTATTTTGTCTAAAATCAAGATAGTTCTAAAAAGAATGATAGCTGGAAGCTCACTTTAGTGAGTCTCTAGTCTGGTGGTATCAAACTCAAATAGAAATGTGGCTTGTATGCCCATTTTGACTTAGAAAACCACAAAGTAGCATTATCTATATTCTATTATATTTTTATTTATTTGGCCCAGTATTTCCCAATAACATTTTAATATGGTTCCAGCACACTTAGGAGTTTTACCCCAAAATGACATCTTTAATCTAATCTAGCCCTCTCATTTTTCAGGCAAGGAAAGGAAAACTGAGACCTACACATAGTTCAAGGTCTGACGGATAGTACAGAGCAGATTGGGAATTCAGACCCAGAACTTCTGACTCTAAAAGTAGTATTCTTGCCCTGAAGGTGTTCTAGAGAATTGAGGGCCAATGTGTTTGGGATTGAAACAAAAACAAAAACCAGAAAAAGACAGATCTTGCCCTCAAGCAGCTTACAATCTAATGGAGAGACAACATGCAAACATATACAAAGTAAGATACCATACAGCATAAATGGGAAGTAATTATTTAAGGTCAAAGAATTATAGAATGATAACTCTCATCCTGGATGGGACCTCTGTGATAGGAATCAGAAACTTCTTCTTTAGAGGTTCATACATTACATAGGTGTCGTTGGATGCCCAGACTGATAAAGAACCCAGAACAAGAAGGAATAAACAAACAGCTTTCCTTATATGTAAGTATTCTTCAGTTATACCCTTCTTGGAAATGGATCTTGGAGTATTCCATGCTTCCCTTCTAGCTCCCTTTTTTCCTACTAGAAGGTAAGATCCCTGAGGATTTGCTTATGTTTGTAGCCTCAGTGTTCATCGTGATGGGCACAAAGTCAGAACTTAAAAATGTTTTTTCATTCATTTGTTCATTCATTTTCCAGTTTTTACTGTGTCTGTGAGTCTGTTTCAATTTTTTATTCTGAAATTAACAAATATCAAATAAAATATGGAAACTAGAATAGAAAAAAAACCGATTGTACCTAAAAATACAAATCTCTATTATGTATAGTCTGTACTTCCTTTCAAGTATATATTCAACATGTAATTTCTAACCTATATATTTTAAAGGTTTCAACTGTCCTCTTTTCTTTCTTTTTTTTAGGGGGGGACGTTATTACTGTTCCTTTTTTTCCCCTTTAATCTCCTTCCCAATTGAAAAAAACCTCTTGTAATAAATACTCATAGTCTAGCAAAACAAATTCCCACATTTGCCATGTTAAAAACATGTTTCATTTCTGCTCCTCGAATCCATCACTTTTCTGTCAAAAAAGTAGGTAGCACGCATGTTTCATTCTCAGTCCTAGAATCTATCTGAATGTTGAAGGATGTCTAAGGTTCCTTCTACTCCTAAATTCAACAACTCCCTTGTTTCAGGTATCAGATTCCTCCACTAATCTCAAATATTTTCCCCCTAAACTGCAGCCTCACCTTCCTCATTTTACCCTCTCTTTGCCTAGTTCTGACCTTCAATTTCTCTTTCCTATCCCTCTTAGAAACTCCTCACCTTTTACCCCTTCTTTCATAGGCATCACTCTTCTCCAACAGATAACACAATACAGTGGCTAACAAGGGCAAGTCCTAGAATAGGGAGGAAATGGAAGCAAATCACATTTCTGACACTAGTGTCTGACCATGGGCAAATCACCTAACATCTCTGAGCCTCAGTTTCCTTGTCTGTAAAGTGGAAATAATGATATGGACCTGATGGGGTTGGTCCAAAGCTCATACAAGATAATGAAAATAAAGCGCTTAGCAAATCTTAGTGTTACATGAATGTCAGTGAAAAAAGGGACTTTTAACTCTATTTCCTTCATGTATTCTATATTACAGTCCAATTGGAACACTCTGCCACCTAATTTTGTCCTACTCTTTTCTGTCTCGAAGTCTTTCTTAACACTATTCTTCATGCTTGGGAGAGATCTCACCCTTTCCCATCTATTGAAATTCCTTTCCTGTTTCAAGGTCCAGCTCAGATGTCACTTCTTCCAAAGCAACCTTCCCTGAGCTGACCAAGTGAAAAGTTTCTCTCCTTCCTTGATATCTCACAGCCCTTCGTCCCTAATACATTTCGCCTTGTAATGTAGTTAATTGTGCACACGTCATATCCAACAGCCCGCCCCAGTATAAACTTCCTGAATTCAATTAAATGTATTTATTTATTTTAAAAGTTTTAATTCAACCTCTTATTTTTACTTCAGTCCTCTCCCAGGAGCACCACCCATTGTTGCATGGAACCCTTCCATGAAACACTGAAAAAAGTTAAGCAAAACCAACCAACACATAGACACAATCTGCTTTGCAACATTAAGTTGGATTTCAATTAACCATCTGAAGCAGCAACAACACTGGAGCAAGGCTAAAACAATAAACTTGACGCCTTTCCCTCCTGCCTCTCCTGACTTCTACATGTACCTCTCTCTACTCCCCTCACCAATACCACTATCCCTATCAGTTCCCTTCAGACTTGGTAGTGTAGTGGATAGGGCATCAGGTCTAAAGATAAGTCTAAAGACTCATCTTCCTGAATTAAAAATTTGACCTCAGATACTTATTAGCTCTGTTACCCTGGGCAAGTCACTTTCCCTCAGTTTACTCATCTGTAAGGTGAGCTGGGAAAGCCGATAGCAAACCACTCCAGCATCTTTGCCAAGAAAACCCCAAATGGGCTCAAAAAGAGTCAGATATGACTGAACAACAATGACCATAGCAATAGCTGCAACATCTCTTTTGATATTCCTCCTCATTTGTATACACACCGTTTCAAGAACATGATAATACCCCAGGGAGCCAACATTTAGCGATGGCTGAAAGCACTGCCCTAGCTGAACAACATGGAAACTGTACCAAAAGTAACTAGTTAAAATAGGAAGTTGCTTTGAGTGAATCAGTCATTTTGACTATTATAAACATCAAATGAACTATAAACAACCTATGACAAAAGATGCTATCTGCATCCAGAAAAAGAACTGATATATAGAAGTCTATAGAATAATTGTACACACACACACACACACACACACACACACACACACACACATATATATACATACATACACACACCTATATACACACCTATTTGTGTATTTCTAGGGTAGGGGACAGGGAGAGGGAATAAAAAAGAAGAAAAAAAAGAAATTTGTAAGATAACTTTAAATTGTATGTGACAGATTTGCAGTTTCATGTGCAGTCTTTTTAAATTATACTTTGTTATGGAAATATTTATTTTATTTCTTAAATAAAAAAATAAAATAAATAAATGTGAAAAAATAGGCAACTGCTCTACCTAGCTGTCTCTTGGTGGGAGTGGTCTGAAGATCTTATTAGTTAGGGTTGTATTTCATCCTCATCCATAAAGAGACTCTACACCCACAATTAAATTCCATATCCATTTAGATCCCTACTCATGAAAACTTCCCACAGTTCATTCTCTGTTGCTGCAACTGCTACCCCCAGTGCTTTCTTTTAGGGTCAAATCCCAGCATGAATGTGTCTCACCTTTTTGAGTCTTGTTTACATTTTCCCCAAATCATGATTGGAATCTCCCAGACCAAAGATTCCTTGACAAGATGTCCCTGGTCAGTTACTGGGTAGGGCTTGTTTACTTATAGGCTTGTCCTGCCCTGCCCAAGAGCATGAGAACATCATCAGTTTGCCTTCTTTCCCTGTGGCCTCCCTCTTCTCTGGATGAAAGAAGACCAGCTTCCCATTCAGCTGATTTTCCTTTTACCATCTCAGTGTAATCTGGGTTATCAAACTCCTATCTAAACATTGTGTCTAGTTGAGCTGTTGTTTCCAGAATTTTTTCTGTGAATTCTGGAAATCCTTACCCTTTATCCTTCTACCTAATGCTTTCCCCTTCATAATCCCAGGGTGCCTTGTTAAAGAGACCTAGACTTGAAGTCAAGTGTCCTGATTTCAAGTTTCTACTTTCCTACTCCATAGTTATATGACCATGGAAGAGGTATTTAATATCAATGAGCTTTAGTTTCCTTATCTGAAAAGACAGATAATATCCACCCTGTTGTTGTTCAGTTGTTTTTCAGTTGTGTCCAACACCCTATGAGCCTATTTGGGGTTTTCTTGATAGAGACACTGGAGTGGTTTGCCATTTCCTTCTCCAACTCATTTTCTAGATGAGGAACTAAGGCAAAAGTTAAATGACTTGCCCAAGGTTACATAGCAAATAAGTTTCTACAGCCAGATTTGAACTCAGGAAGATGAGTCTTTCTGATTCGAAACCTGGCACTCTATGCTGTCTTAATATCCAAACTATTTATCTTTAAAGTTTGTGATAAGGAAGATGAGAATATAGATGAGGACCCAGGAGAACTCTTCCAGCATTCCCCCTCCAAATAATTTAAAAATAATGCCTCAAATAAAATTTTGGGGTGGCAGAGCCAGCAAAAGGTCATCAGAATAATTTTTCCAGCCTAAAACAACTGAGGAAGTCCGCAAGAGAGGTCCATAACATTACTGTGGGTGCAAGCCCAGAGTATGGCCGGAATTCCAGTGGTGAGCTTTGGGGACAACTAGGACAGCAGCAGCAACAGCAGTAACTTCAGGAACTCAACCCAGAGATGGTATGGGAGTCAGACAATTGGTCAAAAAGACATAAGCAGTTCTGGGACACATTCTAGGACAAAGAAGAGTGCTTGCAATGGGTCACAAAGGAGTAGGGGCACTAGTAACGGTTACAGTGCCAAGAGGAGTGCTAGTACTTGCAGTTGCAGGGGAGCAGGGACCTTTCCTGGGTGAAAATCAGAGCACAGACCAGGAGAGCAATGTTCACACCCTCCCTGCATCACACCACCTTGAAAGTCCCCCAAACTTGCAGGCCCCCAGAACTAGCTCTGATAACAGTAGAACAAAAAAGCCTAAAGTTTGGCACAGTGCCTCTCTATATCAAGGTCAGCAGAGACCAACTTTAAGATAAAGTTCAAAGTCAAGAAATAGACTGCAACAATGAGTAAACAACAAAATAAGAACCTGACCACTTAAAAAAACCAACAAAAGACAAACGACCTATTGTGGTGGCAAGAAAGACCAAGACAAACTTAAAAGAAGGCAACAATGTGAAAATAGCTACAAGTAAAACCTCAAAGAAAAACACTAATTGTATCCAAAGCCAGAAAGAAGTCCTGGAAGAGTTCAAGAAAGAGATAAGAGTGGTAGAGGAAAAACTGGGGAAAAAATGTGAGTGATACAAGAAAATGATTAAAAAAAAAGTTATCAGCTTGTTAAAAGAGGCACAAAAAGTACTGAAGAAAATATCATCTTAAAAAATAGACTTAATCAGGTCTAACTGGAAAAACATCAGTTGCTCGTGGCTGGGTCAAGCTAATATAATAAAAATGACAATTTTACCTAAATCAAATTACATATTTCATGCCATACCAATCAATCTACCAAAAAATTAGTTTATACAGCTAGAAAAAGTAGTAACAATTCATTTGAAAGAACAAAAGGTCCAGAATACTAAGGAAATTAATTAAAAGAAATGCTAGGGAAGATGGCCTAGCTATATAAGATTTTAATCTATATTATAAAGCAGTAGTCATCAAAATTACTTGGTACTGTCTGAGGAATAGAGTAGTGGATCAATGGAATAGATTGGGTACATGAGACTCGGCAGTCAATGACTATAGTAATCTACTGTTTGATAAACCCAAAGACCCCAGTTTTGGGGATAAGATCTCATTATTTGACAATAACTGCTGGGAAAACTGGAATATAGTATGGAAGAAACTGGACATAGATCAATATCTAACACCATATACCAAAATCAAGTCTAAATAGGTGCATGATCTGTGCTGATACTGTAAGCAATCTAGGAGAGCAAGGAATAGTTTACCTGTCAGATTTATGGAGAAGGGAAGATTTTATGACCAAACAAGAGTTAGAGAGCATTAGGAAATGCAAAATGGATAATTTTTATTACATTAAATTGAAAAGTTTCTGTACAAATAAAGTCAATGTAATCAAGATTAAGAGGTAAGTGGAAAATTGGGAAAGAATGTTTATAACCACTGTCTCTGATAAAAGCCTCATTTCTAAAACATACAGAGAATTGAGTCAAATCTATAAGAACACAAGACATTTCCCAGTTGATAAATGGTCAGAAGATATGAACAGGCAGTTTTCAGAGGAAGAAATTAAGCATATGAAAAAATGCTTTAAATAATTATTGATTAGGGAAATGCAAATCAAAACAACTCTGATGTACCACATCTCACTAGTCAGATTGGCTAAGATGACAAAACAGGAAAATGACAAATGCTGGAGAGGATGTGGAAAAATAGGAACACTAATGCATTGTTGGCGGAGTTGTGAACTGATCCAACCATTCTGGAGAGCAATCTGGAATTATCCCCAAAGGGTTATAAATAATTGCATACCCTTTGACCCAGTAATTCCACTTCTAGGATTGTATCCCAAAGAGATCATAGAAGTGGGAGAAATACCTGCATGTACAAAAATATTTATTGCAGTTCTTTTTGTGGTGGCAAAAATGTGGAAATAAGGGGATGCCCATCAATTGGGGAAAGGTTAAACAAGCTGTGGCATATGAATGTAATGGAAT
>CM053598.1:187241714-187278744 GCA_028646575.1 Pseudocheirus occidentalis
GGTTAAACAAGCTGTGGCATATGAATGTAATGGAATACTATTGTGCTATAAGAAATGGGGAGCAGATGGACTTCATATTTACCTGGAGAGTTTTATATAAACTGATGTTGAGTGAGAAGAGCAGAACCAGGAGAAATTTGTACACAATTACAGACGCAACTTATGCGTGATGACTGACTTTGATAGACTGGGCTCCTCTCAATAATGTAAGGTTATAAGACAACTCCAAAAGACTCATGATGAAAAAAGATATCCACACCCAGAGAAAGAACTACAGAGTCTGAATGCAGATTGAAGCAAAGTCCTTGCTCTCTTTCTTTTTCTTGTTTTGTTTTGTTTCCTCTTTCCCATTGTTCATTCCATTGATTATAATCCTTCTTTACAACCTGACTAATGTTTAATGTGAAGGTATTTGTAGATCCTATATTTGATTGTATGCTCGTTTGAGGGAGGGGGAGGGGAAGGAGAGGGAAGGGGAGAAAATGTAAAACTCAAGGGACTGTGGAATTGAATGTTGTAAACTAAAAGTAAATTGATTAATTAACAAAAAACAGACTTGACCTAATGGTAAAAGAAGAACAAAAAAACCCTAATGAAAAGAACTCCTTTAAAAGCAGACTAGACCAAATGGAAAAAAGAAGTACTTAATATCACTGAAGAAAATAACTCCTTAAAAATTAAAATTGAGCAAGTGGAAGCTGATGACTCCATGCGACTTTAAGAAACAATAAAACAAAGTCAAAAGGATGAAAAATAGAGAAAAATGTGAAATATCTTATTGGAAAAACAACTGACCTGGAAAACAGACTGAAGAGATATAATTTAAGAATTATTGGACTATCTAAAAGCCATAATAAAAAAAATTCTAACCGTCACATTTCAAGAAACTGTAAAGGAAAACTGCCCTGCTATCTGAGATCCAGAAGGTAAATTTGACATTGAAAGAATTCACTGATCACCTCATGAAAGAAATCCCAAAATAAAAATTTCCAGGAATGTAATAGCCCAAACCCAGAGCATCCAGGTCAAGGAGAAAATATTTCAAGGAGAAATATTTCAAGAAATAATTCAAATATTGTGGAAGCACAGTCAGAATCACACTAGATCTAACAGCTCCACATTAAAGGAATGTGATATCATGTTTGGAACATGATATTTCAGAAGGCAAAGAATTTAGGATTACAACAAAGAATAACCTACCCACCAAAACTTAGTATAATCCTTCCAAGGGAAAAAAATTTAGTGAAATAGAGGACTTTCAAGCATTCCTAATGAAAAGACCTGAGCTGAATAGAAAATATGATAAACAGAAGACTCAAGAGAAGCATAAAAAGGTAAACATGAAAGAATAATCAGAAGGAATTCAGTGGAGTTAAATTGTTTACATTTCTATATGAGAAGGTGATACATGTAACTCCTAATAACTTGATCATTATGAGGGCACTTAGAAGGAGTCAATAAAGAAAGAGTGAATGGTTATGAGTTGATTATGTTTGGGATGATCTCCCAAAAAAGAATTTAGGGGTGAGAAAGAGGGATGCACTGGGAGAAGGAGGAAGGGAGATGTAGAATGGAGCAGATTTTGTCACATAAAGGAAACTGCAAGGAAGAACTTTTATACTGGAAGGAAAAATTTGGGGGTGGGGTATGGTTGGCAGTACACTCTTATTGGTATTGATTCAAAGAGGGAAGACTCTCTCTCTCTCTCTCTCTCTCTCTCTCTCTCTCTCTCTCTCTGTCTCTTTCTCTCTCTCTCTTCCCCCCCATGTGTGTGTGCACATGCGTGCATGTGTATACATGTAAGTACACACACACACACTAAGTTGAGTATAGAAATCTATCTTACCCAAGAGGGAGATAGGAGGGGAAGGGGATAAAAGGTATGAAGAAAAATGATAAGGGGGAGGGCAGATTGGGGGAGGCAGTGGTTGGAAACAAGACAGACTTTTGAGAAGGGCTGGGATAAAAAAGGAGAAGGGTAAAAAAGAGAAAAATGAGATGGAAGGAAATGTGCATTTAATGATCATAACTGTAAATGTGAATGGGATGAGTTAACCCAATGAACAGAAGCAGATAGCAGAAAAGTTTGGAAACCAGAATTCAGCAATATGTTGTATACAAGAGACACACCTGGAATAGAAAGATACACACAGCTGAAATGAAGGAATGGAGCAGAAACAATTATGCTTCAGTTGAAGTGAAGAGGATAAGGGGTGGCAATCAAGATCTCAGACAGAGCAAAAGCAAAATTAGATGTAATTGAAAAAGATAATCAAGAAGTCGAAATTTTGCTAAAAGGCCCCATAGACAATAAAGTAACAAGTTTCTCTGATAAAGGTCTCATTTCTCAAACAGATAAGGTACTGGGTCAAATTTATAAACATAAGAGCCATTCCCCAATTGATAAATGGTGAAAGGATATGAATAGGCAGCTTTCAGAAGAAGAAATCAAAGCTATCTATAGGTATATGAAATAATTATCTAAATCACTATTGATAAGAGAAAGGCAAATTAAAACAACTCTGAGGTACTACTTCACACCTATCAGAAATGACAAATGCTGGAGGGGATGAGGGAAAAAAGGTACTTTAAGGAATTATTGGTGGAGTACTGAACTGGTCCAACCATTCTGGAGGACAATCTGGAAATATGCCCAAAGGGTTATAAAATGGTGCATATCCTTTAACTCAGCAATATCATTAATACATCTGTACCCCCAAAGAAATAAAAGAAAATAGAATAGAAACTATATGTGGAAAAATATTTATAGCAACTTTTTTGTGGTGATAAAGAATTGGAAATTGAGAGGATGCTCATTAATTGTGGAATGACTGAGCAAGGTGTGGTATATTGTGATGGAGTACTATTGTGCTAAAAGAAATGATGAAGGGGGTTGATTTTAAAAGAAACCTGACAAGACCTATTGACCTGATGCAAAATGATGTGAGAAGAACCAGGAGATCATTATACACAGTAACAGCAACATCGTAATGATAATCAACGGTCAAAGACTTGGCTACTCTGATCAATACAGTGATTCAAGACAGTTCCAAAGGATTCATGATGAAAAAATGCTATCCACCTCCAGAGAGAGAAATGATGAACTCTAAGTGTAAATTGAAGTATAATTTCCTTCCTTTAATTTTTTGCTCCTTTAAAAATTAATATGACTAATATGGAAATGCATTTTGCATTATTTCACATGTATAATTGATATCATATTGTTTCCCTTCGGGGGGGAGGGGGAAGGAGAATCTGGAACCCAAAATTTAAAAAGAAAGAAATATTTAAACATTTTTTCAAATAAAATAAAGTAAATAAAAATAAATTTTGTGGCAAGGATCAATAGATTAAGAATGCATAAATCTTTGGAAGTATAATTCAGTATATAAACAAATGTGAATTATAAGAAAAGAAGAATGTAAGCTCTTTGAGGGCAGGAACTATTAAGTATTTTGTTTTGGGAACATTTTTGGCCTTTGTATTACCAGCGTTCTTTTTAAAAAATATTTTACTTTTTTCCCAATTGCATATAAAAACAACTTCTAAAAAATGTTTTTTTAAATTTGGAATTCCAAATTATTTCCCTCCTTCTCCTCCTTTCTCATTGAGATGACCAGCAATTTGATATAAGTTTGAATGACTAATTTTTACCACAATGCCCTGCACAGAGTAGGGACTTAAATTCTCTGAAGTAGAAATCTGGGAAGACTTCTACAAACTAATATAAAATGAAGGTAGCAGAACCAGAAGGACAGTTTACACTCTACAATATTATAAAGCAAAACAACTTTGAAAGACTTAAAACTCTCATGGTTGCAATGACCAATCATGACTCCAGAAGAATAATGATGAAACATGCTCCCCAACACATGACAGACATGATGAATTCAAAGGGAATAATGAGACAATTTGGGAGATGTGGGCAACACAGGAATGTTTTGCTTGACTGTGAATGGTTGTTATAAGAGTTTTTATTTTTAATTAGAGGGAGACAGGGGATGGAAAATAGATTTTTATTCATTAAGGAAAATTTCACTTAATTTTAAAAAAAATTTAAATGGTCTAAATGGAATTTGACTAATAGGAGTAATACTAGTATCAGAGAAAACTGGGCGCTAAGCATACTCTGAGTTAATTATCCTATCAGGATCTGACTTATTCTGTTGTGCATCACAGGACGTGCCTTTAAGTCATAGTATTTCCAAGTAGCCTTTATTCCTGCCTTATCACTTCTGTCATAGGTATGATCCTTCTGTGAATAAGAGGAGACTGAGGTCACACATCACCTAAAATCCTAAGGCTGGAAGAGACCTCAGGAAAGAAGAGTATACATTTATGTGGCAATTCATAGGCCATATGACCATGAAAAAGACTTCTTCAACTCTCCCCTGACCTACAGGCAACACTACATCTAAATCACCCAAGACAGATGTTTATGACATTTAATTGCATCTACTGAGAGGATGCTCATCAATTGGAGGAATGGCTAAATAAGTTGCTAGATATGTATATGATGGAATATTATTATGCTATAAGAAATGATGAAAGGAGTGGTTTCAGAAAAGTCTAGGAAGACTCATATGAACTGATACAAAGGAAAGTGAGCAGAACCAGGAGAACAGTTTCCACATTAACAGCCATATTGTAAAAATAATCAGCTTTGAAAGGCTTAATAACTCTGATCAACCCAATATTGCTGTTGTTCAGTCATTTCAGTCATGGTCAATTCTTTATGACCACCTTTTGGGTTTTCTTGGCAAAGATACTAGAGTAGTTCTCCAGCTCATTTTATAGATGAGGAAACTGAGGCAAAAGAATTAAGTGACTTTGCCAGGGTCACACAACCAGTTAGTACTTAGGTCAGATTTGAACTCAGGAAGATGAGTCTTCCATGCCAACCATTCTATCCACTGCACCACCTAGCTTCCCCTAGGACATTAAATTAGATGTTCTTGAAAATCCCTCTAACTACAAATTTGTGGTTGTGTGTGTAATTTTACTGGTTGGAGGAGAAGAGGAGGGAGTCTCTGGAAGTTGACTGGAATAAAACCTTTGTAGCTAGGACTCATGGTCTACTCCCTTCTTTTTGAGTAAAATATAGTTTCTCTTATGGGTCACAAAGTCTAATTTCTTTACCCAATAACAGTTAATGTAGGAATCCCTAGTCTCTGACCTATTAAGGGCTATCTAAAGAATGGACAGTTTTTTAATTGGGAAAAAAGTTTTAATATCTTTAGTTTTCCTTTCACCTTTATTTTTAAAAATATATCCCTCTATTCTCCCCTACCCATTAAATCATCCCTTGTAATAAAAAATTAAAAGGCAGTTCAGCAAAATTCGTCCCTGCAGCAACAGATTCTGATGGTATATATAATGTTCAACACCCGTAGTTCCCCACCTCCACAGAGAAGGGAAGGAGGTTTGTTTTCTTCTCTCTTTTCCAGGGTCAAGCTTGGCCCCTACAATTCAAAAGCATGCAGTAGACAGTGCACTTCTTAAGAAGCCTCTGCAGCTGGCCAGCAGGGGGAGGTCAAACATTGTTTTCTAATTAGATTTGCTTCAGATTTAGGGCATTTTAGAGCTTTCATTCCATTCAAGGGACCAAGCATGTATTTGTTGGGTTCTGTCAGCTAGGGAGCTCTCACTTAAATGGAATTCTCCTCCAGTAGACTGTCTTATGTGACGCAGCAAAGAAGACACTGAATGGGGAGTCAGGAGAGTTCACTTAACTTTTTTTTTTTTTTTTTTGCTTTTTGGAGGGCAATTGGGGTTAAGTGACTTGCCCAAAGTCACATGGCTAGTTAGTGTGTCAAGTGTCTGAAGCCGGATTTGAACTCAGGTCCTCCTGACTCCAGGGCGGTGCTCTATTCACTGTGCCATCTAGCCGCCCCGAGAGTTCACTTCTAATTGTGATGCCACCACTGGCAGAGTAGAAGACCTTGCACAATCTCTTTTTGGATTCCTCAGTGTCCTCATCCATAAATTCAGGGGGTGGGGTATGGCTGGGTGGAAAGATCCCTGTATTCAAATCCAGAGGGTCTGTTTTCATAATTAGATTGTGACCTTAAGCATATCATTAAACTTCTCTGAAGCTTAGTTTTCCCCTATGTAAAACAGAGATCTCAAAACCATTTAATTTTAGAGCTTGAAGACCCAAGCAGCCATTTAGTCTAAGTCATGCCACAAAAAA
Organism: Pseudocheirus occidentalis; assembly: GCA_028646575.1. Lineage (NCBI taxonomy): Eukaryota > Metazoa > Chordata > Mammalia > Diprotodontia > Pseudocheiridae > Pseudocheirus > Pseudocheirus occidentalis. The sequence continues at coordinate 187,247,908 of CM053598.1, forward strand.
AAAAAGTATCCTCACTATAGCGTACCCAAAAGTCAGTCATCCAAATTTTGACTGGAAACCTCCAATGAAGGGCAACCTGCTGCCTCTCAAGGTAGTTCCTTCTGTTTTTTAATAGCTCTAATAGTTAGGAAGTTTGTCCTGACATTGAGTCTTATTTTATTTCTTTGTTATTTCTATCTACTGCTCCAGGTTTTCCCCTCTGTTCCAAAAAGAACTAGTTTCATTTCTCCTCCATATGAGAGCCTTCCAAATACTATAAGACAGTGATCATGTTGCCCCCAAATCTTCTCTTCTTCAGGCCTGACATCCCCAGTTGCTTCAAACTATCATTTAAATCCAATTCTTGCATTGTTGGAACCAACAACGCAAGATCTCATCCTTGTGATGTCATCGGTCCTCTTTGAGAATGACTGATAAACAACAACAGTATGGCATGGATTTGAGAGTTATCTCCATCCTTACTTGGATTCCTCTAGATACGCTCAGGCTTATCAATATCCTTCCTAGACTGTGGTATCTAGAACTGAATACAACACTTCATATAGGACTCTGACCAGGACAGAGTACAGAGGGACTGGAACATCCTTGTTCTTGGAAGCTATGCCTCTCAATGCAACTCAAGATCAAAATAACTTTTTTTTTTTTTGGCTCTCATATCACATTGCTGATTCATATTTAACTTACAGCTCACTAAATCCCCTAGATTTTTTTTTCCAAGCAAACAGCTGTCTAACCATTCCCTTTCCTCAATCTCAGTCTTATACTTACAAGTCGACTTTTTAAACCCAAGTGTAAGACTTTACATCCATCCATACTGAATTTCATTTAAGTAAATTCAGTCCAATGTCCTAGCCTTTCAAGACCTTTTGGGATCCTAACTCTTTCATCTGGTGTGTTAGCTACCCCTCCCAGCTCTGGGTCATCTGAAAATTTGATAAGCATGTATTTATCCAAATCATCAATAAAAATGGAAAACATTACAGGACCAACTAAGGATCCCTGGGACTCTCACCTCTAGACTTTTGTCAAGTTGATATTGAACTATTATTGACTACTTGTTGAGTCTGGCCATTCAACTGATTCCAGTTTCATCTAGTTCACTCCTTGGCCACATTTTCTGTAAGAATAGTGTAAGACAGCTTATTAAATACTTTGTTGGAATCTAGGTAAACTTTGTAGCATTCTAACCGTGTAGTAAGTCTATCAAAAACAGCAAATAAAATTAGTTTGGCATGATGTGTTCTTGATGAAGTCATGTTGGTTCTTTGCAATCAGCGCATCTTTTTCTAGATGTTCTATGACCATCTCTTTAATGATCCATTCAAGGCCTTAATAGAAAAGGAAGTCAAGCTCAATGGCCTATGGTGATCATACTCCATTTGCTTCCCTTTTTTTTGAAGGTTGGGATGCTTGTTCTTGCTAGTTCTCTACGAGATGTAGGATCTTAAAAAAAAAAATCATGGACAGTGGTTTACCTGCCAGTTCTTTCAGTTCCCAAGGATTTCACTTCTTCTGGTCTAGGTAACTTGAATTTATCAATGTAAACTAAGTGCTTTTTTTGCTGGATCCTTTTTCATCTTCTCCATATTAACCATTTTTTATTCTCTTATTTACAGTGCAAAAATCATTCTCCTTGTCAAAGAAGACTGATAAAAAAAAATCAAGACTGAACAAGTCTGCCTTCTTTCCACCATCTCTTATCAATGTTCTTTCTACTTCAAGCAGCAGCCCCATCCTTCTTTGATCCTTCTCTTTCTCCCTAGATGTTGTTGTTCATTCTCATGGACCATGGGGTTTTCCCCGCAAAGACACTGGAGTGATTTGCCATTTCCTTGTCTAGTAGATTAAGGCAAACAGAAGGGAAGTGATTTACTCAAGGTCACATAGCTAGTAAGTGCCTGAGAGTGCATTTGAATTCACGTTTTCCTGATTCCAGATCTAAAGCTCTATCCACTGAGCCAATCTAGCTATCCTTCTTCCTAGACAGGCTCACCCCGCCCCCTCCCAAAAAACGCAACCTTTTTGTTGTCCTTTGCTTTCCTTGACAGCCTGGTCTTATTCTGAAGATTAGTAAAATTGACATTCTTTTTATAGGACTGTGCCTGCCCAATGTTACCCGTCCTACTGTCCTTGCCATCATCTTCCTAACATTTAAAATCTAAATTGGTTGATGAATTCCCTATATATTCACATTGGACTCTTAAAACAACTCTCATTTTCCTTTTTACTGGAATTGTTTCCCTATGTGTCTTTAGAATTTCACTCTTGAGAGTTAACTCAGATTGACTTTCCCTGAGGAGTTTTACTACCTGGGATCCTACCTAGTCCTATTCAAAAACACCTGGATGCCTTTGAAATTCACTTTCTTCCAAATTAGGGTGTATGTTAGACTATGTCCAGCTTTTCTTTTTTTTCTCTCTATTATACATTCTAGTAGGTAAAAATGGTTACTTCCCCCATAAAATTCCCATTATTTCCACCTGAAGAACGCATCCTTCCCTGTACTCAGTCTCAGATCCAGCACAGAATTTCTCCTTGCTGCTCCCTCCATCTTTGAAGAATGAAGTGCTGATTAGGACAAGTCAAAAAGCTCTTAGTTGCTCTGCTTTTGGCCGAGAACTCCAGCAGATGTCTGGATAATTGAATTATCCCATTGCTACAATATCATACTTCTGTGCCAAGTTTTCAACCTGTTTTCTGAACTCTTAATTCATTTCCTCTTTCTGTCTGGGTGGTTTGCAGTATGTATATTTTAATGACAAAATTTTTCTTGCTTCCCCCTCCACTGATCTTCACCCAAATGCCTTCTACCTTGTTTGCCTGCTCTGGTCCTCAGACTTCCTTACACAAGATGCTTCCTTGATAGATAATGCTATCTGACTCTGCTTTTATGTATCCTGTTTCTTTTGAATAAAGTATGATATGGATACCTATCAATATATGCCAGTAATAGGTTTCATCTCAGTGATACCTATGAGGTCTAACTTGTTTTTATGTACCCCATAGTTCCTCTTGTTTGTTGCTTAAATTGGAGGCATTTTGCATACACAATTGAGACAATAAGTTTTACTTTTGACTTCTTTCTTAAATATAAATTTCTGAGTACCTTACCTGCTATCTTTCCTCCATTACAGCTAATCTCAGTGCTATCTAGTTTGTTGGTTTTATTTTCATTTATATAATACATAGTAATCTGGTTTTTTACATAGCAGATTAGTCTTTTTCATATATAATATACTATAGTCTACTTTTTCATATACAAAGGTATATGAATATATATATATATATATATATATATATATATATATATATGCATCCATAGATAGGCAGTATTCTCCCTTGTCTGTCCTTTTGTAAAAGTTATTTTGATTAGATTTTCAAGAGAACACATCACAACTTTCCCCATCATAATATTTATCTATTTCAGGTTGGCATAGGAAATTATATGGGAATTTGGGGGGACTTTTACAGAATCTGCAAAAAACATGTAAAGGCCAGCAGATGACACCAAGAACATTTAGAGACACAGAAATATATAAAATATATGCATAGTATGAATAATATCAATATATTTTATCTTTTAATACCATAATCATTCAGACTTCTTCTCTGGTATGAAGAGAGGACCAAAAAAATTTTATATGGATTTTCCAGATTGTGGGGGCTCCATGCCCCTAACCTCCATGGTAAGGAAGGAATAACTGTATTCTTTTTAAAATATACTTTTTGTTTTATTTTTTCTTTTTTCAATTAAGAAACATTTTTATTTTTGCTTTTTGGAGGGGTGAAGGCTGGGCAATTGGGGTTAAGAGAATTGTCCAAGGTCACACAGCTAGTAAGTGTTAAGTGTCTGAGGTTGAATTTGAACTCAGGTCTTCCTAACTCCAGGACCAGTGCTCTATTCACTTCGCTACCTAGCCACCCCCTTAAGAAACATTTTTTTTTCTTCTCCCTTCTCCCTTTCCCTTCTAAAGATTAAAAAACAAACAAACAAACAAACCCTTGTAACAAATTTGTATCATCAAGAAAAACAAATTCCCACTTTGGCTACGTTAAAAAATATGATTCTTTCTACCTCTTGAATCTGTTGCCTCCATGTCAAAGGGAAGGCAGCATCAGTCATAATTAGTCCCCCAGAATGATGGTTGAACTTGAATTGATCAGAGTTCTTAGCTCACAGTTGCTTGTCTTTACGATATTGTTGTTATTTTATAAATTGTTCTGATTCTTCTCATCTCATTCCACATCAGTTCATACAAGTTTTCCTAGGATGCTCTGGAATTGTTCCTTTCATTATTTCTTATGACACAATAACATTCCATTACATTCATATACTACAATTTGTTCAGCTATTCCCTAATTGATTGGGATCCCCTTAGTTTATAATTCTTTGCCACTACAAAAAGACCTGCTGTAAATATTTTCATACATGACAAACAGATATATTCTTATCAGTCTTTACTTGCTACACTCCATTTCTGGTCAGTTAAGGAGATACTGGAGCATAGAGCACTGGGCCTAGAGTCAGGAAGACTCATATCCCTGAATTCAAATCTGGCCTCAGATACTTCCTGGCTGTGTGACCCTGGACAAGTCACTTAACCCTTATTGCCTCCATTTCCTCATCTGTAAAATGAGCTGGAGAAGGTAATGGTAAACAACTTCAGGATCTTCACCAAGAAAACCCCAGATGGGGTCATGAAGAGTCAGACGTGGCTATGACTGAATAACGATCTCTGATCAGGAATCCATCATTCCAATATTTTAAAAAGTTCAAAATCAACTCTCAGACACTAGCTTCTTAGCCTGATATGCCTCTGCCCCTTGCCTTCTCCTATCTCCCTTGTATTCACTGGTCAGCTGTGAGGAAAACATAACTTGTGATCCTATTATTATTTCCCAAGATTTGAATAATACTTTTTAGGACATTTATATCCATATGAATCACCAGTAGTGGGTAATAGTCATCCTTTTTTTTACCTCTCTTTTGGTTGTTCTCAGCTATGTCTTGGGTACATGCTCTAAAGAGCAATAGACCTCTCTATTCTTGTTCTCAAGTCAACATAACTGTTTATACAAATATCTCTGAGTAGAGCACCATCAACCACCACCACCCTTATCTTCTTCTGACTTTTACCAGGTGTTTTATTACCTGCTTTGGTCCTGCTTTATGATTCCTTGTAGGACAAGTAGCTTCTTCCTCCTCAAAGGGTCCAGTACTCTCCTTGTCAAGTGGGAGATAGGACAGGGATACAGACTGGACCTGTTGTCATTGGTATAGGGAGATCCTAGGAGAGGAAATGTCCTCTGCCAATACAGATGGGTACTTTCTCTGCAACTTACAGTCTTAGAGAGTTAGTTGCCTACATCACTGAGAGGCTAAATGTTTTTCCCAGTGTGACCCAGCCAATATGTATCAGAGGCAGAATTTGAACCCAGGTCTTTCTGCCTCCAAGGTCAGTTTTTATACTACACCACTAGCTCTCATCTGCACTAAAAGCTCCAGATCCATTTTTTTTGTTCTAAGTATACTTCTATTCTCTTCCTCTTCTTCATAGCGTTCTTCTACTTGCTCTCTGATAATGATTAAATTTTCTCTCTGGTGCTTCAGATTATCTTTTTTTCCCCTAGAAGCTCCACTTCTAGGGTTTTTTTTTTTTTGCAGGCAGGGAAACTTAATTGCCCCTGATAACTTCAGTATGGAGAATTATTCCTCGAGTCCTTTCTCCTTCTCTTCTCTAAAGATGACTGGACTACATTTAGGACTCAGTGACACAAAGACAAATATCTCCAACACACTCAACATAAGTAGATGCAAAGGCTCCTACACTTTCTATACTATTAGTCTTTCTATACTACTAGTCGCCATTTAACAACTTGGCAATAGTGCCTATTTCTTCCTTACATCTCAGCAACTTCATAATTATACTCTCTAGTCCCTTTTCCTTTTTCTCTTACCTTATCAATTTTATTTACATATCATTTCCTTTCCCTTACCAATGTTTTTACTTACCTTTTTTTTACTACTTACCTTGCCTTGCCAACTTTCTCCTTTTTCTTCTCCTTGAGTCTTTCTCTTCATATCCTCATTCCTCCATCCTTTTCTTTCTCCAGACTAAATCCTCTCTCAGAATATGTCTTTTTCCTCCTTAAGTTCAAGTTGTCCTCCTTCAATTTATCCTCAAGTTCTTCAAAACTTCTCTCCCAGAGTCAATATCAGTTCTCCTTCATAAGTCCAAACCACTCTAAATCACCTTCATAATTTCCTTTTTCATGTCAACTCAAGCCCTTTATTCTTCTCTATATCCTTCTGCCACAGTAGATTTGCCCATAAACTTCTCCCATAGAATGCTGGTGGAGGAAGAAAAAAAGGAAGAGGAGGAGGAGAAAAAAGAGGATAAAAAGGAGGAGGGGAGGAGGAGGAGGAAGAGGAGAAAAAGAAGAAGAAGAAGAAGAAGAAGAAGAAGGAGGAGGAGGAGGAGGAGGAGGGGGGGGAGGAAGAGAGGGAGGAGGAGGAGAAAGCAGAAGAAATAGTAGTAGTTGAAAAGTCATATATTACAAATAAATAAATACAGATGCAAACCTACTAAAGTACATTAGATATTTGATGGCCACAGGGAAAACTGCTAATGATTTGAAACAGGTTACCAATACAATAATGCAAAAACCAATTGATATAAAATATGTCAATATCCACAGAAACAGTCCAAGTCTACTGTGTGTCTGCCTAACCATAAACTGATTATCAGTACCCCTAAATAGAATTGAGGACTGTCACCCTTTCTACAACTTCAGTTGCCTCAAAGATGTTTCAGTGAATCCACAATGAATACATCCTGATACTCTTATTTAATTCCAAAAAGCAGTCATTTTATCGACCTGGGTGACAGTCTGCACAACATTAACTATATAAGAATAATAGCAGGATAGCAACTTGTCTTTATACCATTTCCATCTGAAGTCACATTAAAAAAATATGAGAATGAGATCATAATTGTTGATATTGTCCTATTTGTATTATCTATGAGGTCATTGTACAGATCACATAAGATAATGTAATAGAGTATTTGTAAAGCACTGTAGAACTATGAACTACTGGTGGTGCTGATGATGATCTCTGAGGTCCTTTCCCTGCTCTAACATTCTGTTTCAGAATCAGGAACCTTTCTCCTCATAGATAAGGTTTGTGATATGGTCCCTGTAGAAGAAGAAATTTCTTAGATGCTAAGATCACAGAATCCACTTTTTGAAAAGGACCTCAGAGCTCATCTGGCACAATGCATATCTAGACAACAATCTTCTCTACATATCCTCGACCTGAAGACCTCTAGTGGTAGGGCATTCACTAAGAAGCATTCTCTGAAGGAGTCAATTCCACTTATGGACAGTTATTTTAAAAAAACAACAAAACCTTATTCACATTGTAGAGAAGAATTAGAATCAAAGGGGGAAAACCATAAGAAAGAAAAAATTAAAAAAGAGAGAGAAAAAATAATATGCTTTGATCTGCATTCAGACTCCATAGTTTTTTTATCTGGATGTGGATCGCTTTTTTCTGTCATGAGTGTTTTGGAATTGTCTTAAATTCTTGCATTGCTGAGAAGAGCTAGCTCTGTCAAAGTTGGTCATTGCACAATGTTGCTATTACTGTGTACAATGTTCTCCTGGTTCTGTTCACTTCACTCACCATCAGCTCCTCTATTTCCAGGTTTTTCTGAAATCCTCCTACTCATCATTTCTTATGGAATAGTATTATGTTACATTTATCAGTGTAGTATTCTTGTATGTGATAGTGCTCCATTATACTCATTTATCACAACTTGTTCAGCCATTCCCCAATTGATGGGCATCTCCTCAATTTCTAATTCTTTACCACCAAAAAAAGAGCTGCTATCAATATTTTTGTACAATAGATCCTTTTCCCATTTTATGATCTCTTTGGGATACAGCCATTGAAGTGGTATTGCTGGGTCAAAGGGTATGTACAATTTTATAGCCCTTTGGGCATAGTGCCAAATTGCTCTCCAGAATGATTGGATCAGTTCACGACTTCACCAACAATGCATTAGTGTTCCAATTTTCTACATCTTCAACATTTATCATTTTCCTTTTTCATCATGTTAACCAATCCGATAGGTGTGATGTGGTACCTCAGAGTTGTTTTAATTTGCACTTCTCTAATCAATAGTCATCTGGAAAGTTCTAATTGTGATAAGCATCTCTTCAGAGAAAGTTAAAATCTACTTCCTTGCAAACTCACTCACTGTTCCTAATGCTGTCCTCTAGGATCACCTATGCACTTCCTGTCTTCCAAGTGACAGACACTTGAAGCTAGCTATCATATCCTCTCTTAGTCTCTTTTCTAGACTAAAGATGCTCATTTTCTTCAATTCATCCTCCTTGGCAAATCTGGTTCACACCTCCAGCTATTTTTATGCCTGAGGAAATCGTCAATGAGAAAAATTTCTTCACAACCCTGCAATGATGTATGTACTTGTCATTCCCTACAGAAATTCTCTTGAATCCCTGGACTCCCTCGAAGGGACGTACCTAGAGGTTAAGAGAAGAAAGATTGCCTTTTCCCAGGTCCCCTATGGCTGTCCTTCCAGCGAAAATGATTGCTGCCTTACTTTTGGAACATTTGCTACAAGAGTTCCTTAATTGGGTGGCATGGAGGGGGCAGGGAGGGCAAGCTCTATACTTAGTGATGATAGAAATCATAGAATTCCCAGACTAGAGAGGATGTATAGCAAGAGAACATGGAACTAGAGTCAGGAGTCCAGAATTTTAGTCTACTTGCTAGCTGTAGGACTTTGGACAAATCCCCTAGGCTCTCAATTTCCTCATTTTAAAAATGAGATGGTTGGAGAACCCCTTCCAAAACTTTTTCAGAAGTTCTAATCCTATCTAAATTTCATTATTTCATTGAATGAGTGGGCTTATTAATGTGGCTACTCTTCAATGGAGTACAGTCTTTCCAAGGTTTTTATACTGAGTAATACATCTTATCTTTTGTAAATCTTCTGTAAGGGAAGTCAGTCAATGAGCTGAAGGTCTTTCTGGTTTTTTTTTTCATTTTTGGGGGGGGAGGTAACAGTGCAACATATGGGCAGTCCATCTGTCATCTCTCAATCTCACTAAATAAGCTGCCTTCCTATTTTCTGACCATACATATCCTTGGAAGTTTCTTTTATATGCCACTCCTTGAGTATAAGCCATTGTTGGTGAAATAGGAAATCCTACCATGTCCTTTTTCCACTGCCCTTGGTATTCCCTACAGTCTACATTTTTGTAAAATTGCAGCATTCTGTGTTCTATAACCATCCAACCGGGAGAATATTAAAGATGGACTTTGATGGTAAAAAGAAGCTCGAGATAATTAACGGTGCTTCACAACTTCCTAAATGTGGTAAGCCTGAGAGCCCTTCTTACTATTCAATTCTGAGCCTCAATCACAATCCATCTTTCTTCTATGTCCAAGATACATACATATGCATACACATATGTGCATGCATACAGCACATATCTACACTGAGACACTCAAGGGGCTGGCTATGTAAATAGGACGACAAAATCTCAGAGCTGGAAGGGGCCTCAGAGGCCACTTCATCCATTTGTAACTGGACAAGACTCCCTTTATAGCATTTTTGGAAAGTAGTCATCAAGTTTTCAATAGAAAATCTCTAATGAGAAGAAAACAAATCAGTCCCAAGGGAGACCTTTCCACTTTTGGATAGCTCTATATGAGAAATTTTCCTAATAAATTTTAATTATAAGATTATATTTATATATAAATGAAAGAACTGATCAATATATGTATAGAATAATTTTACATATGTGTGTATATATGTGTGTGATAATATAATACAATGTAATATAGTGTCATGTAATACAATATAACATCATGACATAACGCAACATATCACGACATAAAATGACATAGCATGATGTAATATGATAACATGATATAATGTGGTATAAGATAAGCTGATATATGTGTCTAATGGGAGCCTCTCTAGGGTGGGGGGGAGGGAGAAAAAATTTACATGCTAATTTTGTTGTATACTTGAAAGGCATAGCAAGTTGCACATAGTAGGCTTATAGTTTTGTGTGCAATCATCTTTTTTACTTTACTATGTTATGAGAATGCTTATTTTATTCCATAAAATTAAAAATAAAATTTAATAATGAAAAATAAGATATGTATATGTTATATATGTTATTAAATAATATTTATTAATGATAGATTACGATCAACTTTTTGCCTGACAGACTTGCATTTGCCTCTTTTAGCTTCCTGCCTAAGCATTCCTAGCTCTGCCCTGGGGAGCCAAGCAGAACGATTCTACTCTCTTCCACTTGACAATAACCTATCTGAAGGCATAATTGACTGTCCACCTTCCTCTAAGGCTTTTCTTCCATAGGCGAGAGATCTCCAGTTCCCTTAACTAGTACTCATATGGACCAAATCAAGTATAACAGTTTCTTTTATATCAGCCCCAAACTGTTGATTAACGGGGTGCCCATTTGTTGGAGAATGGCTATGCAAAGTGTGATCTAGGAATGTAATAGAAAATGATTGTGTCATAAAAAACGTGAAATAGACACTTTCAGAAGAAACTGGGGAGGCCTATATTAATGTAAACAAAATCAAGAGAACAACTTCTATCATGACAACAGCTTTATAAAGAAACATAACTTTGAAAGACTTTAGAGCTCTGATCCTTTCAACGACAAACCTGCTCCATGCCTCCTGTCAGAGACACGATAGACTTAAGATGCAGAATGAGATACACATCCATTTTTGGACATGGCCAATGAGGGAAATTGCTCTGCTTGACTATTTATATGTGCTATGAAAATGTTCTTTTTCTTCCCTTTTTGGGGGTTGTTCCACTGGGAGGGCGGGAAAATAAATGATTGTTAACTAAAAACTAAAATTGTTAACTTAAAAAAAACTGGGCAGCTAAAAGGCAGTGTGGATAGAGTGCTGGGCCTGGAGTCAGGAAGACTTATCTATCTTCTCGAATTCAGATCTGACCTCAGACACTATCTAACTCAGTGACCCTGGGCAAGTCATTTTACCTTGTTTGCCTCAATTTCCTCATCTGTAAAATGAGTCAAAGGAAACAGCAAACCATTATGGTATCCTTGCCAAGAAAACCCCAAATGGGGTCACAGAGTCAGACATGATTAAAATGACTGAAAAATTAAAAATAATATTAAAATTCAGTTTTAAATGTGTTTTATGTTAAGAGGAACTATGTTATTATAGTATAAGGAATACAGAGCTTGGAGTCAGGATTTGAATCCTGCTTCCAACATTTTACTGGCTATGTGACCATGAGCCAAGAAACACCTTCTCTGAGCTTCAGTTTTCTGGTCTTGGAATCAAGAAGGTCTAGGTTTGGATCCCATCTCAGACTCTTACTTGCTGTGCAACCCTGAGCAAATCACAACCTCTCTGTGACTCAGTTTCCTTATGTATAAAATTATGGGGCTGGACTAGAGGAGTTTTACAATTTTCCCAAAGGTAAATTATCCCGTTTTCCTCTTCCTGCTTAATTTTGTACCCAAATTTGCACTGTCATGGACATATGCACACAGACACATGCATGTATATATATATATATATATACAGACTTACACATACATATGCATACACACCCAGATGCATGTATATGGTAGATATGTACATCTATGCATATATGTGTATATGTGCATAGATACGCATATCTATGCACATGAACATATGAGGGCACCTAGGCAGCAAATTAGATAGAGTATTTGGCATGGAATCAGGAAGACTCATCTTTATAAGTTCAAATCCAGCCCTAGACATTTATTAGCTGCATGACTTTGAGCAAGTCACTTAACCCTGTTTGCCTCAGTTTCCTCATCTGTAAAATGAGCTGGAGAAGGAAATGGTAAACTGATCCAGTATCTTTGCCAAGAAAACCCCTAATGGGGTCATGAGGAGTCAGACCTGACTGAAACGACTCAACAACAACAATGAAAATATGTTGGAAAAGAGCCTTTTCCATCATTAGTATTGTCTCCTCCAGATACATTGTGAATAATGTCCTCAATGTCCTCAATGTCCTAAAGTCACGTCATCTTCAACACAGATCTCCTTGATACCATCCAGCTGCTTTCCCCGTCTTTGTCCTATTTCCATCTTCTCTACAAGCATATTTGAGACTGTGATTGTCCCATGAAATGATATTTTTGGTTGCCTTTGAATGATTGGTAAAGTCAACTTCACCAGTTACTTTATTTGTCTCTCCAAGGAGAATCTGTGAGTGATCCCTCCATTTAGCTCCCATTCCCTCATTTCTTCTGGTTTCATAAAGAGCAAGGATATGTAAATTGCTAAGATTCGGTTCCTCCAATAGCTTGTCCACTGGTTTTGGACAAGGATGATACATTTACAGTACCAAAAGTTGAGTTAAAGTTTATAGACCATCTAAAAACTTTGTGATCCTTCATGCCCTCTACTCCTTTTCCTACCACTCTGCTGCCCTCCCTGCAGATGGGGCCAAACAGGACCGAGAGAGATTTTGTTTCTTTGTTTCATGGCTTGTCATGGCCAAAGAATTCATACTCAAGTGGGGCCCATCTACTGGGGATGATCCTTATCATATTTTTCTAGGCTACTCTTTGGAAAACAGTTTTGATCTGTTCCACCTGAATCCTTTCAAGTGTGGTAAACCTGGCAGAGTTGTTGCTCCATGGGTTTTTGAGAGAACAGTCATTTCCATGCCATGATGAGGTACTGGATATATCTGCGCAATAGAAGCAGCTGGATGGAACAGTGGCTAGAGTATTGGTCCTGGAGTTTGGAAACCTGAGTTCAAATCTGGCCCTAAACATTTACTAGATGTGTGACCATGAGCTAGTCACTGAACCTCAATTAACTAATTTGACTCTCTTTCCTCATCTGTAAAATAAGGATGATAGTCATAGCACCTGCCATCCAGGGTTGTTGTGAGGAACAAATGAGAAAATATTTGCAAAATGCTTTACCCAATACCTGGGGCAAAGTAAACATTTGATAAATATCTGTCTCTTTCCAGGCTTATCACCATTATTTTATCACCATTATTTCCGAATCCCTTAAGTCCTTCTCTAATGGCTCATTGTGGGCTGAAGGTGACCCTTTGATCTCCAGAGCTGTGCCAGTAATGCGCACGAATCTAATAGGTCTTGCCAAACTGGAGAAAGCCTTTGAGTGTGGATCTGGGATGACCAGTATGGTTCTTATCTAAAGAATAACCCAGGTAAGTTCAGAGACTCATCACCAACATGGCAGCAGGGTGATAAATCTATTGACCACTACAACTCTCAAAGACTGTCTAGCAAGTCATAGAGAATCTGTGAACTGCCATTGGCACAAGAAGTAATCATGGATCATGGAGAATGAATTATGGATCCTTGAAGTTTCATTTTTTTTTTTTGCTTTTTGGAGGGGGGAAGGCAGGGCAATTGGGGTTAAGTGACTTGCCCAAGGTCATATGGCTAGTAAGTGTAAAGTGTTTGAGGCTAGATTTGAACTCAGATCCTCCTTCCTGACTCTAGGGCTGGTACTCTATTTACTGCACCACCTAGCCACCCCATCACCTCCTAGTTCTTAAAGTATTCTTGAGGTATTATTGTTTTGGAACTTCTTTTAACACAGATCATAGATTATAAGAATGAATAAACTTTGCTTTATTATCATTTGTCACATGTATGTCAGTGAACACACCCTACACATGTCATTTTAAGTTTCCCACTTGATGGAAGCTGCATAAACTTTTCCTTTCTTTCATGGAATGGTTCTGTACATTGGATACATTTTTTAAAGTTAACTAGCCTGGGTAAACATAAACATGAAACAGAAATGCAGAAATATCGACCTATAGTTTAAAAAGAAATCAAAGAAAGGAAACATGAGAACAATAAGAATGACTTTTGGGGGGGATGGGGAATCATCAATAGAAAACACAGCACATGACACCCCAAAGGCCTAATGCACTCAGTCCTGTAACAGGAATTTACTAGGCTACCCTGTCTAGCAAGGTTTGTGAAGAAGTTAGAAAGGGTTGTAGCAAAAGGAAGAAAAAGGGAAGTAAATAGGCATTTATTGAGCACCTATGATATGCTAGACACTGCACTAAGCCCTTTACAAATGTTATTTCATTTTTATCCTTACAACAACTTTGGAAAGTAAGTACTATTATTATCCCCTTTTGCAGCTGAAGAAACTGAGTCAGATAGAGGTTAAATGACTTGCCCAGGGTCACAAAGCTGGTAAATATCTAAAGGTAAATTTGAACCCAGATTTTCCAGACTCCATTTTATATCCAGATTTCCATTCTATCTGCTGAGCTACCTAGCTCTTTCAACATGATCAATCTTAGAATCTTAGGGTGTTGGAGTAACAGGTACCTCAAAGATCACCCAATCATTTTGCACAAAGAAAGGTATGTCATGGATGGACACCCAAAATGCTTAAGGTGTAGAAAGAACCTTGCTCATGGAAAAAACGCACATACCACACTTCTCAGAAGCCTGTACACGATTGCCACAGCATGATGATGTTACCTAATATGAACTATTAATTGGACAGGCATGCTTCCAGAGCACAGAGTTTAAATGGCCACAGCATGAGGCATGTGACATGGATCAGACTCAACGGACACAAGAGGGACAGGAATAACTGCACTCGTGTCTCAATCATTATGGTGCTAATTTGGTCAGCAATGGTAACTGCAGGCATATCTCATTTTATTCCTCTTTGTTTTATTACACTTTGCTGATACTGTATTTTGTTTGTTTGTTTGTTTTTTATAAATTGAAGGTTTGTGGTAACCCTGTGTTGAACAAATCTGTTGGTGCCATTTTTCCAACAGCACATGCTCACATCTTGTCTCTGTGTCACATTTTGGTAATTCTTGCAACATTTCAAGCTTTTTCATTATTCTGATATCTGTTATGGTAATCTGTATGATCAGTGATTTTTGTTTTCCTATTGTAATTGTTCTGAGGTGCCATAAACCTCACCCATATAAGATGGTAAATTTAATTGATAAATGTGTGTGCTCTGACTACTCTACCAACTAACTCCCTCATCTCTCTCCCTCTCCTCAGGCTTCCCTATTCCTCGGCACAAAACAATTAGTAACCCTACAATAGCCTCTAAGTGTTCAAGTGAAAGGAAGAGTCAATATATACAGCAAACTTCATTATTGTGTTATTTTAAGAAATTGCTACAACTACCCCAAGCTTCAGCAACCACCACTCTGATAAGTTAGCAGCCAATCAATATCTAGACAAGACTCTCTACTGGCAAAAGGATTATGACTCCCTGAAGGCCCAAATGATGGTTAGCATTTTTAGCAATAGAGTATTTCTTAATTAAGGTATGTACATTGGGGTTTTTTTCAGACATAACACTGTCAAACACATAATGGACTACAGTATAGTGTAAATAATAATTTTTATATGCATGGGAAACTAAAAAAAAGTGTGACTTGCTTTTTGCTTTATTGCAGTTATGTGGAACCGAATCCACAACATCTCTGAGGTATGCCTGTATAGGATCAAGAAGTCAATACTCCCCAGCTTGCAGCAGAGAGTGATCAGCACAGCCTAGCCTGTAACTGCAGCATCAAGAGAGGTCAAAAGTAATCTCTACAAAACTCTCCAGTTGCTATGGCAAGAAGCCAGTACTTCAAGGTCTGCTGCCGCAGTGAGTTTTCCTAGCATCATTTTGTAAGTGAGCTAATGTGTCCTTCTGTTACTCTGTTAAAGATAAGTTAAAGAGGAACTAGGGTGAGTGATTCAATAGACGTGTGTGTTTTTTAAATCTATATGTTGTGTTAGTTTGATATATGGAGATATATCAGCGGGGGCTCAGAGCTGTGAATGTAATACACAGTTCTGTGAATAGACAAGTGGGCAATATAATATAGACAAATAGACAATTACCCCAACGATACTATGAACCAAGATTTAATTGATCTCCCTGCCTCAAGACTTTTCCTCTCTCCAACCCACCCTCC
The DNA here is from genome assembly GCA_028646575.1 of Pseudocheirus occidentalis. Taxonomy (NCBI): domain Eukaryota; kingdom Metazoa; phylum Chordata; class Mammalia; order Diprotodontia; family Pseudocheiridae; genus Pseudocheirus; species Pseudocheirus occidentalis. The sequence goes on from CM053598.1 coordinate 187,263,954, forward strand.
ACACATCTGCAAAAAATAATATTTTAATGCACTTATCTGATTATGTCATCTCCAAAATCTCAAGGATAAAGCTCTCTACAATCTTCCTCAAACCTTCCTTTCCAATCTTATTTCATGTTATCCCCCTTCAAGTATTCTAACTTCCAGAAAAAACGAACCTATTCCCTGTTCTCAACTTTGATTGTTCTACCACCCTAAGATATCTGTAACACACTCCTCCTAAGTAGGCCCCACATCAAGTGTCACCTCTTCCAGTCGTCTTCTTTTATTTCCTTAACTGATGTGATCTCTCCTTCATATTTTCTTGTAGCCTTTTGTCTGTCTCCTTTGCCCTCCTCACACATTCTACCTCATATCAACCTGTGTGTATATATATGTATATATTATATAGACACATATACATATATACACATACTTATGTATATGGTCCCTATACATACCTCATCATATGGCAAATTCATTGATATACCAACTTTAAAAAATTTTTATATTTCTAGTCCTTGGCATGGTGCTTTTCATATAACACATCCTTAATAAATATTTATTGAATTGGCGTGGTGGTGACAGTGAGTTCTAAGAAGGGGGTACAGGTGCCAAAGCTGATCTAGGGAGAGAAAGATGCATGCATTCTGAAAGGGACAGACTGCTAATCCTCATTTCTAATATTATCCCTTCTCCCAAAGTCCCTCAAATGTGATTTTAAAAAATGTTTTGTTGATGTTGTTTATTTATGTGCCACAATCATTTCCTAACACCCCCCAACCTCATGGATTCTTCATTTAGCACAAAGCTCAATTGAACCAACCCCCAGAGTCACTCTGTTGGACTGCACATGAAACATTCTGCACCCATAACTTGTCGCCTCTCTGCCAAGAGGAAGAAGGTGCAAATCAACACCCATCCTTTGGCACCAACACTGGTCACCCCAATGGTCAACCCTGGATAGAACAGGGACCTCAGAGATTCTTTGATCTTCCAATCTACCATAGTTCTGCAGTTTCTGGGAAAGAATCATAGAAAGCTTTTACAGTCGAAATGAAAATCGAATTAATTTTCTGTAGGAACTCTGACAAGTGCTAACATTAACTCACATGTACATTGGTGAGGCCAAGAGGTTGGGGACTAGTTCCCCCTTGCTTCTACTACTGCATGAGATCCTTCTCACTCCTTGAACTCCTTGTTTCCTGCTCTCTACAGCAAGCCCTGAATCATAGGAGTTACAACTGCAGCCTCAGCAGAAGATTCCAGGGGAAAGCCTTCTCTCTGTTAGAGACTGGAGTGGGTACCCCAGCTCAGCAACTTGGCAAAATTGCAGAGTCTGCCGCTGCACCAGCGACTGATGCAGTTGCTCTGTGACCCTTTTTATGAGAGCTTGCCTGGATTTCTCTGTATTGTTAGGCAAGGGTGGGGAGCCTTGCCTTTGTGAGGCTAGCAAAGCTCTCTGCCTTTATATTAGAGAGCTGGGTATAGAAGTGGGCATTCCCATGAATCTCTCGGTGGTTTTGCTGTGCGTGTATGTTCGTGCATTTCTTTATATGGATGTCTTTGTGTGTGTGCTTTGCGTTTATATCTATACCCCTACATCTATCGTTGTCCTTATCTTTATATGCTGGCTTGTCCATTCCTTGATCTATAAGCTTCAGTACCCTGCTGTGAGCTGAGACTGGGGGGGATGGAGGAGGGGGAGGTAGCTCAAGCTAAAACAGACCTTTGTCCTGGTTACCCCAAAACATTTGGACCTCCAAAGCGATGTTCCTGCTCAGTTCAGTGTTTCCTTGCACTTCCAGATCAAATTCCTGAGGAATTATTTATGCAAAAACTATGAACACTCCCAGTTTGCAAATGAAGTTCAAATCCTCGTTACTGTTTACAGTCAAACAGCTGTTCTCAGCATTTCTCCTGGAGTCTAAGATACCTCAGCTCCTCTGTACTCAGCCTTACATCATACCAGCTGTAATAATAAGAAATTGGAAGAGTTCAAGAGCATGCAGGCCTGCTAAACCACACCTTTGTTTCAAATAGCTTTTGGATGGTAAAAGCTCTCCTAGGCACTGTTCCCCCCCCCCCCCTCCTTCCTGGCCTCTTGCACAGTTCCTGGCTCTGCCCCAGCCCCAGCGTGCTGAAAAACATGCTCAGGCCCCTTCAATGTAACTCAAAACACAGAGTCTCCTTATGCATTTTCCCTGGAAACATTCTATAGACACAGTCTGGGAAACTTTCCAAGAGTTTCCTGAACCAAAGATAATAATAATAAAAGAAAGAACTTGGGTAAAAGCTCTTGTTGATTTATGTTCAGGAGCACAGGCGTGGATTGAAGAGAAGGGGAAAAAGTGAGGGTTTTCCAGGTCAATTTAAACATTTGTCCTTTTAAAAAAAAAAACCAGCTAAATTCTATTCAGTCTCCTCAGAGCTGTTTATTGAAACCCACCCAGAGGGCAAGGTACTCACCCTTCCTTCGCCCCTTTTGCCTCCCCCATATCTGGATCTCTTTCATACCAAAGGTCCTGCTCATACGAAAGCAGGGATTTTAAAACAACAACAACAACAACCTTTCCCTTAACTTCCATTGCTCTTACCATGCCGGTAAGGAGAGATGTTTTTACTAGTCAGTTCCATTCCAGAAGCAGCTGTATCCCAGTCATTTCTATGAATGGAGTAAGTACCTTGCCAACCTTAAAAGTGCCACACAAAAATCTGTTGTGTTGTTGTTGTTGTTGTTGTTGTTGTTGTTGTGGAACCTTTAGCTTAAAAGGTGAAAAAAAAGGCTAAGTTCTGTGGTATTCAAGGGAAGGAACTGTGATGTCATCTGGCAGTAAACTCCTTCCCACCATGCCCAGGGTCACACAGCTTAGGGAGTGTCAGAAACAGAGTTGGAATCTTCCTTTCTCCAACCCCAGCTCTCCTCCAGGGTGCCTTGACTGCACTGTTTCCAAGCCACTTTCAGTTCCCACACTCCTTGGCTTTCAGCAGTCTTCCCAATGCCTCCTGTTTGGTATGAAAGATAATAAAACTCCAGAGTTTACCATATGCATATAGGAAATTTGACAGAATTCAATAGAATATTATGATTATTTACCAAATGCTCCCTTTGACAAATTTCTTGGTCCCCTAAAGTTACATTTCCCCAAATCAGAAATCCTTGATCTGAATCACTGTATGTAGAAATAGGGACCAACAGTGAATAAATTCACCAATAATGAGTCCCCATATTTCTTTTATAAAAGAAAAAATGCTTTTCAACTCAAGAAATACTTTTATGAGTTGATTAGAGGCAAAAATGTTGCTAGAAAGGAGTTCTCTTGCTATAAAATACAAGGCTGATTATATTTCTAAATACTTTCCCTCAGTTATAGATACAGATCACTATAATGAAAGCAGAACATCTTATTAAAAGCAAGAAAATGATTTATTCTTGTGGTTTACATCATCATCATCATCATCATCATCATCATCATCATCATCATCATCATCACAGTTCATATTTCTTTACCACCTGCTTTGTTCCAGGCACTTTGCTAAGTTCTTTAAAATTATTAACTCACTTGATGCTCACAACAATGCTGGGAGGTAGATACAATTATTATTCCCATTTCACAGATGAAGAAACTGAGGCAGGATCACACAGCCAGTAAGTGTCAGAGGCCAGATTTTGAACTCAGGCCTTCCTGACTGCAGGATACATTATTCCACCCAGTTGCCTCAAACAGAATGTAATCCAAGTTTTTGCTAATACCTTGCTTGCAGTTCTTAGAGTCAGAATACCTGTGACCAGGGACTGTGTCCTATCTTCAGAGGAGACTGAAGATCTAGGTCCTGCCTGAGTCACTTAGGGAATTACAGTTCCTTTCTAAGCCTTCCAGTCTGTCAAGAGATGGTGCTCTGCAGGAATAAAAAGAAAGTACAGGTACCTGGTGAGAGGCCAGTGAATATCCTTGAAAACCTCAGAGGAGTTAACCAGGTAAGGAATGGCTGAGCAGGGAATTTAAAAGGCAGTGAAAGCCCACACAGAGCTGTCAAAACAACTTCTTCCACAGGCTTCTCCTGGTGACTAAGCCAATCTCCTGGAGTTCTACTGTATTCACCCTCAGGCTAGAGTCCCTGATGCCTCTTTTTTTAGTCTTTCCAGACCCAGGAACTACCGAGGCTTATTCACTCCTCTTGGGTTACCTGGCTTAATAGTGATCAATTTAACCTGATAGACCATGTCCCTGACCATACAGCTTAATAATCCCTCTTGATATGGACCAGCTACATTTAGACTATACAACCCTCAGCTGGTAATCACTAGCTGGCAGGCTCAGCAATGACAATTAGCAAAGATAGGAGAATGAGAGCCATGATAGGGTAAAGAAAAAATTGTTTTGGGAGTCAGCAAGTATGTCCCCAGTTCATTTGATTGTGTGGGTTTTGCTGTCTCATACCCTTTGAGAACCTCAGTTTTCTCAGCTACAAAACAAAGGAATGGGATTAAATTACAACTAAGGTCCTTTCTAGCCTTAAAAACCCAGGCACATACATGCAGTGATTATGGAGGGTGCACTTTATTGAGGGAGCTAGGGGATAGGACTGAGAAGAAGGTGGAGAGAATAGGTCATATCCTTAAAAATTCTGAGTCCGGGGTGAGAAAATGATTAAAGGGGTCCCAGACCTTTGATGGTATTAAAGCTTTCTTAGTGATTTTTCCTACATTTTCTCCAACTCTGTGAAGGAGACATAATTATACCTTCTCCATTTTATGGATGACTAAACTGGAACTCAGGAGAGTGAACCTCCAGGTCAAATCATTAATGTGTCATAAGCATGATTTAAACACGGGTCAAACTGGCACCAAGTTTGGTACTCTGTTCACCATGATAACCTAACTCTTGGACCCTGCTAGAAGCATATACATAAAACCAGGTGGGTGTGAATAAGAAAGGCCCACCACTGGTTATGGGATCACAGAACTGGAGCAATGAAAACTTAGAATTTTCTAATCCAGCGTCCTCATTTCACCGAGAAGGAAACTGAGTCCCAAAGAAATTAAATGACTTTCCCTACACAATATGGCCCCAAAGTGTTTTTACAAGATTATCCTTCCACGCCAAGATCCAGCTGCCTTGACTATTTTTCCCTCTTCACCTCCCTCTCCACGGTTTTGTCCTCATTACCTCCACTTCTTAGAATGCTTAGTTTCCTCTAAAGTTAGTCTCAATTAGCTCCTTCTTTCAAGAGATCTTTGTTCATCTCCCTAGTTATCTCCCTTCCCCTTCTCCACTACCTTATAATGACTATAAGCTTATGTATATGCCTGCTTTCTCCTTGTAGCCAGGGACAATTTCACTTTTGTCTCTACATCTCCAGCCCCTAAAATAGCTTCAGTGACATAGTAATTTATTAATAAATCATGATTGATTGATTGATTGTCCAAAGTCATTCAGGGAAAGTTAAGTGGCAGGGCTGGAATTTGAACCCATGGCCAATGATCCAGATCCCATGCTTTGCCCACTAACTCTTCAAATGTTCACAGGGTAAAATGTCACAGCACTGTAACCCTCTTTCCTCCACCCACTCCCCCATAATAAAACATTATAGATATCACGGCTTTGTCATCTGTAGTCTGCTCATCTTCCCATCCGACCCAGAGCACTTTCATTACTTGGTGGCAAGGTAAGGGTAGTTAACTTCTGGATCTCCATTGATACCCTCAGGCTCCCTCCCAGGGCTATAATCAGGCCACTATTGTTAGGGTGCCTTAGGTGCTTTGAGATCCTGAAAATCAAACACTAGAAATCCAAAGCATTCACATTATCCAAAACACTGGCCTCCAGGGAGTGAGCAAGATACATAAAACCTAAAATAGACTCCTTGTTGTTCTGCACAACATCCAGGAATTTGGTGAAACTCATCATTTTTTCAGGTTACTGATAATGCAAGTTTGGAAACTGAAACAGGAAGAAGCACAAGGCTGAAAAAGCCTTTTATCCAGCCCACAGCTACTCTCCCTCCAGATGTAAGTTGTTGCCTTTTTTCTTTCCTTTTCCCAGAAGCACTTTAGTGGGGTTAAAATTAGCTTTAAAAAAAACCCCAACAACATTCTGGGTCACATGCTAAGAAACAAACAAAATTTTTTTGTTGTCCACCCCACCCCCATCTCTCTGACCTAACAACAGACCTTCCTAATCATAGATTTCTGGGAAACCTGGAAGAATAACAGGCTTTTCAGGCCTTGGGCACAAACGGGCCATGCCATGGCTTCTTCTGATGTTATCAGGCCTGTTGCAATAGTATAAAAAAAGAGAATGTCAAGGTTGTTTGGAATTACTATGCCTGCCACAGATTTGATGGTCACTCAATCACGCTGAAATGGCTACTTGTGAATCTCCAGCTTTCCCTGCCTGGCTCCAGAGAAGGAGGCAAAGGAAGCATTTTTTTTTTTTTTTTTGGCCAGGTGGACCTAGAAACAAACGCAGCCAAGGGCATTGAAGGAAAGAGAAGGTTAGGGACTGAAATGTGAAAGTTGGATGCAGATGGGTGTGGGGTAGGGAGGGAGGTTAGAGCAAGCATAAGGAGGAGTTGGCTGCTTATGGTTACCCCAAGCATTAAAATATAAAAATACATCCAGGCTGTCCTATACTGCTGTGCTATTTATCTCTGGTTTCTGGTGATATGTGCATGTCATGGTTTGCTTTGTTCTTCCAGCTGAAAATTGTCACCAGAAACCCTTGATAAAAATATAGCCTCCTACTCAGAGCATACAGTCAGGTAGTGTTTAAAGCTCTGTCTCCCTGGCGCTCAATAAAGATACTCGCCTGTCATCTTGGGAAAAGAAACAACCAATGCTAAATATACTTTCTGCTATCAAAAGCTTAGCAGCAGTGAAGAACCTTCCTTTTTTTCCTCTCTCTCCTCTCCCCCCCCCAAAAGAAGGCCTAGTTTAGCCAGGAAGGTTTCAGGTTTGGGTGGAATGGACCTTTCTGAATTAACAGGATAAAATAATTGCTATTTTCTAAGATTTGCCCGATAGCCTCCTCCTCTTCTATTTCTCCCAGCAAGAGAAATTTAAATCATTAGCCCCAAAGCATCTCCCCTTTCCCCCCTTTTTCCAGGTGACCCTTATGTACCCAGTAGCAGAGTTTGGGTACTGATGGATCAAATCCTTCAGCCTGCTGGAAGGGTGGAAGGCAGATGGTATTTATTTATTTATTTGGAAGGGGTTACTCAGGAATCAGGAAATTCCAAGGAGAAAAACAGAATTTGTAGAGCAACCCCAAATTGCCATGACAACCGGAGGCAGGAAGCCAGAGAAAGGCAGGTAAAGAAATTCCAGTTAAAAACGATAGTGAAGCCTCACAAACTTTGAGCTCCTTTTCCCCCCTTAAAGAAATATATACTTTGGCTCCAACATGATGTAGTGCATGATGGTTTGTGGAAGTATTGTCCTGACTGTTTACCATGTGGAAAGTGCTTCAGAAATCTGGACAAATGGGTTCTGGAGCCTTCATTATCCTGGGGACCTAGCTACTAAAAATGACAGCTCCAAATAGAAATTCCCAGTATCCTCATGTTCTCAAACAAGTCTAAAATCTTTTAAGTACATACACATAATCTTTTTGTGGAACAGCCTTAGGTGTTGAGAGTAGACCAAGGTCTGCAGGCTGAAGCCCAAAAGTAAACAGTGTGGAGCAATATATTTAACAGATAATATTGAAAAACCACAGAAAAATATGAATGGAAAATGCATTCCTTCACTGGTATGTTAAAGAACATTTAGGTCCAGGAAACAGTAAGCTCAGTAGAGGGGATATTTTTCTCTCCACTCTTGCCTCAATACAAATAAATCACCAGCCCTTTTGGTTTCCAAGGAGTAGAAATTCTTCTCTCCTCTCCATACCCCATTATGAAAGGCCACCCATCAAGCTGGCAGCATAGATTTTACCATATACCCAATGGCTGATGTTATTCTGTGTTTATATATCGGACTGGACTAGATGTGTGTAAAATGTGCTGCTTATGATCTATCTTTTCACACACGCACACACACATCCATACTCACACTGACTAATCAAGCTGAAATAATCTAAGAACAGTCTTATTTCACCTCTGCTTTCCCAGTATGAGATCCTGAATCAGTGCTATAGCCCAGGGGATAATTAACACTGCTGCCCTGGGAATGTCCTATTCCCCATGGCCCTGGTTCTGAACGGATTCGATGCATACTTCAGTAGAGAGATAGCTTCAGAAAGAACCTCAGTTTGGGGCAGAATCACAGTCTCCAGCCCCAGAGTAGGGGAAATGTGGGAAAGACAACAGCAGCACAGTAAGATGGATGCTAAATGACGTCAGCTGCTGGCTAAAATATCTGGCATACATGCTGGGGGAGGTTGCCAGCTAAATATTGTTTAAAAAAGATAAAATACACTCAAACTGTGCAGAATGTGGGGCTGTTATGTTTACATCCGGGTTTTAATGACTCCAAGCCGGCTCTTGGGGTTTTTCTCTTTTGCTGAAATGCTCTATGAAAAACACAGCTTTGTATAAGCCCTAGAGCCAGGGTGAAGGAAGGACTAAGGGGAGGGAGGGGAGGGAGGGAGAGGAGAGAATGGAGAAGAGGCTCCCCTCCCAGGCACGGAAAAAGGCCAAAGGGGTGACTGACAGGCAGGGTTAAAGCTCTGTTCCAACTTCAAAACCACCTTCTTTCCTTCCCATTCCAGCTTTGTCTGGCTGAATCATCAGAACTATAGCTGAGAAGGGTTAAGCTTTTCCAGAACATTTATTTCACCATCTCACAGAAAGAGGGGAGGGGGAAGATGTGTGTGTGTGTGTGTGTGTGTGTGTGTGTGTGTGTATGTGAGAGAGAGAGAGAGAGAGAGAGAGAGAGAGAGAGAGAGAGAACATTCGTGCATGAGAGATAGAAACAGAGAATAAGAGGGAGACAGAGAAAGCCTTACAGAAGTAAGAAGAGAGACACAGAGAAACAGAAAGATAGGGAGAGACAGAAACAGAGAGATACAGAAACTGGGAGAGAGAAACTGGGGGAGGAGGGAGGAAGAGAGGAAGAAAGAGAGAGAGAGAGAGAGAGAGAGAGAGAGAGAGAGAGAGAGAGAGAGAGAGAGAGAGAGAGAGAGAGAGAGAGAGAGAGAGAGAGAGAGAGAAACCCTGCAGAGCTGAGAGGCTGTAGATCACAGGGCCATTCTGATAGCCTCCTGTCCCCATGGCAACTGTACGGCATTTATCAGTTCCTTATGAGAGCAGGCACCGCAAATCTGCATTGCACATGGCAGGCTTCCAGAATTTCAAATGAAAGAGCACTTTGAACTGCTGCCAAGTTTGGAAGGAGCAGGACTGTCAGGGCTGCTTAAAACTGGCAGTTTGTACTTGGGAGGCGTTCAGTTCCCACAATCCTTCAGGACTGGCAAGCTGCCAAGGACTTAGCGGAAGCTAAAAAGTAACTCCCTCCCTCCCCCTTTTCCCTCCACACTCCCCCCTCCTCCCTCTCCTCATGCTCCTTCTCCTTCTCCCTCCCCATACCATTCACTGCAGTGCACTCAAAATTTTCCACATGTCCTGTGTCACAAGTGCAGATTGTACAGTGAAAGCAAAAACCCAGCCGGCTGCCTGGGATTCTGTTTTTATTAATAATCCAGGGAGAAGGGGGAGAAAAGGAAAAGGAAAAGCAGTTTCAGGTTAACTGGTTAGCTGAAGGCGGCACAGTGGATGCCCTGTACCTGTAAAATTCTGGTGGTGGTGGTGGTGATGGCGGTGGTGGTGTGTGTGCTTGTGTATGTGTTTGCATCCTACAGAAACGGCTGCCAAATCTGCAGATAGCCCTGCAGCAAGGACATTATGGACGGAAAATGGGTAGAGGGAAAGGCTGCAAAGAGAAACGACCAGCGTTGGTTCTGTTTACAGTATCGCTTAGGCATCCTTCATTACAACGTATCACCAAGTGCTTTCCTGAGACAAGTGGACAGCGTCTTAGTGCGGCTAGCCTTTCTCCTCTTGTCCCTCCCTTTCGAGTGTTTTGCTGAGATGGGGAGAATCTCTGAGATCAATCCCAGGGTGCATGCTGTAGAAAAGGAAGTGGGGGGTGGGGGCGGAGGAGAATGAAGGCTGGCTTTTAAATGGAGAGTTTTCATGAGAATTTCTGACAACCACATATTGCCCAGAACACTAGGACTTCTGCTGGCAGAATCCATGAATTGGCACAGTACTCTTACTGTTCTTAATTTTTAAGATATATATAATTAAAAATGTTTTTAATGTACAGGGAGATCAAGGCCTAGGCTTTATTTTCCAGTACTAGTCATAAGCCTTTAGTACAAATAGAATGAAAATTGTCTGTCGCTCAGGCAGTTGGATAGAGTTCAGGAAAACTATGTCTGGCATTAATTCCAAAGTGGAGGTTTTGGTTCAAGCCAGGCCCATTAATTTCAGTAAACTGTTTTCACTAGTCTGGATCCCACTGTGCAAAGACTATTTATTACCTTTTGCTAACCTGATGTCTGCAGAGTTGTAAAGCAAATGAGGAAAGAAAAAAAACCCAGAGTGGAGATATCTCTATCTCTGGCACAAATGGATTTTGCACCTTTCCTTTGGGGACCATGTTTTATAGCTGCTTTCCTGGTTTTTTTTTCCTTTGCCAATTCGAGTTTTCTCTATTCCTTCCTCCCTCCCTGCCCCCAGCCCTTAGTATGTCTAGCAATAAATTGGAGGGGAAAATGATCCTGAGGGATTGGATGGGATAGCACTGGAACAAGCACACATACCCTCCTGCCTTTCTGAAGGGTTACCTCCCAACCTCAAAGATGTTTTGTGCTCTTCTTCAAGACTCCCAGTCTCTCTAGGGCACAGCTTGAAACCCTGACATGATTCACCCATGCAATCTGGTCGAAAATATACTAAGACAGTCAATTTTGGCATTTGATCTCCCTTAGGAATTTTACTAGCTGCCTTAGAAAAGAAAATAAATTGCTTTTTTGTTGTTGTAATTCTCTTCCTCCACCCTCCTTCTGTCTTTATTCTACCTTTCCTCTCCTAGTTGCTGCCCAACTTAATGTTATTTCAAAGAGGTGGGGAAAAGGGAGGAAAAGACAATTCCCCAAATATCTATGTATTTGTTGGACAGTACAGTCTGTGTGTGTCCTTCCAGCATCTCCCTCCTGACAGCTGAGAGTGTTAATCAGAATTAAAAGCCAGTCAATACTATTAAGTCATCAGATGGGTGGTTTGGTAGAGAAAGATGGGGGAGGGGGAAGAAGGGATGAGTATTAATGAAACATTTAATTCTCTTCTCAGTCTCACCAAAAGGGAAACCTGGGAAAAAGAAACTCAAATTATAGTAAAAATTATATATATATATATATATATATATATGGAGAGAGAGAGAGAGTCTTGTCAAATAACTAAAATTATTGTTCTTTTTAAACTTGATTTTTTTTTTACCCCAAATGCATTACAGTTTTCCATTCTTAATGGTGGAATCTAGAATATCATGTTTACTTTGCTCAAGACTTCTGATGAACATTACCAGTTTGGGAAAGGGTATGAGTGGGGCTGCTAGGTGGCGCAGTGAATAGAGCACCGGCCCTGGAGTCAGGAGGACCTGAGTTCAAATCCGGCTTCAGACACTTAACACAAAAACTAGCTGTGTGACCTTGGGCAAGTCACTTAACCCCAACTGCCCTCCCAAAAAAAAAAAAGCAAAAAAAAAAAAAAGAAAGGGTATGAAGGTGGGGAGCCACCGCCTGTTAAGTTTCCAGCTCCCAAGGATTGGAGATCAACAGACTGGATGCCCAATACAGAATGGGGAGGCCTGGCTCATTTTGAAGATCCTCTGAGGCATAAGGGGAAAAACCAGAGCTTTATAGAAAGTAAAGGGGAAAAAAAAAGTAAAAGGATGGGAACTGTTCTGTGGTGGTAGATGTAGGCTGCCAGTAACAGACCTTGTTAGGCAAGGAAGTTGGATTTTGCATTATTGAAGGTTGTTGTGTGGACAACAAGGCAGAAAACCAGTAATGTGAAAAATTGGGTGTGTGGAAGGGAGAGAACTGGTAATAAAAAAATATGTGCACAGTGACAGGCTGGAAAATGTCACTAAGGAGACTGCAACGCCACAGAATAAAAGGATAACTAATATACTATCATATACAAAAAGAATTAAAAATAAAATGAAATGAAAGAGAGAACCCTGCCTAATAGCCAAGGAGGGATGGGAAAAGGGGAGGGAAACCTGAACTCCTCTTCCCAATTCCCAGACACTACCCCCCCTCCCTTCTCCATCCACTCACTCACTCTCTGACCCCAAGGACCTCTTTACTGCCCTGGGCCCCCCAAAATTCTGAAGTGCTCTCTGCTGAACTTAATTAAATCTAGAATGATAAACATAAAGCATAATTACATCCTTATTCTCTGCCGCTCACTGTTTTGACACTTCTGTTCAGTTCTGTTTTTAAAGAAGAGGTCGATAACTACTCATCTTTAAATTGACCAAAGCAAAAGGAACCAACCCCAAGCAAACTCATCAACCCCAAAATTCATTTCCAGGGGGGTTGTGGAAAAGAAAAAGTCTCACTCAATCTGGGGGCATATAAAATGAGAGAGAAAAAGAGAAGTCTCAGGGCTTGTGATCTCGACATTTTCTTTCTCTAAAGCCCCGAAGTTATGGGACATAGCCCTGAGGTTAAGGGACAGGGCTTTCTTATTTGCCCTCAATAGAGCAAGCCCACAAAAGATGTTAAGTTAGTCTTCAAATATTAAACTCCCTAGTTTCCCTTCCACAAACCTGTAGCCATCAGTGTCCCTAGGAGGGAAGTGCTCTTTCTGAAGGTGCTTTGCCCTAAGAATGTGTTTTTGAAAAATACCGTTGCCCCTTTAGTGTCTACGGAACACTTCTGCGCAACAATTTTACCTAGCAGTTTCTGGAACTGAGAAGATAATTAACACCTTGCATTTGTATAATGCTTTAAACTTTGCAAGGTGCTTTCGCCGACATTTAGTATATCTTTTGATCTTGGCTAAAACAGGTAAAATTATCTTTATTTACCTTATGGAGAAACTGAGGACCAGAAAGGTCATTAAAGATTTCTTCAGATACAATCAAGAAACAAACACAAAATAGGTCCTAGAACTGGCCTGCTGCTCTTTTTTCTAGGGGATTTAGTAGGGAAGAGAAGTACGTCTAGAGACAGATTACCCAATCCCAAATCTCCATATCAAACCAGGCCATCTAAAGATCACCAAATAAAGATCCTCGGCTTCCAGGATTTAGAACTGGAAAAAACTTCAGAAGGTAATCTAATTGCTAAAGGGGTGGCGGGATGTGAGGGTCTAGCGAACATGCCCATAACAGGGACTGCAAAAGGAGATGGACAGAGTCAAGATCTCCAACTCTTGGGCAAATATTCCAGTTGCACAAAAGCCACTTAAGCCTGCGTTTCTCTCTGGTCTTAAATTTAAGGTGGGGAATCTGCAGGGAAGACTGGATGGTGAGATTAGGTAACTATCTGGGATGGAATGGAAGCAGGAAGCCAATTTTCCTTCTCATTCTCATTAATCATTATTTCTCACAATTTCTAGCTCAACCCGAGACTTATTTCCTCTTGTCATTCACAACCAGCGGGTAAGTTCAAGTTAAAGAAAGGGTTTGGGCAGAGGTGGCTGGAGACTTGCAGCGTGAGACTGGTGCTCCTCCCTAAAATAAGCGTCCTCTTCTCCCCCTCCCCTCCCTGAAATTCCACCATTAGGATTCATTCTTTTGCTAAGTATCTTCTTTTCCCAGGGGTCCCCTTTTAAAATGCAAAAATGGAGTGGAGGAGTGTAACACAAAAAGTCCCTAACACTTCGGTGTGAACAAATTCTTCAGAATACTCCGCCCGAGGGAAGAATATGCAGGATGGTGCTAGCTTCGAAAGGGATGCTCTTTGCAAACGTTAATGCGCAATATAAATGTGAAATTATTGCTTCACTGTTCTGCCTAGAGCCAGCCATCCGAGTGTGGTTAACGACTCAAAAATAGTAGGTGATTAGACCCCCTCTTTGGATCTAATTTGCATGGTGTTAATTTAAAATAAAGGAGATCCTAAATCTCAGCTCCATCTCCTTCTTCCCCCCTCCCCGCCCCATCCCGTGAAGTTCCTGACGTCACCTTATGGTCGCCATGGTCTGGCCAAAATAACTGGTGCCTTTTTGCTGCCCCTGGGGCTTTCGGGAACGGAGATCGCACAAGTTATCTGGGGACAGAGTCCCCGTTTCCAAGTCACTCTATCAGTTGGGGCTATATGAATATTTAATGCACCTACCTGGATCGCAGCACTAGTTAGCTGCTGCTTCGAGATTTTTAAGCAAAAAGAGGATGGAGAGCACGCAGGGAGAGGAGTGCCTGGGCTTCCCAGTTTGAGGCCACTCTCTCCGCCCTAGATTGAAAGCCTCAGGGGAGTAAGGCCTGTGACATATGACCCCGGAAATCCCTCGTCTCGGTGAAGTCGTGCCTCGAGCTTACTTAGCTTCAAGGCTGTTTGGGGAATTATTGCATCTTCGCCACCTCTCTCCTCCCCAAGCTCCCGGTAGTTTTTCGGGGTTCAGACCCAGAAGGCACGTGGATCGACTGCCACCCAGCCTATGCCTCTCCACCTCTCTTCTCCTCAAAAGCCGACCCCAGTGTTTTTCCCCCCCCTCCATCTCGCTACCCTTCCCCCCTTCCCTACGGGCCCCTCTTTTTGTGTATTTGTTTTAACTCAACCAAGCGTCTGAATAGTGTCATTGTCTAGTGCTTCCCTTTCCTCCTTGCTCCTCCCTCACCGTCCCCCCCCCC
>CM053598.1:187279244-187319338 GCA_028646575.1 Pseudocheirus occidentalis
TCTCTTGCAGCTGCACGACCAGCGCCACCATCAAGATTTCATTTTCTCCTTCCAGCCGACTTTTACCCCCCCCCCCCCCCGAGAATCCCCGCTCCGCTAGCACGCAGCCTGGCTTGGCAGATTTCGGAGGCATAGGCTCCTCTCTTCCTGGTTTTCAGATCGCGGCTCCTGCTGCGAAGCCGTGTTATTGCTGGGATTTCACGCTCGAGTGGCTCTTGCGTAACCCCGGCCCTGGCCGAAGTTAAAAAAAATCCGGGATTAATCATTACGGAAAAGCAAATACACTTCCGCCCCACAACACGTCCTGTTAGTAAAAGTAAATCACAGTTCGGTCTCGTCCTGGTTGCTGATTTCACACGTGTGCTAATTCCCAACCCCTCCTTCCCCTCCCCCAACCTATATGTCCATGGATGTACAGGCTCCTGCATTCATTTGCCGGGCCACTAGGAGCTGACACAGCCCGTGAGGGATCAGCGAGGCCTGATCCTAAGGTGCTTATTATTTACACCCACTATAAAGGCGGCCCTTGTGAGTATAGTCGGCCTCGTTTACAGAGGGGTGAGCGTTTCCAAAAAAGGCCTTTCTCGAAGGAGCTCTCAGCCGAGTGAATAGCCCAGGGGTGACGGGAGGCTCAGGAGGAGAGGGAGAGAGAGCGCCTTTTTTAAAAAAATGTATTTTTATTAATGCCAGCCGGATAAAGCCGTGGCGCCGCGTGGAGAAGTCAGCCGGAGAGCACCATTCCTGCAGTAAAGTGGAGGGCAAGAAGAGATGACTGGATCCAGTGTGTATCCAAAGTCAGGAAAGAGGCTGGGGAGCTAGCTGGGCGCGTGGGCAGCCGCGCTGAGAAGGGGCTTTGTAGAATATTTACGTCTCTACACCAAACGTTAGCCCGCCCCTTCCTCTAAAAATCAACGAACCAGCCCCCAAAGCTATGGGGAAACCTTTTGTCCGGATTCTGGGCCTAAAGCACAGTGGTTTAGCCGAGTTAGCTCTCCCAAGTGCCCCACAGAAGCCCCGCCCGCAGAGATCTCAGTCATTGCGCCCTCAACTTTCTCCCTAGCCGAAACAACCCACTAGTTAAGTAAGTAGGACAGGGAGCGAGTTGAGAATGTAGGTTCAGAAGTGTTTCAAACCTCACCTAGGGAGAGGTGCTGCCGTAGGGATTTATGCCTAAGACTCGAGTAGCACTTCCCTTGGTATCCTCGGAAACTAAGCTGTCTCATTTCGTTAGTAAGGGGCACTACTGCTGTTTAAAGTCTGGGACTCGCTCCCTCTCACCCCTACTCTCGACCCGCCTCTGAAGCAAGATCCTCGGAGTATTCCCTTTTGTCCAGAAACACGACAATGAAATACGCAGTAGGTGTCCCTATACCTCTCATGCTATCACATCAACCTCCCCACCCCCAAACTGAGGATGCTTCAGGCAATTAAGATGCAAGAATGATAAATGGTAGCCATGGGGGGGGGGAAGCCTCATCTGGAGAAATAACACTTTTAAATTAAAAGATTATGAGAATACAACAGAAATAGGATCTATTTCCAATTCCTACGTATGTGCATATGATGTCTGCTGCTTATGTGAATACATATATGGTACATTGTCCCTAGAGTTATTATATAGACACAGACATGTATGCACATAGCAAACATTACTGTGAGATGAAATGAGCTCCTTCCCACATAAATCTTGGCAGAGAAGGTAAACTATCATTTTCCAACATTCTGATTAAATATAAGGATGGTTTGAATACATACTAAGATACAGAGGTAGGTTAAACAAGTAACTAATGTCCTCCAGGTTCATGGGAATGTCACACAACCCTTCCGCTTCACACACCCTCATATATTTTGACTCACCCTGGGGTAACCGGTTACATTGCAATGGCTGAAGTATGTGTGAGTGATGCAATACTCTGTTTGCAGTCCTTTGTAGAAAAATAATTGCCATGATCCAGGCAGGCCTGGCAGTGAAAGTTTATTATTGTTGGGGAGTGGACAGCAATTTCATTGTTTTGCAAAAACAGAAACCAACTGCAGAGGGAATAAAAGTCAGGGGTCCCCAGAGCCATCTTTGCCCCTACTGCTCCTTTCCTTATAAAACCTTTCCCCTAGGAGCTGAAGCCCCAGAGTGGTGCAATAAGGCTGAGGTTCTGAGAAGGTATTCCTGAGAGTGGCATATGGGGGGAGGGCAGGATGAGATTTTATGTTCTAAAGAATGCTTACCAAAAGAATATTTTCTTGTTTGTTTCAATAGTACATTTTCAAGAGAAGTCCCTCCCTCCTTCCTCCCCCCCCATCCATGATTTGGCAGAAACCTCTTAAATACATTAACATATGATGTGTTCTGCTATAAGGTAAATGTCCTGAGCAAAGGACATCCTCGGGAACAAGGCAGAATGGCCATGTTTTGCCTTTCTCATGGCACTATCAGATGAACTTCAGCTTTTAAAATGCAATGTATTATTGTTATTAAATGGAGGGAATCCTCTTTCCTTTTCCATTAGCAAACACATAATTTACTCACCTGTTTGGCCTCTCCAGCACCCTTCAGCTATACAAAGAGCCCAGGTTACAAGTCCCCTGGTTTCACAACTCAGCATCTGCTGGACCACTCTGTGCCAGAAATGAAAAATGGGATAGCTCAGTCTGTCTCCACCACCATCATTCATTGAAACTCCAGTTCCTATGGTCCCTTGATCAAGAATGGAAACCATTAAATAGGAAACACAGAATGAGATTGCTAAATAGCTAATTTCGTTGGTGCTGTGCATTTTGGCATTAACGGTGGAAAACTATATAAAATACCCGCACGGAAAATGGTTTGATCCCTGTTAGAAAACTCTAAATGTGACGGGTAATGTCTCTTACGAAATTTACAGCTAAAATTCTGAAATGAGACGTTTGAACTCACAGGGGGGAAAATGATGCATGTTTCCTGAATGCATTTTCACATTGGAAAGCTGGGCATCGACTGAGGAAGGGAGGGGAGAGAAAGATCATCTTCGGTTTAATTTCCAAACATAGCCCTGGGTATTTCTTCACTTGATTTCCAGCATTAACTTGCATTGCTTCAGCTGTTGTACACACAGAGTCCGGGGAGGGCGGGGAGAAGGGGGAGGAGGGGAAAGGCTGAGAGGAATCTGGGCTGCATGCCGAGCATGCGCATTCCCTATGCAACAAGTGGGCTCTACAGACAGAGGAAGTGTAAAGAGGAGGGGGGGGACTGGTGCAGAGCATGGCGGTGACGTCACCGCTCCGCCCGGGCGGCATCCCGCGCGGCTGAGCCGGGGACAGCGCGAGCTGCAGCCCGAGCGGGAGCGCGAGACGCGCCTCTGGAACGTAGAGTAACAATCACAATCCCCACATTCCAATTCCGAACGGGATGTGACAAGAGGCAGAACCAACGGAGAGTCATGCACCCTACGTGAGGTACGGCAGCCGCTGCAGCCGGGGACGGGACCGGGGGCTGCTGAATCCTAGGCTGCTCCTTTCATCTGGTGTGCGTCCGGGAAGCAGCAGCGGCGGCTCAGCGTGTGCAAAATCTTACAGCCACCAGGCGGAACATCCAGTGCTGCCGGAGGGCCAGGACGGCTGCCAGTGGCTCCCCTTAAACCTTTTCTCCTGTTGCCCTCTCCCCTTCCTCATACTCTTCCCGTTCCTCTTGTTCCTCTTCCCTCTGGAGAAGCAGCGGCAGCAAGCGAGAACGGAGACAAGCCGAGGGTAGAGTACCGTAACCCTTACAAGCCTCTCTGCCCAGGGAAGAGGACAGAAACCGTAGGGAGGAAAGGCAGCAGTTAACAGTAACAGCGGGGTACTACGTTCTTACCCTACCCCACCCCCCCATCCCGTTCCCAGCACCCCTGTCCCAGGGGCAACAGCACCAGGAAGAAGTCGACAGATTTCCCCTCCCCTGCCAGAAAGCTGCAATAGGAGGCGGGGGCAAGGAGGCAGCTACTCTGCCACCCAGGTGGTGGAGCAACCGCCGAGAGGCGCAGCGGCAGCGAGTGGCAGGAGGCAGAATCTGCTCCCCTTTCCTCCTCTACTCCTTCCCCCTCTCGCCAGCCCTCCCCGGAGGAGAAAGAGCAACAGCAGCCTGGGCGGGTAGCGACCAATCTGCCCTTCCCCCCCTTCCCCTCCCCCTCCCTCCCCCGGGCCGGCATCATGTCCTCGGCGCAGGTGGCTTCCTCTCGGAGACAGTCGTGTTACCTGTGCGACCTGCCCCGCATGCCCTGGGCCATGATTTGGGACTTCACGGAGCCAGTGTGTCGAGGCTGTGTCAACTATGAAGGTGCAGACCGCATCGAGTTCGTGATCGAGACAGCCCGGCAACTGAAGCGAGCCCACGGCTGCTTCCAAGACGGCAGATCCCCCGGGCCGCCACCACCGGTCGGGGTCAAAACCGTGGCCCTTTCCGCTAAGGAGGCGGCGCAGCAGCAGCAGCAGCAACAGCAACAGCAGCAGCAGCAACAGCAGCAGCAGCTCAACCACGTTGACGGCTCTACAAAAGCCGCCGTCTTGGCCGCGCCGTCTGGCCTAGAGCGCTACGGGCTGAGCGCAGCTGCAGCTGCAGCCGCCGCGGCGGCCGCTGCAGTTGAACAGCGAAACCGCTTCGAGTACCCTGCGCCCCCGGGAAGCCTAGGGGGCAGCGGGGGCAGCGGCCACGCCACCAGGCTCCCCAACGGGTTGGGCGGCCCCAATGGATTCCCCAAACCGTCCCCTGAGGACGGGCCCCCGGAGCTGAACCGCCAAAGTCCCAACTCTTCATCCTCCCGCCGCGGGGCACACGGGGGGCTGGTGACAGGGATACCCCCCGGGAGTGGGAGTGGTGGAGGCGGCGGGGGTCCCCTGAACGTACCCCCCAACCTGCTTCCTCAGACGCTGCTTAATGGGCCGGGAGCAGCCGTGCTGCCCCCTCCCCACGGTCTGGGCAACCGCCCACCCCCGCAGAGCTCCAGCGTGGGCGGAGGCGGGGGTCCTTCCTGCCTCGGGGGGACCACCGTGGCTGCTGGCTCTTCGTCCTCTTCCTCATCTTCGTCGTCCTCGACTTCTTCTTCATCCTCAGAGGCCTGCGCTGGGGGCAAGCGGCCTGGTTCGGTGTCCAGTACGGACCAGGAACGGGAATTAAAAGAGAAGCAGCGCAACGCGGAGGCCCTGGCAGAACTGAGCGAGAGCCTCCGCAACAGGGCGGAAGACTGGGCCAGCAAGCCCAAGATGGTACGGGAGACCCTTCTGACTCTGGCCGGCTGCACCCCTTACGAGGTCCGCTTCAAGAAGGACCACTCGCTGCTGGGCCGAGTCTTTGCTTTCGACGCGGTCTCTAAGCCGGGTCTGGACTACGAACTCAAACTCTTTATTGAATATCCCACAGGCTCGGGCAACGTGTTCTCCAGCGCATCCGGGGTGGCCAAGCAGATGTATCAGGACTGCATGAAGGACTTCGGCCGCGGCCTGTCTTCAGGTTTCAAATACCTGGAGTATGAAAAGAAACATGGCTCGGGAGACTGGCGGCTGCTGGGGGACCTGCTGCCCGAGTCTGTGCGCTTCTTCAAGGAGGGAGTCCCCGGGGCAGACATGCTGCCCCAACCTTACCTGGACGCCAGCTGTCCAATGCTGCCCACCGCTCTGGTCACCCATCCTCGAGGCACTGGGGGGACCGGGGGAGTCGTTGGGGTGCTCCCTCCTGCCAGCGCCTCCAGCCGTGGGGGAACGGCAGGATTGCGTAAGAGGAAAGCGTCCCCGGAGCCACCGGACTCGGCCGAGGGGGCGCTGAAGCTGAGCGAGGAGCAGCAGCGCCAGCAGTGGATGGCTAGCCAAAGTGAGGCCCTGAAGCTCACCATGTCGGCTGGGGGGTTCGGGGCAGTGCACGGAACTGGGGGCCCTCCTCCGCCCCCGCCCCCTCCCTTGGGGCCCCTCTCCAACCGGACCACCCCACCCGAATCTGCCCCTCAGAACGGCCAGTCCCCCATGGCGGCCCTCATGTCTGTGGCCGACACGCTGGGTAATGCCCACTCACCCAAGGACGGTAGTTCAGTGCATTCCACTACGGCCACTCGAAGGAACAGCAGCAGCCCCGTGTCACCGGCCTCGGTGCCAGCCCAACGCCGCTTGGCATCTCGAAATGGGGATATAAACTTACAGGTGGCACCCCCACCACCCACTGCCCACCCGGGCATGGACCAAGTTCACCCCCAAAACATTCCTGATTCCCCCATGGCCAACAGCGGCCCCCTTTGCTGTACCATTTGCCACGAACGTTTGGAGGACACACACTTTGTTCAGTGCCCTTCCGTGCCCAGTCACAAGTTCTGTTTCCCCTGTTCTAGGGAGAGCATCAAGGCCCAGGGGGCTACCGGCGAGGTATACTGCCCAAGTGGCGAGAAATGCCCCTTAGTTGGTTCTAACGTACCTTGGGCTTTCATGCAGGGGGAAATCGCGACTATCTTAGCTGGGGACGTTAAAGTGAAAAAAGAGAGAGACCCTTAAAACCCAACAAAATCCCCTTTTGGCCTCAACCTTACCCCCCTTCCTCCAAGCCAGATCCCTCCCATCCCCTCCTAGTCTACCACCCTTCCTCCCCCTCCTACGAAGATGTAGAATTGTGAATATAACAAAACTGCAAAAAGTTAGTCTTATGTATAGACATTATTTTCGTCGTATGTTTCTATATTTTGAAACAAAGGTATGTAACTCTTCTTCATTTGAAGGATAGAGCTGGTTTTTGTTAAACAGAATATAATATTGTTTGGTTACTTACACAATACCTGTTTTTCTCATTTATTTGGTGGCAGTGTGTTTGCCTAGGTACAAGATTTACTAGCCCCTTAGCAATGACCTGCTGCTGCTGTGTATTTTTGTAAATGTTATACACTTCTCTAAAAGGAAAAAAAAAAAAGAAAAAAGAAAAAAAAAAAGAAAAACACCTTTTTCTTCTTGCCAAGGCCAGTGTTGATGCCTAAAAAAAAATTGCTACAAAAATGGTGATCAGCTTCTGTTTTACCGAGCCCTGAGTGTTTAGTCTTCACTTAATTTTGTTTTGTTTTGTTTTGTTTGCAAAACAGTGAGGGGGGAGTCTGGGAGTGGGGCTGGGGGAGGGCGTTTTTTGTTGCAAATTTGTAAGGGGAAAAACTTTCAGTTTCTATTGATCTGAACGTTTTTAATCTTCATGTGTTTTTGTTTTTGCTTTATTGATGCACGGATGCTTTTGAGGAGTAGAGCAAAATGCT
Organism: Pseudocheirus occidentalis; assembly: GCA_028646575.1. Lineage (NCBI taxonomy): Eukaryota > Metazoa > Chordata > Mammalia > Diprotodontia > Pseudocheiridae > Pseudocheirus > Pseudocheirus occidentalis. The sequence goes on from CM053598.1 coordinate 187,286,468, forward strand.
GTACATGGAAAACATGCTCTGTTTGTCCTTTATACATTTCTGTAGTTAACAGAACACTGTAATGTGCCTTGGAGCTTAGTAACTTGTAATAAATTCAATTGATATTAATACTTCCTGAGTAGCAAGTTTATTTTTCTCAGTGCTAAGGCGACTGCTCCAAAACATGGGCCGCCCCCTCCCTTCGTTATTTAAAAGCCTCCAAAGTATGCAACACAAACATGTCTGCCTTTGAGAAGTCCTTAATTGTGGCACCTACGAAAAAGCTGTGCTGGTGTTATCTAAACTTATCTACATCTTGGCACCATGCCTATTTACATTTCACCTTTTAATGCCGCTGTTGCGATTGCTGACTAAGCATTTTCTGTTTACCGATTCCTCCACTTTGTTTTCTCATGAAGCTCTCCAGTTGCAACCGGGCCTTGTTACTAGAGCTGTAGGGATTTCTCAACCTGTGGTTATGATTGTTATCATCATCATCATCATCATCATTGTAGTAGTATTCTACAATACCTGTCTAGGACTAGGGAACTCTAACAAATCTGGGGACAACCGGGGTGGGTCTAATTTTGGAAATGTCAGGAGGTATGATTGGAACTAATTTATACTCAGCTTTTAAAAACAAAAGGATTTCAGAGCTGAGAATTGACAAGGAGTGATGGGGAGGGGGGTGGCGGAGACGGGGGAATGCAGACTACTGAGAAGCATGTAATTGTGCTAAACCCAAGGGGGGCGGGGGTTCATGGCAGCTTCCAGCTGATAGTTTGCTCTTTGGGAAGAAGCAGTTTTCATCTTATTTATTAAACTTTTGTTCTCTTGCTTTGCTAAACATTTCTAAAGATGGAAAACTTAACTGACCAGGAAGTGGGAGTTTGGAAAGTTGGGGAGCACTTCCAGTGGAGAAAGAAGATCACTAATAGTATCCAATAAAATTAATTCCTCCTGGCAGTGAACAAATGTGATTATTCATCTAATTAACTTTTTAGTGACACTTTCTTGGTGCTGGTTCGGGGCTGGGGGAAGGGGACATTTTCGGAGGACTGTGATCCCCAGGTAGAGTTTACCCAGGGGCTTGTTTCCCTTGCTGCTCCAGGCTAAAGAAAGCAAGTCTACTTTGAAACTTTCTACTTTTCCTGGGAAACAGGGTAGAATACTACAGCTAGGAAACAAAATAAACCCCTGAGATAACTATCTGAAATGCATCACTCAGCACTCCTTTCCCCACTCTTCATTCCTGGGGATGGGGGTTGGGGGTTAGGGAAGACCAAAGTATCCCCAACCCGGCCAGTTGAAATTAGTAGAGTCTTGAATTAAGGGGGAGGGGGAGGGAGAACCCCCTGGGGGGAAAAATCTGTGGGCTTTCCAGATGCTTTAGGAAAGGGGCTGGGTTGGCCTTAAGGCTCACTTTTTGTTCTTGTTCCCTGTAACCTTTATATTGTAAAGGATGGCAATCTTGAATACAGAACTTGATAATTATGCACACTCATATATCTGGGCAAAGAAGTGTAGCTCCGATATTATAATTTGATTTCTTTATTGTAAGTGCCTTTTTTTTTTTATCTCTTCCACCAATAGAAATAGATGTGTGTGTGTGTGTATCCTGAGACTTATGTCCTTGCATTTTCATTTAATGCCAAGTGTTTTATTGTGGCTTATGAGTCACAAAACCTATTTTCATCCTTTGAGAAAATTAACTTGGAATGACAGTTCAAAGCACACAGTTAATTCTGAAGACTCATTTGCTTGACTATCAATTGCACCTTTTATTTACTAAGATCTGGACTGTTTTATTAAAAAGTTCATTAATAAAAAAAATAAAATCCATTTGGCCTGATAACCTTGGAAGATGACTCGCATGCACACATATTAATATGCCTGTATTTAAAAGTGAGTGACCTGCTACAAACAGAAGCCCATATGTTTACCCACCATGAACTGGAATTACTGACTGCATACACAGTTTTTAGCCATGCATATTAGCTGAAATAGACAGGCTGCGTGCTTATGCATCAAGTGTGTAGGCACACTTGGAAGCAAAGATCTGTGCATAGATGTACAATTCTCACAGTGTAACCAGCCTTTTCAGTGTGAGCTCTGCAGTCTGCAAAGCATTCCTAAAAGCCATGCTTTAGTGCCAGTCAGTAGTAAAAGAGAACAATCACTAAGGGCCTCTCAAGAACTTCATTGTTTCTCCCTGTTATTAGTATTAATCATAATTTAAAAACAAAAAGAAAACGAAATATTCCAAGGAGAAAGCTGGTTTAATCAGATCTAGGAAAGAACTGGGGAGTGAAGGAGGGTGGAACCTGAGCTGGAAGTGAATTATAATACTGCAGTTAATTAAAGTTAACCATAGCTAGAGGGCAGTTGTTATAGGAAGGTTTTTTTTCCCCTTCCTTTTTTGTAACCATGTGACCTTTTGCTTTGTTCTGATCCATTCAGCAGCCCGTCTGGGCGTATTAACCAGTCTTTCTTTTATCCCTTAGACATAGTTGTGTTTTTTCCCCCTTCTTCCTCTCCCCCTTCTTTAAACAGCTGACAAACAGGCAGAGGCAGTGTATTTTCCCCCTTTCTGACACGTGGAGAATGTTCTTGGTGACAGAGGTTTGGCAAAATGAACAGGATTGGCCTTGGCCTCATTCAGCTTCCATTCTTCCTTGTATCCAATTTAATTCCATAAACATTTATTAAGCATTTACTAGATGCAAAGCAGAGACAGGCACTGGTGGCCACTTTCTTTCCCCTGTTTCTTCTCTCTCATCCTCCCAACAGCCCTGCCAATCCTTCCTTAGCAATATTCCAAATTCCTTAGAGAGGCACCTGAAAGTGATATATAAATGTGTCATTAATCAAGGTCTTTAAAAAAAAATCTATATTAAATTGATTTTAATAAATTGTGCAGCTGCTCCAGATCGGATTATTTCTTTCTATAAAGAGAGAAAGAGGATGGGATAATTGTGAACATTAAATTAAACGGTTTTTCAGGAATCTTTTTTGGCTGTTTCTTTTAAATGACTTTGGACCAGTTAGATGAAATGTAGATACGGCAATCAGAAAAATACTTTGTACACATAAAAGTAGTATGTTTCTACACTCATTTTGCATTTGTACAAACATAAATATGTGTTTATGTATATTTAATGCTACAGTTCATTGATTTAGAGCTGGAAAGGGCCTCTGAGGCCATCTAGTCCAAAGCCCTATTTTCACAGATGAGGCTGAATGATACGTGAGAATGTCAGACCCATAATGAGGAGTGAAGCAGGAGCTCAAATGCAAATCCTCTGACTTCCCATTCAGCTCTGCCCATTTGCTTGAAGAAATGTAATCGAATCAACTTTATCATCGATCCTGGAAAGGAAAGGCAGTCAGCTGACTGCCCAGTTGTTCTACTCATGTCTTTGTGATTCCTCTGCCCATCATTTTCTTCCCTGGCCAACGCTTCCCATATAGGTGGTCTCTCCCATTAAAATGTAAACTCCTTGAAGTCAGGGAATGTTTTGCATCCACATCATATATTTAAGGTAAATCTAAGCACCTATTATATGCCAGATAGTGTGCTAGGTGCTGGGGACGTGAAGAAAGGGGAGAAACAATCCCTGATCTGAGCGAGCTCACAGTCTAATTAATGGAGCAGACATGTGCAAACAACAATGTACAAACAAGATATAGACAGAATAAACCGGAGATAATCAACAGAGGGAATTAGGCATTAAGAGACACGGGGAAAGGCTTCTTCTTTGTTGTTGTTGTTCAGTCTTTCAGTCATATCCTAGTTTTCCTGACCCTGTGAACCATAGCATGACAAGACTGTCCATGGGGTTTTCTTGGCAAAGATACTAGAAACTAGAATGATTTGCTGTTTCCTTCTCTAGGCTTTTTGTATGAGGTGGGATTTCAGTTAGGACTTAAAGGAAGCCAAGGAATGAAGAGGAAAAGATTTCCAGGCATCAGGGGCAGCCAGTAAAAATGTCTACAGTTGGGAGATGGACTGTTTTGTTTGAGAAATAGAAAGGAGTCCAGTGTCAATAAATCTCAGAATTCGTGGGAGATGGAAGGGTGGAGAATAAGGTCTAAGAAGACTGAAAAGTAGGAGGGGGATAGGGTTATGAATGGCTTTGACAAATTTACATGGTCAGTGATTAATAAATGCTTTTCATTCATTGGTTCTCCAGGTAACGCTTCCCAATTGCTGGCACTGAAGTGGTGAGTATAACATGGATGAGTGTTTTTCAATTGTATTTATCTTTATACATTAAAGAAGTCTAAAGCTGGTAAGGGATTTAAAGTTCACTAATCCAGAATCCTTCATGTTTCCAGTGAGGAAACTGAGGTTTAGTGAAGTGAGTCAGCAGCAGAGTTGAGAGTAGAATTCAATTGTGTAGAGGATTATGTGGATATAACTAATATGCATTTTATTAACCAGAGCTTCATAAGGGTCTAGGAGGTGTTCAATGCAATACAGCAAACATTAGGAATGTGGTTTCTTAAAGTGAAAGGAAGCTTTGAAGTTGGTCATTCTATGGTTGCCTTTCTGTCTTGTCAAAGGGGATATGATGGGATGTGGACTCTGGGAGCCCCTTTGAACTCTCCTTGGGTCTTCTCATTAGATCTGGTGTTTACCTGGGCCCTCTTTTGTCTGTTGCCTCTGGGTTGCCTCTGGCTGCTTCCCACCCTTGATCCCCTTCTTTTGGTTCCTTAAGTCTGGCCTCTGGTCACCCCAGTCCCATCAGGATACTCCCTGGACCCTCTCCTCTGATCACTCAGCACCTTGACTTGGTTCCCTCCCATAGTCTTTCTGTATGTGGGATCCATCTTGCCTCCATAGAGGTGCTCAGATTCAGTCTAGCTGAGATTCTTTCTGGCCAGCTCATCAATACAAAAGTTGCACGCAAATGCTTAGGTTCCTTAAGAGTCTACCCAATATGGCAAATCTTTAATAAACTTTGTTTATCTTTGGCTGAAAGAAGACTTGGGTCAAATTCATTCAGGCAGGACCCAGCGTGTCAGTATTTGGGGTCTCAAGCACCCCCAAACCTCAATTGTTTAAAACTCAACAGATAGAGTTGTCAGAAAGGCTCATCTGCCTGAGTTAAAATCTGACATATAGTAACTGTGTGACCCTGGGCAAGTCATTTAACTCTGTTTGCCACAGTTTCCTCATCTGTAAAACGAGCTGGAGAAGGAAACAGTAAACCCTTCCAATAACTTTGCTACCAAAACCCTAAAAGGGATCACAGAGAATCAAATATAACTGAAATGACTAAACAACAAATAATTACAAATCTCAGTATAATGTGTACCTTTTAAATCCCTTTTGGGTGGAATATTTGTTGTTAAGGTAGTATACTATGGTGGAAAGAACCCAGGCTAGATTTGGAGTTGAAGGATCTCCTCCTGGTTTTGCCACTCAGAGCCTTCCATCACCTTAGGAAAGCCACAGCCTAATGCTGTGCTGTTACAGCTGTGTGGCAGCCAAATCATTTCATTCCCCTTGGCCTCAGTTTCCTTCTCTGTAAAATGAAGCATTAGACTAAATAATATCTCTAAAATTAGAGAGATACCACTCCAGCTCAAAATCTTGTGGTTCTAAATTAAATTCCATGAATGAGTATAAAGGTAATTTGGGCTATAGCTATGGGATACCTTTCATTAGCAGCCTGCTGGCGAATGTTTAACAATCAGCTGTAGGCACGGGTGGGGGTAGAAATGTACACACTAAAGACTTTCTAGTTTAGTATGCATTATTAATATTTTCTCCATAATTTCTCTTTTTGGTTTTTGTTTGTTTGTTTTTGTTTTTTGGAGGGGGGAAGGCAGGGCATTTGGGGTTAAGTGACTTGCCCAAGGTCACACAACTAGTATGTGTTAAGTATCTGAGGTTAGATTTGAATTCAGGTCCTCCAGACTCCAAGGCTGGTGCTCTATTCACTGTGCCACCTAGCTGCACCTTATACTTTCTTCTGCTAGGAGGAAAGTGTTGTCCAGTTTTTTCCTCCAGAAGATTCATCCAGGTAGTAAGTACCCTGAGTCCTGCCTGTGACACTTATTGCCTTGTGCTGTAAGTTTCTCTTCAAACTCTCTCCATCATAACAGGTCTGAGGGTGGGTGTTAATTTCTTTCTCCAAGCCAAAGGGGCATGTCAAGCAGGAAATCTATCAGACTGTCCTGACTTTAGGATCTAGTAGTGAGTACCAGTTTTTCCTTTGGGGGGGAGGAGGAAAACCTTTTCAATAAACAAAACTTTTTTCTCCTTCCCATCTCCCAAATCCAAATTGAAGAAAACAACCCTTATAACAAAGATGCAGAGTTAACCAAAACAATAATAATAATAATAAGCATTTATATAGTGCCTACTATGTGCCAGGGTAGCTAGGTGGTGCAGAGGATAGAGTGGTGGGCCTGGTGTCAGAAAGAGCGACTCTTCCTGAGTTCAAATCCCACCTTAGACACTTACTAGCTTGTGACCCTGGGCAAGTCACTTAACCCTGTTTGCCTCAGCTCCTCATCTGTAAAAGGGGCTGGAGAAGGAAATGGCAAACCATTCTAGGATCTCTGCCAAGAAAACCCCAAATGGGGTCACAAATAATCAGACATGTCTGAAAAACACTATATTACAAGAGCTTTTCCATGTTATCTCAATCGGTCCTCACAAAAGCTTTGAGTGTTCTTCTTTTTATTCCCATTTTACTGCTGAGGAAACTGAGGCAAACAGAGGTTAGTGACTTGTCAGAATCACACAACTAGGAAGCATCTTTTAATTCATCTTCCCAATTCCAAACCCTATTGCATTACCTGACTGCCCCAGAAAACAATTTCTCACATTGTCCATGTTCAAATATATGTATCTATACACAATATATACATGTGTGTATGCATACACACATGTATATACATACACATATGTTTGTATGTGTAATATACACACACATATCCTTCTCTATTCCAAGTCCGCTACCTCTTCCAGAAGGCAGGTAACATGCTTCAATACCAGTCTTCTGGAGTAATAGCTGTTCTTGGCATTAATTAGAATTATTCATCTTTCAAAATTATTTGTCTTTACAATGTTGGTATTACTGTACAAACAATTCTGGTTCTGTTCATTTCACTTTGGATCAGTTCATATAAATATTTCTCCCCAGATTTCTAGGGAACCATTACTTTCATCATTTCTAATAACACAATAAATCTCCATTACATTCACATACCATAATTTTTTCATTACCCAGTTATGAGAACTTCTTTAGATTCTAGTTCTTGTCAAAGGAGAAGCTATGAAAGCACTTTACATGGAAATCATGTAAGTGACTTGCCCAGGGACATAGAACTAGGAAGTGTCTACGGCATGATTTGAACTCAGGTCTTTCTGACTCTAAGACAGTCTTCTATTCTTTGTACCACACAGTTGCATCAAACATTTAATGAGTAACTTTCACCCTTAGCTGTAGACCCACTTTTTGATTTGAGTTCCTCTTCTCCCTTTCCAAAAAGACCATGATGAAGGGAGATCTTACCAAAATACTCCCTCCCACACTAGATAGGAATCCCTGCTGTTGGGAGAGGTAAGACAAGAGGGAGATGATGCCAGGAAATCTTAGGGGAAAAAAAAACCCCTAGAAAGAAAACACATGCAAAGTTACTAGCTCAACATTCTTGGGGACATTGGGCCTTGTCATTGAACTGTATTTACAGGCTGAGTATTCTCAGTAAAAGACTTTTCCACATTTGGTTTTTGTTTGTTTGCTTTGAGACTGGTTCTTCCTATCTCGCCCAGGCTGGAAATGCAACTTGTAGTCACTACTGGATCCTAATACTGATCAGCACTGAAACTGACCTGCTCCATTTCCAATCTGGGACAGTTCACCTCACCCTTCAACTCTCTACTCCCTGGGGGTTTGTCACATTGGTGCCAGACTTAGTGTGGGTACCCAACAGCTTTCTCCTTACTTCCATTCAGTACTTCTGAATTCAAGAGATCCACTAGCCTCAGTCTCCTTGGAGTGGCAATCATAGGAATACACCATCACATCCAACCCAAAGGGCCCCTTTTGGAAGGTGGTTTCTCCTCTCCCTGTTTCCTTCTACTGTTTCTTACCATTAATAAAAGAGCAAATAACTGTTTCTCTCAGAAATGCAGGGCAAGACCCTGATCCCTTGTGCTTGGGGAAAGCAATCACTCTATATGAATGGAGAAAAGCTTCAGCAAGTCAAACATGGATGAAATTAGGATAATATCCTATATAAAGGAAGGACCTTATTCATGGTGTATGAACAAAGAATCTTATCCATGGTACATGAAGAGAGCACTAGATGGAGGCTTGGTGGAGCTGGGTTTTAACACATAGCTATCCCAATGGCTTCAGCAGAGCAAATGAATTTGAACTCAACCTGGTCTAAGGTTCCATCTGACACTGAAGCTCCCCTCTTATTTCCTGGATTGTTCTTTCTGAAGGCCTGGGGACATGGGGCACAGAGAAAATGTAAAGTGTACACATCCACCTGTAGTACTATGTTATATATAACTGCCCACAGCAACTGATCCTTGGATGGGGAACCATGCTATAGATATCCAGGGTAGACCGGGTAACAACAGACAGAATCTGTCCAGGTCTGTGGAGTGGAAATCACATGGAACTAGTACTAAGGAAACCTACTTTCTTTTTTAGAGTCATTTTTAAAGGAATTTGAAGGGGTTTGAGGGAGAGCTCAGGAAAGTCCCTGCCTTTCCTCCACCATCTTGGCTTCTCCCCCATTTTCTTTTTTTAAAAACATTTTAATAATATTTTATTTTTTTCCATTTATACCAGAAGACCGTTTTCAACATTCATTTTTTATGAAATTTTGAGTTTCAAGTTTTCCTCCCTTGCTCTCTTTCCTCCCCTCTCCCAAAAATGGCAAGCAATCTGATAATAGGTTATACATGAAACCTACTTTCTGATATGGGTTCTGACATTAAATAACAGTGTGACCTTGGCCTGCAAAGGGTTAGATTAGATCATCTGTGATGCCTTTGTAGGTCAGATTTTCTGAGTCTAGCATCCATTTAGCCAGCCTACCTTGTCTCCATATTGAAAGACTAGAGCCTTGAAAGGTAGTGACAATTTAAAGGGGATGTTGCCTTAAAGGGATTTCTGTTCCCTCCCTTCCTCCTCCTTCTCCCCCAGCCTCAAGTCACAGTCTGTTTCCCAAGGTAGCCTAGGCAGAGTAGCGACTGAAGCTAGGCATCTTTCACATATCTGCCTCTGGGGTGTGTGTGTGTGTGTGTGTGTGTGTGTGTGTGTGTGTGTGTGTGTGTGTGTGGACTCTTGCACTAATCCATCTTTTTGTCTCCCTAATAAATGTTCTGGAAACCCATAATTGAAAGAGGACACTGACAGACTGAAGATCATTCAGAAGAGGGGAATGAGGATGTTCAGTAACTTCGAGACTATGTCACAGGAGGCTAGGTGGAAGGAGTTAGGGACATTTAGCCTGGAGAAGAGGTCACAAGGTCACATGCTGGAGAATGTGCTTTACTTAAAGTTCTAAACACCAGAGTTGGAATCTGCCCTTTCTTACTTGTCCTGGATCTGGTCCCCTCTGCCTTAGGCCCCCTTTGCCTAGGTGGCCAAAGCTCCAGAATGGGGACAACATGGAACTTGTCTGCACAGATCCCAGTCAAACCACTGAAATCCTTCACTCCCCTCCTTGTCTTTCCCTTGCCCTCAGCTACCCCAAGGGAGCCGAATCTACCCTCAGACACTAGCTGCTGTCTGTTAATCTTCCTCAGCCTCAGTTTCTTCATCAAGAAAAGGGAATAATTAATAGCACATCCATCACAGCATGGTGGTGTGAATCAAATACGTACTCCTTGCAAACCCTGAAGAACTATAAAATTATTAGCTACCATTATTATTCCAGGGGAACATGTTAGCTACCCTCCAGTATTTGAAGTGCTGCTGTGTAGAAAAGGGATAAGATTTATTCTGTTTGGAACCAAAAGGCAGAACCAGGAGCAATGGTAGAAGTTACAAACAGGCAGATTTAGGCTGGAGGTCAGGAATTCCTAAGAATTAAAACTGTCCCAAAACAGAAATGGGCTGCTTTTGGAGGTCTTAATAGGTCTTCTCCACCCTCCACACCAGACATTTACATTATAAGTTTTCTAGTAGAGGTGGAATAGGCACTTGTTTTAGACATGAGACAGCTAGGTGGTACAGTGGATAAGAATGTTGGACCTTTGTGTGCCTCAGTTTCTCTCTGTGCAATAACCATAATAAAAACAACTCTTGGGGTTCTTGTGGGGATGAAATGATATATTTGTAAAGTGTTTTGCAGTTCTTAAAAGTGTCACATGGGGCGGCTAGGTGGCGCAGTGAATAGAGCACCGGCCCTGGAGTCAGGAGGACCTGAGTTCAAATCTGGCCTCAGACATTTAACACAAAAACTAGCCGTGTGACCTTGGGCAAGTCACTTAGCCCCAACTGCCCTTCAAAAAGCAAAAAAAAAGTGTCATATACATGTTTAATACTACTACTACTACTAATAATAATAATAATGATAATTTGGACCGAATGGGTTGGGTTAGGGAAGGCATTCAGGACCTTGATGTTGTCAGGGCTAAATAAGGTATGCCTTCTCTGGGATTCTAATTTGTTATGCTGCAGAAGTACATTTTCCATGGCTGTCTCCCCCTTTGAACAGGTCCTCACCCCTTGAAAATTTTCCCCAATCAAAAATTATTTGGGGGAAAAAGGTAGTATGGGGGAAGAAGGAAGTATATAGATTTAGGTTAGAGAAAGAGGATCCCAGGGAACTGATAAAGGTGGAAGGCTTGCCTGATAGTGTCTTCTTGCTTTGTTTTTGTTTTTCTTTGAGGAAAGTTGAAAGGCTGCAAACCCCACCCCAAGGTTCAGGCTTGGGTGGGGGTGGGGGGAAGCTGAGGTGGTTGGCCAATGGTGGTGGCAGAGGCAGCAGCAGCAGCAGCAGGAGCTGTGTTGCTGAGCCAAAACTCTGGGAGAGGCCGCTCTGGAATGCTGGGGCATGTGAACACAGATGGAATTAACTCCATTTGACTGGGTCCCAGCCTAGACAGTCATGTGATGCCCCGGAACCGCCCCTCCCTTCCTTACTCGTCCTGGATCTGGTCCCCCCTCTGCCTTAGGCCCCCTTTGCCTGGGCGTCCAAAGCTCCAGAACGGGGACAACATGGAACTTGTCTGCACAGATCCCAGTCACACCACTGAAATCCTCCTCTCCCCTCCTTGTCCCTCCCTTGCCCTCACCCCTCCTCCCTTGTGCTAGGCTCAGGGAATGATGGCAGTAGACCAATTCCTGGTCCTGTGATCTGTATAATAGGACCCAGGACAGGGGGGGAGGGTGGTGGTAGTTGTAGATGAAGCTGGGTGGGGGGGAGACATGGCGGAAGAGACTGAAGGGGAGGGGGTGGTAGTGGAGAAAACTGGTTACCCAGAGTCAAAAATAGCCCCAGTGACTCAGAAATGGAGCAGTTTGGAATCATGATGATTTCTGAGGAGAGGGCAAGGAGCAGCTGGTAAGTAGGTGAAAGGGGGAAAGGCAGTGAGCCTACGGGAGTGAGAGAAAGAGAGAAAGAGAGAGAGAGAGAGACAGAGAGAGAGACCAGTGGAGATGCCTCCCTGGGGGGGCTCCTTGCTTTGAGTTAAAGAGTAACTGACTGTTACCTGGAGAGAAAGGCTCAGGTTAGTTGTGGGCTCCCATTCCATCCCAGTGAGTCAGAACAAATGCATCAGTTTCCCTGGTCTCCTTCAAGACTCAGGCCAAATCCTACCTTCTGCCATAGCCCCTCACCTCTGAGATGACCTCCCACATATGCTATTTTCTTTTGAGGAAAGTTGGAGGCTACAAACCCCAACCCAAGTTTTTAGTTGGGGTGGAGGGAACAGGAAGCTGGGGTAGTTGACAATTGGCAGCTGTGGCAGCATCTTGTACAGACATGATTGCTTGCATATTGTCCTCCTGTTAGAATATAAGCTTAGGACAGGGAGGGTCTTTTTTCCCTTTGTCTTTCCAATGATTAGCATTGTATCTGGCATACAGTAAGCACTTAAGTGGGATAACCAGTGTGAGGCCCAGTGTGCCAGGAGATGCTTAGGGACAGCCCTAGACTAGACTTCTCTGGTCACAGGGAGAGGCTGGCCGGGAAGAGTCAGCAGGGTTCTTGGAATCTGCTGCCTCACACTTTACCAGGTCCAGTGCTTTTGTTTAGAGAGTCTGAGGTGTGAGGCATCAATTAGGTTATTATCAGTTAAGACATCAATCAATTAGATTCTAATGACCCGAATATGACTAGCAGGCAGAGATTTATTTGTTAGGCCCCAGCACTAAGGCAGGCTATCAAATCGAGGATAGTTTTACTCCTCCATAGGCCTCTAGATTTTTGTCTAAGAGTCTCTAGACCAGTGGTTCTCAACCTTCCTAATGCTGAGACCCTTTAGTATTCTAGTAGGTGAATCTGCATGTGGGCGGACCTGCCTGGAGATGGATAGAGGAGCTATGTCTCGGTTCCTAAGACTATTGGAAATATGTATTTTCTGATGGTCTTAGGTGACCCCTGTGAAAGGGTTGTTTGACCCCCAAAGGGGTCGCGACCCACAGGTTGAGAACTGCTGCTCTAGACCAAGAAGGTTTGGGCCTGCTGCATAATGTCATGAGAATAGGTTAGACTTGAGAGTCTGAAACTCGACTCTATTACTTATCAGTTTTTTGACTTGATCCTTGGATAAAGGACACAATCTCTCTTAATTCTGGTTTTTACATTTGTAAAATGGGGATAATAATATACACTCATTATCTACCTCCTAGTTTTGTGGGGAAAACAATCATTTTGCAAGCCTTTTACTGGGATGTCCTGTATGTACAATCTTTATACCATGATATCTCCATCGTTAAAGTGTAAGCTCCTTGAGGGCAGGGACTGTATTTCTTGCTTTTATGTGCATCCCCATTGCTTAGTATGTATGATGACTGGAACTTAGTAGGCACTTTAAAAAAAATATATGTCTGGTTTTTATTACATGGGATCCAAATGAGGCCTAATGGCTATCTCCTTATCTGTCCTCCCTCCCTTCAAACTCCTAAGGAAAACAGCCTGGATCCTTGTTGAAAAGGTTTATTTCCTCCAGAAATGAAGGCAGCAGAGACACAGGTTTAGAGAAGGATTCTACTCTTCCTACCCACTAATTGAGAGCAGAGGAAAAAGGAATGGAGTGGGGTGAATCATAGGTGGTGATGAAAGAAAGACTTAAGGAGGAAGTGATGCTATTTGGTCACTTGGGAAAGAAAACTGGTGGATATAGCGGGAACCCCCCCCCCCCAAAAAACCCTTTTTCCAGATCAGCATTCTTTATTATTCATCACGATTGTTATCTTCAACTTTCATGCTATGTTCATTCAGGCCTACCTCTGTTTGTGACTAGAAAGCCCTGTTTCTCTTGTCCCTAAATAAATGAGCTTTTTCTGGGTCAGGGTCAGGACCTTATTCCATGTCCTTATTTGTGGTTGCCTTAGTCACCTGCTAAACTGGGCCATCTAGGTGGTGCAGGGAATAGAACACTAGGTTTGAAATCAGGAAGACTCATCTTCCTGAGTTCAAATCTGGATGCAAACACTTCCTAGCTGTGTGACCCCAGGTAAGTCACTTAACCCTACTTGCCTCAGTTTCTTCATCTGTAAAATGAACTGGAGAAGGAAATGGCAAACCACTCCAGTATTTTGGCCAAGAAAACCCAAATGGGGTCACAAAGAATCACACAGGACTGAAGGTGAAGAGACTCAACAATAAAAAACAAAAAAATAGTGATCTCCTTCATTTAAACCCAGGCTCCCTCCAGGCTTCAGTCCCTTCCAATTACAGCCTTCTGCCTCTGTCTACAAGTCTATGAAAATACATAGGGCAGCCACTATCTGAACTTAAACCATGAAGAAACTGACACTTTACCTTTTCTAGGCCTTAGTGCAATGGTTCTCAATCTTCCTAATGCCATGACCCTTTAATACAGTACCTCCTGTGGTGGTGACCCCCAACCATAAAATTATTTTTGTTGCTACTTCATAACTGTAATTTTGCTACTGTTATGAATGGTGATGCAAATATCCGATATGCAGGATGTATTTTCATTGTTACAAATTGAACATAACCCACAGGTTGAGAACCGCTACCTTTAGTGGAATGAGAAAGTAGAACTAGGTGGTCTGAGAAGTCCCTTCCAGGTCCTTGGTCAGTGACTACCCCAGGTTCATGTGGACTTCTTAGAGGGACAGCCAAAAGTAGGCCCCAGGTGTCCAGACCCCTATTTTAGCATCTTTTCCACTGCACTATACTATCAACCTTTGTAAAGTAAATAGCACTGTCACTAGTACACAATAGGCATTTAATACGTGCTTGTTTTCTTCTCCCTTGAAGGTTATAGAGGATTCTTTTTAGAAAGAACTCTATAGAGACCTTCATTATGACCTTTTTTAAAGTAAGAATAAAAATTAAAGTAAAACTGAGCTCTGGTTCTCTTGTCATCCCTCTGTCACCTCTTTTATTTGGACCAATTTCTTTTTTTTTTCTTAAAATTTTTCTTAAAATTTTGAACTTAAGGAATACATACATATATACACAAAGAATATTTACATATAAAAAGTAGATCAGGAAAGAAAAAGGATCATATTTGAACTTTCAAATTTATTATGGGAAATTTGCTTTGAAAAAAGTTTATAAATGTACTAAATGTTTATATGTATTGTATGTGTGTATATGTTTAAATATACTATGTTTCTATATATGTATACTATGTGTATGTACTAAATACAACATGTTACTTTCAAGGCTGCCCTGTTTGTATATGTACCCTTCTGAACTTTGTTATGTTTTCCTCTCTGCATTTAAAAAATTCTTCAATGACCCTTTAAACTTCCTTCCTTCCTTCCTTCCTTTCTTCCTTCCTTCCTTCTTTCTCTCTTTCTTTCTCTCTGTCTTTCTCCCTCCCTCCCTTCCTTCCTTCCTTCCTTTCCTTCCCTCTCATCTTTTTTCTTTCTTTCTCTTTTTGTCCTCTCTTCTTCCTTTTTCCTTTCTCTTTTCTCCTTTCTTCCTTCGTTCCTTCTTTCCTTCCCTTTCTTCCTTCCTTCCTTCCTTCCTTCTTTCCTTCCTTCCTTCTTCTCTTCCTCCCTTCCTTCCTTTCTTCCTTCCTTCCTTCCTTCTTTCTTTTCTTCCTTCCCTTCTGGCAAAACTATTGCTAGCTCCTCGTTCCCAGTCAAACCAGCTCCCCTGAAACTGCAGTGAAAAAACCCTTGTAACAGATATGTATAGTCAAGGAAAACAAATCCACACATTTGCAATGTCTAAAAATGTATGTCTTGTTCCTCATCTTGGGTCCATCACCACCTCTTTCAGGAGGCTGGCAGGATGTTTCATCCTTGGTGCTGTGATTGGTCTTCGTATTGTTCAGAGTTCTTAAATTTTTCAGAGTTGTTTGTTTTTACAACAAACAGCACCTTGCTGTTCTTTGAACAGGACACTCCATCTCCTGACTCCATATGTTTTCATTGGCTGTCCCTTATGCTGGGAACACCTTCTCTCCTTGTCTTTGCAGCCTGGCTTCTCTGACTTCCTTCAAGGTGTTAGGTAAATTGCCACCTTTTTCAAGAAGCCTTTCCCACTTTAATTTCAGTGCCTTCCCTCTGAAACTACCCTCAACGTATATTCTTATTTGTAAATAGGTGTTTACATCTTCTCTCCCCCCTTGACTGTGAGGGTAGGGACTGTTTTAGTTTTTCTTTATATGCTGAATGATTAGCACAATACCTGGAACAGGCTTGACTTTACAATGTTGTTGATACTGTATACATTGTTCACCTAGTTCTGCTCACTTCGATCTGCATTAGTTGATATAAGTTGGACCCATTTCTAATGGACAAAGAGGTTATAAGCTCTGCATCAGGTGCCTTGGCAGGGCCCCAGGTTTAGTCACAAGGGACTGAAATGTTACCTGAAGGCAGAACAAAAGGAAAGGAGAACTCTGTGCTGTTGTACTCGTCCATTAGTGCAATGCAAACGGCTTTGGACTAGAACTCAGGAGACCTGTTTGTGATCCAAAGTGAGAATCAACCTTTGAAAGGTTGTGAAGTGATCAGATAGATACTTACTGACCTAGATAATGGCTTCTGATATATTCCGATAAGACCAGAGCTATTGGTTTAAACTTCACCTCCATGAAATAAGGATTGCTAAATTCATCTGATGCAAATCAGTTAGGCCAACAGTCAATCAATATTCATGGGGCCTCCATTGAGGGCCCCCACTACAGGATGACAAGATAAAGGGATGGCCCAGTCTTTACCCTTTATTCTGCTGGGAGGGCAGGTACTAAATCCTTACTCTCTGTAATGACTTCGTACCATTTTCTACCAAAAGGCTGCCAACTCCACCCTCCAAACTGGCATGATGCCAACATCTTCACCCACATCTTGCCAAAGGCTTTGCCAGCTTGAAAGGGAGGCAACGTAATACAAAGGGCAAAGTAGGGGTGGAATTCCCAGACTACTGGGCTCTGTTCCCAGACTTTCCATGTGACTTTGGGTGACTCATTTCCCCTTCTTTATGCCTCAGTTTCCCTCCATCTTAAATATTGCTGGCTTCATAGCTCCCTCCTGGGAGGCTAGTGGTAGGGGGGAATATGTCGATTTAAGAAGCTAGCCTGGGAGGCAGTATAGCATTATGGAAAAAAAAAAAAACCAATTGGACTTGAGACCTTAGTTCAGATCCCATATCTGACACTAGCTGTGTCAGAGAGCAAATCAACCAGCTTCTCACAGCCTCAGTTTCCTCATCTGTAAAATGGAGATGATAATATCTGTAGTACTTAATTCATCGGATCTTTGTGACTATTGAATCAACTAAGTGCTTTGTAGAACTAGATGTGCTTTGTAACCCTTAAAACTTCCTTCTAGTACCTAGTGATTTGTGAGTATCACAAGACACTCCTAGCTTAGCACTTTCCCCTACCTTTTCAGTCTTCTTACACCTTACACGCTTACCCCCCCTTCCCCAACATATTCTTTGATCCAGTGACTCGTCTCTTTGCTGTTCGTTGAACAAGATACTCCTTCTCCCAACTCTGGGCCTTTCCACTCTCTGTCCCCCATGCCTGAAAACTTCCCCCTCCTTTTCTCCACCCCTTGGCTTCCCTGGCTTCCTTCAAGTCCTCACTAAGATCTCATTTGTTTCCAGTCCCTCTTAATCCTAGTTCCTTCCCTTCATCCATTATTTCCTACTTCTCCTCTATGTACCTATTTGTATAGAATCTCCCTGTTAATAATAATAACTAATATTCACATAGCGTTTACTATGGGCCACAGTGCTAAGTGTTTTACAGCTGTTGTTCCATTTGACCCTCATAATAACCCCAGGAGGTAGGTGCTGTTTTACAGTCATAGAAACTGAGGCAGACAGAGTTGAAGTCACTAGCTCAGGGTCATACTTCTAGTAAATATCCAAAGTCTAATGTGAATTCAGGTCTTCTTAGATCTAGGCCCCACACTCTAACCCCTGTACCACCTAGGTGCCTATCCTTAGACTGTGAGTTTGAGAGCAGGAACTGACTGTCTTATACCTTTCTCTGACTTCCCAGCCCTTGATACAGTACCTGGCACACAGCAGGCCCTTAATAAATGCTTTCTGATTGTCTCCTTTCTTCTCCTTGCACTGCCCTCCCCTTCCTTGAGACCTCATGAGTATCTTTACTATGCTTAGCAAAGCTGCCTGGTGACTCTCTCAGTAAAGGGATTGGGATCCAGGCCTGGGAGCTGGCCTGTCCTAAGGCAATCAGCTTTCAGCAAAGAAACTTTCTCAAGAGGAAGTGGGTAGGGAGGGGAATAGGGTGATGTGGTGTCCATAGGGTCCAATGGCCCTGGAGATTAGAAAATCTTCCTTCTGTTCTTGCATGGAGGGTGAGGGGGGCGGGGTGGTCCTTCTCTCCTCCCCTCCAGCAAGCCTGAGTCAACAACAGAATGCAGGCCCTGGCCTCCTTCCAGCCAGCAAGAAGCACGAGGTGTGTGATTCATCCAGCCTGATTGACATCCTTCACCCTGCACCTGGCGGGCATGTCCCAGCATAGCCTGGGATTGCCCCTACAGAAGGGGTGAAGAAGGGAGGAGCCCTGTCCCCTGGAATGGAATCTGCTTTTGCGGAGTAGTTTTTCTAGCTCCCACTTGTAAACTCTTGAGTTAAAAATAAAACTATGAGCCCTAGCAATGAGAGGGGAAGGGAGGGGAAGAGAGGAGGGCTGGTGACAGAGAAGGAAGAAGGATCCTAGGAAGTCCTGGGCAGTGAGACAGCACTGTCCATTATAAAAACGATGGTCTCTTGGCCAGATAAACCAAACATCATAGACTTTAGACCTTAAAGAAATTTTATAGATTATTTCATCCAAAACTCTCATCTGATGGATGAGAAAATGGAGACCAGAGAGATGACGATTTGAACCCAGCTGATTAATGGTAGAGCTGGTAACTTCTGATGCCCCTGAATATTTTGGTTTCCACACCACCACAGTTCCTCTCCCACTTTTTCTTCTCTACCTGGGATTTAAATTTAGGGCTGGAAAAATTTAAGAGGTCATTAAAACTCTCCTCTCTCATTTTACAGATGACGAAACAGAGAGAGAGAGAGAGGCATTTTTTTAAAGTGATTTGGTCATAGCCTGATCTCAGGCAGGATTTGAACTTAGGCTTTGCTAATTCTAAGTCGTGTGCTTGTAACCATCATGCCACCTAGCTGCCTACCTTTTTAAGAATGGGGATAAACATTTTTACTAGATGGGTAACTAAGTTCATAGAGAGGGAAGGAAAAATTTAATTCATCAAACTTTCTTCAAGAGCCTACTATGTGCCAGGTATTGTATTAGGCACTGGGGAATATAAATATAAAATAATGAAAGAGTTCATGCCTTTAAGGTACTTGTATTGTATTTGGCTGGAAGGGGATAATCTGTTTACAAGTAAGAAAATCCAAAGTATATGCTCTGTAATGCAAATTCATTTCAATAGGGAGAGAGTGCCAAAAACAGGGGGAAATCAGTGAAGGCCTCATTATTTTTGCTGCTTGTTAGCCTGCCTATTGGCCCAGTCTTCCTTTCTCAAATTCCCTAGCCTGTGCCCTCCGCTCATTAGGTCTGCTTCATCGCTATCCCACAAACAGGTTATACTCTTTCCCATGCCTTTATAAAATCAGAACTATAGAGTTAGGAGGGACCTTGGAGGCCATCCAGTATATCCCCCACCCAAAGCATGAGTTCTTACTACAAAACTTCCTTCATAAGTGGTCATGTAATTTCTACTCAAAGACCTCTAGCAGTAGTCATTACGAGCAATTAAGCACCTGGCACTTTGGATAGTTCTAATTGTTAGGTAGTCTTTCCTTAGATAAAGCCAAGATTGGAAATAACCTCTCTGCATCTTCCATCTCTTGGTCCTAGCCCTGCCCCCTTAGGTCAAGCAAAACAAGTCTAAAACCTTTTTCATGTGATAGCCCTTGAAAGTAGTTATTAACTCTATTAATCACCTCCCCTCCAGACTTTCATTTTTTTTTCCTACAGGCTAAGTATATTTGGCTTATTTAACCAATACCCAGGTGGCATGATTTCTTCTTTTTAAAAAAAAAATGTTTAATTTTTCCCAGTTACCTGTAAAGACAAATTTTAACATTCACTTAAAAAAAATTTTGACTTCCAATTTTTTCCCTCCCTCCTTTACTTCCTCCCTCCTGAAGGAGGGCAAGCAATTGGATATGGCTTATATATGTGCAATCATATAAAACATATTTCTATATTAGTCATGTTCTAAAAGGAGAAACAGACCAAAAGGAAAAAAAATTAAAAAAAAAGTGAAAATTAATATGCCTTGATTTGCATTCAGACTCCATCAGTTCTTTCTTTGGAGGTAGATAGCATTTTTCACCATCAGTCCTTTGGGTCTGATGTTTGGGTTGTTGTATTGCTGAGAAGAGCTAAGTCAATCATAGTTGATCTTCATACAGTATTGCTGTTACTACAAACAATGTTCTCCTGGTTCTGCTCACTTCACTTTGCATCAGTCCATGTAAGTCTTTCTTGGTTTTTCTGAAATCAGCCTGCCCATCATTTCTTATAGCCTAACAGTATTCCTTTACTACCATATATCACAACTTATTCAGCCATGCCCTAATTGATGAGCATCCCCTCAATATCCAATTCTTTGCCTGATGGTATTATTTCATTTATACTGTCTTACCCTCCCCAATGCCAACATGCATGCATGTATCAGCATACAAATGTAGCCACACACACACACACACACACACACACACACACACACAGAGCCAGGAATCTGGAGTGCTCTATCTTTCTCTCTCTACCTACCCAAATTCTATCCATTGTCTCAGACCTCACTCCTGCTCTACCTTCTCCATAAAGTTTTTTCCTTACTATACTTGCTTGTGTGATTGAACCAACATGTATCAGATCCCTACAATGTGCAAAGCAGTGGGCTAGGCATTGACAAGATAGAAAGATAATTAAGGTATAGATTGTTTTTGCCTGCAACATCTTCCTGACCTCTGAACTTCTGTAACTTACAGCCCAAATGGAAAGACTGAAAATATTGATTCACACACACCGGTGTAACTAACTCTCAAGCAATCACCTACACCAGCACCAGCACCAAAGGAGGAGAGATACAGGGGAAAAGAAGAAAAAGGAGGGTATTTCTGGAGGTGATGGATTGGAGGTTAGGCTGTGGGAATAGTTGACAGAATTGTGCAGCGTTTTGCTTGAGAGACTGGGGTTTAAAATTTTGCTTCTGAATTATGGGACAAAACATAAAGAAGTCAACCTTAAGGGTACTTGAGCAAGTCCAGACCTGGTCCTAGGCTATTTGTCCTATTCCCTCAAAGTAAAGTAGTTTTCCCAGGCCTCTTGAGGTCCCCATCTTCATGTGTCCTTTTCCCCTGTCCCAACAATGGAGATTAAGGACCTAAGTGTTTAACACTGGGATTGAGCAATAAAATACTGTGTCCTGTTGATAGTCCATGGGCAATGCTATCATCCCATTGGGACAGGGACTGGTAGAGGGAATTCTGAGGTGAAGAAACTCCCTCTGTGAATGCAAGTCAACACTTTCTCTGCAACTAATTTTCCTCCCTTTGAGGAATCTACTACTGCCGATATAGATCGGCACCTGTTCTGTAATTTGCAGTCTTGGAGAGCTTCCCAGAGATGTGAAATAATTTGCTGGATTCATTCTGCCAGTATGTGTCATAGGAGGGACTAGAACCCTGGACTTGTAGGATTAAGGCAAAGCCATGTTAAGGTAGTGCAAGATATAGGACACTGGTCCTGCAGTCAGGAAGACCTGAGTTCCAATCTGCCCTCAGATACTGGCCAGCTGTGTGACCCTAGGTCAGTCACTTAATCTGTGTATCTCTCTGTTTCTTTTATTGTAAAATGGGGATAATCATAGCACCCACTTCAAAAAGAACAGTCTAAATTGGCCTTATTTGCTTCAGACCAATGCAGTTCAGCAGAATAACAGCTAACATTCACAGAGCACCTACTAAGTCCTAAGCACTTGACAATTATTATGTCATTTGATCCTCACAACAACCCTGGGAGGTGGATGCTATTATTATCCCCATTTTACAGATGAGGAAACTGAGGCACAGAAGTTAAGTGACTTGTCTAGGATCATAACAACACTGGAATATAGGCGCTAATCTTAGTATCTCTAGTTTACAGCTGAAGAAACTGAGGTTAACAGAAGTTAAGTGACTTGCCCAGAGTCACATGGCTAGTATAGGAAGGGGATGAATAGAACTTGAGTGTAGGGGCAGAATTTCTTTCTTTGCTCAATAGCCTCCAGTCTGAGAGTAGCAGAATCAATAGGGAAGTAGGACTGTAGCATGGAGGGCCATAACTTTAACTTTTGGGGAAGGGAGGGGGAAAGGCAAAACAATTGGGGCTAAGTGACTTGCTCAATGTCACACATAGTAAGTCTATCAAGTGTCTGAGGCAGAATTTGAACTCAGGTCCTCCTGTCTCCAGGGCTGGCATTCTATTCACTGCACCACCTAGCTGCACCTATGGGGGGCACAACTTTAGTAAATAACTTGCTCCTCAGATTAGTTGTAGTGGTGAGAGGGCACATCAAGAGAACCCCTTTCAACTGTTCCCTTTGACTTTTGGGGTCTGGGCTGGAGAAGACTTCTTTACCACTTAGGTAAGTATACTGGGAAATCAATCAGTCAGCCAATAAGCATTTACTAAACACCAAACATAAAACAGACAGTAGAGATAACAAAGGCAAAAAACAAAAATAAAAATGAAACAATTCCTGCCTTCAAGTGATTTCTATTCTTTGTGTATTAGTATATATACATAAAACAACAGCAGCAACAGACCTGTGATCTCTTGAGGAAACTCAGTCTTCCAAGTAGCTCTGCAAAGGTTTTGCAATTTATAGTCTTTGGGAGCTCCCTGGGGGCGGGGGGGGGGCACCCAGAGGTTAGGGTCACAAAACCAGTATTTGTCGGAGGTGAAGCATGGACCCAGTTCTTCCTGATTGTGAGGAAGGTCTAATTCATATGCACGAGGAGATGCTGTCTCTCAGATGAAATACCCCATTATTAGTGGAGGATAGGCATCAGCAATTTGGAGAGGGGATAATAAGGAAATGTTTTCTGTAGGAAGTAGTGTTTGAAGGAAATTAGGATTTCTAAGAGGTGGAAGTGAAGAGAGAGTTCATTCCAAGAACATGGAATTGTTGGGAATGTTGATGGATTGAGTATGGAAAGTGGAATAATGTATAATAAGGTTAGAAAGATCAAGTTGTAAAGAGTTTTAAAGGCCTTTGGATTTGATCCTAGAGTTGGGGTGAGGAACCTGTGACCTCGAGACCATTAGCAAACCTCTAAGTCCTAAGGTGTGGTCCTTTGACTGATACCAAGTTTTACAGAGCAAATCCCTTTGTTAAGGGGATTTGTTCTGTGAAGTTTGGATTCAAAAGGCCACACTTGAGGACCTAGAGGGCCACATGTGGCCTCAAGGCTGCAAGTTCCCCACCCTTGTCTAGAGGCAATAGGGAGTCCCTAGAGATTCTTGAGCAGGGTACTGATGTGGTCAGGCCAATGCTTGAAGGACGGGACAAGTCATAGGCTTTAAATTATGAAAAAAATTTAAAACTTTAGTAATGACCTGTGAACTTCTATCTTACCTACTTGACTTACACCTAATAAATAAAACCACTAATATAATTCATTGTGTGTGAGAGTTCTCTTTGCCCTTGAACAAAAATGTGCCTAGAAAATTTCTTAGGACAAAAATTGACCTAGTTAAAGTCATAAAAAAATGGAACTGTCCTAATCAAACTAGTGAATTTGGTCATCTTAGCTTAATGGCTGCTTAAGTTACTGGGAAGAGACAGAGGGAGTAATTATGGCCCTAGAGAAAGGACTTCTGGGTTCCATTCTTTCTTGACTGGATAATTCTGGGAAAGTCAAATGCCACCTCCAGATATAATTTTCTTATTAACTAAAGGTAAAAAGAAAATATTTGTACATAGTAGAATCAATATGTTTTGGAAAGATGCTTTGAAATCTTGGGATATCATGGGTCATTATCTAAGAGAAAAGATTAGCTGCAGCCCAATCAGAAATCTTCGTGATACCACATTGCTGACTGGTATGTTTTAGTCATAGCTGAAGACCTTCACTGGACTCAGTGGTGAATTTGGGGCTAAAGGGTCAGTGACTCCAGAGCCTATACCATAGAAAATCTACTGAATGACCCCAATTCCTGATAGCAAGAAGAATAGGGGTTAAGGGGAACCACACCCCTGCCTCAGGAAGGAAACCCCTCTCATGATCAGTCCAAGAGTTCATTTTTTAAAATAATATTTTTATTTTTCCCTCAGTTACATGCGACGACAATTTTTAACATTCATTTAAAAATATTTTTGAGTTCCAAATTTTCTCTCTCCCACCCTCACCTCCTCTCTCCCTGAGGCAGTAAGTCATTTGGTATAGGTTATATATGTTCAACCATGCAAAGCATATTACCATATTAGCCATGTTTGGAAAGAAGATGCAGACCCAAAGGGGTTGGGGGAAATGCTAAAAAAAAAAAATAAATAAAGAGAAAAGCTGTATGCTTTGATTTGCAGCAATCAGACTCCATCAGTTTTTTTTTTTCTGGATGTAGACAGCATTTTTCATCTTGAATCCTTTTGAATTATCTTGGATCATTGTCTTGCTGAGAATAGCTAAGTCATTCATAGTTGATCATCATACAGTACTGCTATTCCTGTGTACAACATTCTTCTGGTTCTGCTCACTTCGCTTTGCATCAGTTCATATAAGTCTTCGAAGGTTTTTCTGGAATCTACAGACCAGGAGTTCTTGATGCCAGCTTGATTAGGCTTAATTTGATCCTTTTGAGAGGAAAATTTCCTGCCCCACAGCTCAGACACTTCTGGTGGGTACATGAGAATGGGAAACTACCTTTCCTCAAGGGTTTTAACTAGTACTACCCCTCACTTAGAATACCAGAGCATTAGGAAATGAGATCAAATTCTGGGGATGAGACAAGGTCAAGGGAGAAAACCTGGAGGAGAAGGAATTTGGGAAAGAACTGTGATAAATGCAATGACCAGTCACAATTCTATGATAATGAAGCATGCTACCCACCTCCTGACAGAGAGGTGAGATAGACTCAAAGTACAGAATGGTGCATACACTTTTTGGACATGTTCAATGTGGATTATGCTTTGCTTGACAATGTGTATTTGCTACAAGATTTTGGTTTTGATTTTTCTTTTTTTTTTCCAATAATGAGAGGAGGGGGGAGTCTGAGGAGGTAAAAATCAGCCTTTTGTTGAATGAAAAAAATACAACAATGAAAAAAAGATAACATTTCAATGGGCAACATAACCCATGTCTAGTTTTTGTTCATTATTTCAAAATTCCCTAATTTAGATTCTGCATCTTTTGTGGGATGGGTAGGGGAGGGAGGAAGAGACAGAGACAGTATTAGAGACTGTGTTTATTATGGATAGGACAGATAGAATTTATAGAATTTAGAACAAGAAGGACCCAAGAGATCCCTGAGTTCAATGCTTTCATTTTACATGTAAGGAAATTGAGGTTCAAACAGGTTTCCTAAAATGTATGAAGCCAACCAGACAGTAAGTAGAGCCTGAGAGTTGTGCAGTGAATACAGTACAGGACCTAGAGTCAGAAAGACCCAAGTTCAAATATTGGCATAGATACTTACTAGCTGTGTGACACTGGGCAAGTCACATGACTTCTATTTGCCTTAGTTTCCTCATCTGTAGAATGAGAGTAACAATAACGCCTCCCAGGGTTGTTGTGAAGACCAAATGAGAAAATATACATACAGAGCTTTGCAAACTTTAAAACATTATATAAATGCTATTATTATTAAGTATATTTATCCCTCCACATCATGGGGATATATATGGTGCCCCCTCGCTCTTGAAAATCCATGTAAAATTTTTGGCCTTCTCTTTGTACCAGAGAAGTCAATTATTATGGTATTAAAAGATAAAAATATACTGATGTTATACAATTCTATGCATGTATTTTATGCATATCTGAGTTTCTATACTTTTTCTGTATTGTCTGCTGGCCTTCCCATGTGAAAACCTTCCCCCAAATTCCTATTTAATTCCTCATGCCAGTCCATGATATAGTGAAACCTGGATGGCGAAAGTCACAATGTGGAAAGGATAACTGCAGTAGAACTGGGATTTGAACCCAACTCCCCTGACTTCAAATTCCGCCTGGTTTCAGTAATAGCAGCAACTTTCATATTAAGACAAATGGTACAAAGTGGTGAATGCATTTTGCTCCAAGGTCACTCGTAAGAATACCCCGTTACCCTTCCTGCCTCTCCTATTCCAGCCTGACTTAAATTCAAAGTATCTCCAAAGTGACTTACTCACTATTTACCTGCTGTGACTTCCTATAAGTATCTACAGACCAAGAATAGTTCACATTCAGTAACAGTTAGAAAAAGCCAGACAACAAACTATCTTTGCACAGTAGTCAAGCTTATTCCTGTCTTCTAAGCCCTGGTCAGTCCTTTGCTCTATCTAACCTCTTAGATTCTAGACTCTTCTTTACCTGGATTACTAAGACCTCTTTTTATCTCTGGGTTCCCAGATAAATGATACCTTGAATTCTCTTACCCCTGCCTTGACCTTTTGATCCCCAGACCTTTGACCTTAATCATAATGTCCTTAATCATAAATAACACAGGCTCCTGGCTTCAATTTTGACTTCCTTGATTCCAGAGTCAAGCGCGGCCCCCCTACTTTTTTTTTTCAATTCTAACTAGGGGCACAGACTTCTGCATAGCTTTCCCTTGGTTCCTTTTTCTACTCCAACACAGGTAACTTGAACCTATTTCTGCCTAGATCCTGGTGTCTCATCTCTGGACTCTAAATGTAGTATCTTGTACAGGGAACGCTCTCTAGCACAATGAGATTGGAGTGCTACAACAAAAGGTCTAAGATGGGGACGTGCTCCAGAGATCTGGATCTGGAAAACTGGTATGACACTTTTTGACCCTCTGTTCATGCCAGAGAAGAAGTCTGAATTTTTTTCTTTATCTTTTATGGGCTGTTTCAGTACCTTATTGCTAGATTTGGGTTAATATTATACAGTATTATACATGTATTTTATACCTTTCTGAGTTTCTAAATATTTTCTATGTCATCTGTGACTTCCACCAAACTCCCCCCAAATTCCCATGTAATTTCCTATGCCTACACATGATGTACTGAAACCAGGAGGGTAGAAGTCCCGATATGGAAGGGATTGTATTGTATTGTACTGAGTGACAGAATATTGTCAAATATTCTAAGTAAGTGACATGTTAACATTATACCTGGGGAGGTATTATTGGACATTCATATACTATTAAGGTACACCAGTCACATGGTATAGGCTTCTTTAAGGCATACATGCATAATTTTAAAGGGATACATTCTTATTTGGGGGGCGGGGGTGGAAGTAGGAGAGAATAAAGATCTGAAAATAAAATAAAATTTCTTTTAAAAAAAACATATAATTAAAAGGATACAGAGTCTCTGTGAGACTTCCCATCCTTGTCACACACAGTCACATGTGCCTTCCTAGCCATATGTCAAAGCAGAGAATCACATTTGCACTCACCCACCAAATGGGTCCTCCTATGTAGACAGTGTATGTGATGTTTTGGAAGGAGCCAGCTGAATGTAAATTGACACTTACACCCACCATGGAAAAGGAGCCAAAAGAGCCTCAGTGGAGGACAAGTTTGATAATTAATGCTGAACCATCTTCATTGACAAAGCAAAAAAACCCCAATGGACCCAAGTATTCCATTGCCAGAATGACTCATGAGGAGAGAAGGTGTTGGAAGAAAAGGGACAGTGTGGAGTTCTTTGTTGTGCTGAGGAGGGAGAGAGAATTCAGGCTTTGTAATGAATGTGTGTGTGTGTGTGTGTGTGTGTGTGTGTGTGTGTGTGTGAAAGAGAGAGAGAGAGAGATAGAGAGAGAGAGAAAGAGAGAGAGAGAAAGAATAAGGATTAGAGGAAACAGGAGGGGGGAATATTCTAAACTCATTGTGCTGCTAATGCATATGCAGGCACAAGAGCTGGTTTGAGCCTATGTGCCTATATATATATATATATATATATATATATATATATATATATGTAAATTAGAGGTGATAGGAAAGGGAGACTATGGTACCCCCAGTGGAGGATTGGTGTATGGAGACCTAAGAAGAGTTGGGGTGTGTGTGTAAATTAGGTGTGACAGAAGATTTGACATATATTACCACAAGAAGAGTTGGGGTGTATTTGTAAGTTAGGAGTGACAGACAAGAGGGGGTTATAAACCCATTGCATGTTTGATAGACAGACAGACAGAGAGATAGATAGATAGATAGATAGATGGATAGATAGATAGATACAAGAGAAGTTGGGGTACGTGTGTTTGTGTGTGTGCTTGTATAAATTAGAGGCACCAGGAAAGGGGGTGTCAATAGTGTTAATGGTGAAGTGCCAGTTGATATGGGGCTGAAAATGAGTAGGAAGAACTGGTTGCTTTGTCTGTGTGTATTTGAGAGAGGGTGTGTGCCCCAGAAACTGTATATGTGAGAAGGCATGAACGTGCGTGTTCCAGAGAGACAATGTAAGTGTGAGAGTCTGCATCTGGGAGAGATGGTTTGAATGAGTCTGCGAGAGAGAATTTATTTGTGAAAGTACTATCTGAGAAAATGTAGGTGTGGGAGATTATATATGTGAGAGAGTGTGTATCTGAGGGAGACAGAGACTGTATGTGTGAATGTGCAAGTATGTAAAATGTGTGAGAGAAAGAGGGGGGAAGGAGGGAGTTGGGGTTGGAGAAGAGAGAGAGTCAGCCTGTTTCTTCCATCCTTTCAGTCAGGCTGGCTCCTGGAAAGGCTCTGCAGATTAGAGAGAGGGAGATGGCAGGAGAGGTCGAGATTTCATTACCTTTCTCTTTGTGTGATGTTTTCAAGTTGGAAATGTAAGACCGGAGCTATAAATAATCCAGTCACAGCTGCAGCATCCTGGAGATTTATGGTGCATGCTAATGCCAGGGAACTTGAGGGGTGTGTGTGTGCAGGTTTGCTTTGCAAAGTGAGATGAAAAATAAATGCCCTCATACCCAGCACCCCAAACCAAAGCCTGGCTTCCAAGGTTGTTTCTCATTGGTCAGCTCAGAGAGTAAGGAAGGGGGAAGAAAAGACTTTGAACCTCTGTCCCGGCATGGCCTTGGGCATCTAGGGGCAGTTAGGGAATGAGTCATAAACCAAATCCAGGCCATTTGAATGGGGAAGTTTGAGGGAACCAGTCCCAGGGAATGGGGGAAGCAGACCCCTGAGGCTATTGACTTTGGAAATAGATATGGCCCTCTGTTCTATGATTTGGGATCTTCTTGACTGCTTTCAAATTCCAGTTGGCCCTTCCATGTTTCAGACAGAGATTACTCTCCCGAAGATGAACCTGGAGTGTCTGAGTTGTTCGAGCTGGAGGGAAAAAACAATTCTGGTTAGCTCTCATTCTTATATTTATTAATTTATTAATTAATTCACTTATGTACTGTTGAATATATATGTTATATGCAGGGAAAGCACTTTGAGCACCTAATTGGTAAACAACCCGAGGTTCAAATCCCAGTTGTCACTTACTATGATCTATGCGACCTTGGACAATTTGTGTGACCTCTAAAGGCCTCAGTTTCCCTACCAGTAAACTGAAGGGATGGACCTCTGAACTCTCTTCTGGCTTTGAATCTATAATCACTTAGGAGTGAGTTAAAGCCTCAGAAAGGAATATCTTTCCCACTGTTACTGCAGATGGTCTCCAGAGCAGGCAGCCTGTACTGCTCAGTCACCTAGAGCAGAGTATCTGGCTGGCAGTTGTGGAATGCTTGATATGTCAGAGCAGGGACACTTTTATTGGTAGATACTAGCACCATCAGCACCTCTTCTTTTGTTTTCTTTTCATAGAGGGGCCAAGAAATCATTAGGTCTATCCCAGAGGGTTTGGTAATAGAGATACAAAGATAAAAACGAAAGTATCTCAATATGAAGTTCTGGGGGGTACTGGGGAGACCCTAGCAGATGGAACAGGATCAAGAAAGATCACTCAAATGAGACACATAGGAGGTGACATTTGAACTGAGCTTTCGAAGTATAAGACTGAAGAATGAATTCCAGAAATCTGGAATGGGATGGGGATGTGGGGGTTGGGAGAGATCACCTGGAAAGGTAGGTTGTAACCAGATTGTGACAGGTTTTTTGTTTGTTTGCTAGCTTGTGTGACCATGGATAATTCACTTTATCTCTGGATCTTGGTTTCCACATCTGTAAAATGTAGGGGTTGAATTGAATGCCAAACAGAGGAGCCTGTATCTGATCCCAGGGTTGGTGCTGATCCAGTAGAACTTACTGACAAGTAGAATGACGTGGCCAGACCAGTGGTATAGGAATTTCATTTTGGCAGACAGGTGGATGATGAATTGGGGACTTGAGGGAGGGAGACCAATTAGGATGGTGTGGATAATTAATGAATTCTGTGAAGTGGTCCCATGTATTTGAAATCAGACTATTTGAAGTTATAATGGTATAAAATATGGTAATTGGTTCCAGCCCAATGGAAATGCAAATTCATATAATGTGGCCACTTTGAAGTTCATTATTCCACACTGATCAGGACCTAGCTGTAATCTAGGCAGTGGGGGCCTGCACTAAGGTGGTGGCTCTGAGAAAAATGGAGAGACAGGAATGAGATTATTCAGGTAGAGTTAATAGGACTCAGCAACTTACTGGATATGGGTGCTGAGGGAGAATAATTTGGGGTGACTCTGAGGTTTAGCAACTTGAGTGACTGGGACCACTCAGTGGTGCCCTTGACAAAAATAGAGAATTTCAAAAGGATAGGTTTGAGGAGAAACAGGTTGAATTTGAGACACCAGGACAGAAACAGAGGTAGTCAGTAGCAGGGGCAGGTAGGTTGCATTGTTGATAGAGTGATAGGCTTGGAGTCTAGCAGACTTATCTCCCTGAGTTCAAATCTGGCCTCAGACACTTCCTAGCTGTGTAACCCTGGGCAAGTTACTTAACCCTGTTTGCCTCAGTTTCCTCATCTGTAAAATGAGCTGGAGAAGGAAATGGAAAACTACTCCAGTATCTTTGTCAAGAAACCCCCCAATTGGGGTCACAAAGTTTCAGACCCAGAAATGATCAAACAACCCAACTAAGTCACAGAAATGATTGAATTCAACCCTTCTGACTCCAAACTGAATGCTTTTTATTCTAGCCCTTGGATTCCCTCCAATTTGTCCAGTACTCCTTCACAAAAAATTTCCCACCATTTTCACTTCACACAGGACAAGTCATACTTTAGATATCTCTCAGGCTTGGGCTCAGTTGGGTTACCTCATGCACTAACCTGTCATTTTGGCAGGTTCTGCTTGGCTATTCCTCCTCCAATTTGCTGAGCAAATATTGAAAAAAGAAAATGGGAGGCTGGGAGCCCATAGAACCCTAACCAATACTCCCAACACACAGCCCAGCCAAGATAAATAGAACTCTAGGACAGAGGGCCCTAGTAGGCTGGGGCCAAGGATGGGGTAGCCCAGGGTGGAGTTTAGGGGAGTTGGCTAATGGGTTGGAGGGAGGGCCTCTTCTAAGTGCCAGGACTCCCGGTACTGCTCCATCCCTAAGAGGCTACCATTCAGTCTGTCCTCAAAGGCTATCGTGTCCTGAAAGGCTTTCCATACTGACCTTTCTCTCTCTTCTAGCTTCTTACAACCCTGTGTCTCCTTGGGCCCCATCCTCCCACTGCTTCTCTCATCAGTCCCTGGGCCACTGCCAGGCAGCTCTGTTCCTATCCTAGTCAAACAGATTCAGGAATTCAGATTCCTTAACTTCCTCCTTCAACCAGAAGGGGGGCTACCCTTCTCAATCCAAACCTTCTCTCTATACACAATGAAGATCTCACAGCTCACCCCACCCCACTTCCTTCAACACACATCCTCATGACACAGTCATTCACATACACCTTGGCAGAAATGCAAAAACAACACATAACCAGGCCCACAGTCCTCCTCTTTCAGAAAAGAGGTGCAGATCTCCCACCTGCCTATTCCCCTCTCCCCATACCACTCATTTCTTTACTCCCTGTTCTTCTGTCTCACTGAACCTTTCCATCCTTTCCTACTCTAGTGTACACATCTACATCTATCTATAAATAAAGCCAGGCTAGGGAAGAGAAATAACATGAGTATAGAGGAAGAGCCTGCCTGATGTATGAGCCGGGTTAATCCTGTGAGCAGTCTCTGGTAAATTGGGGGTGAAGAAAAACATAATAGGGAAGGGAGGGGTAAAAACTCACATTTCCTATCCATCCCCACCCTCAACTATACATTGCAATGATAAATTTCTTTCAGTGTACTGGAAAGAGCATGGAATTAGGAATGAGGAGACCTAGATTGTGGTGGCAGCTTGGTTTTAGCTGACTGTCACTAGTTGTGTGACTGGGTGAGTCACTTCTCTCTGGGCATGTCCTTTTTCCTCTCTGGTGTCCTCAAATAGAAATGAAAGGTTAATCTAGGTGACCAATAAGGTCTTTAATCCTGATCCAAAATCCTTTGATTCAATGAATTTTCCCAGGATGCTCCTGTTTTCTCCACCTGCTTTGCCAGGGCCAGCATGAGAAAATATGTTGAGCCCATGGTCACCTTTCCTTTCCTCCCTCAATATGTCCTTGAACCTGTCCTGTGACTGGCGTGGCCCTCGGACTAAAGCAAAGTAGAGGGGGCATTTGTTTTCAGGGAGCAATCCCTTCCTCTCCCCTGGGCTGACAACACCTGTGCCAATAGCCTTAACCCTCTACTCCTCGCCCTTCAAGAAAGGGAGGGAAAAAGTCATTAAGTGCCACATAAGAGCTGATTCAGGCCACTGGCGTGGAGCGCTCTCAGGAAATGGGGCTGGGCGGCAGTGTCTGGCGGGATGATGGAGAGCGATTGCCGAGCGCGCTCGCCCCCGACCCGCTGAATTATGGCTTTAATGCAGTCGCTTTAATAACTTGCCGGTGCCCAAATCACCAGATGCAATTTATGGCAGAGCAGGAGCCCCAGCATTTTTCTTCCTCTGAAGACTAAGCACATCTCGGATTACCCTCCCTCCAAGCCAGTTCACCTCTCTCCCTCCTTTCCCCATCTCCAACGAAAGAGAGAGAGAAAGAGAGAGAGAGAGAGAGAGAGAGAGAGAGAGAGAGAGAGAGAGAGAGAGAGAGAGAGAGA
>CM053598.1:187319438-187346181 GCA_028646575.1 Pseudocheirus occidentalis
CTCCACCTCCCAGCCTACTGACCTTCTGGAGGAATTTCACAAATCACAGCAGTGACCTGGTCAGTAAACCCTGTCTCCGTACAAACATCTCTGCTTCTGGGTCTCCTCACTCCACCAAAGTAAGAGGGAGGAAATTAAAAAGAAGAAAGAAAAACAAAACAAAATTCTCCACCTCTGCTCCCAAAACAATGGTTTCTCTTTCTCATGTTGCCCCTAGTATGAGGGGAAAATTCCTGTGTCAATGGCTCCCATCCCGGTGGGACCACCAGTGTCATCATTATGCCAGAGCTTCTTGTTGGTGGTGTTTGTCCTTCCTTCTTGTAGAAGACCACAATCACCAAGGGTTAAGCAATAGAGCCATGAGATTCTGTTGAGCTGTTTAATTAAACTGAATCTTTTGATTTGGGGTGGGGGTTTGTTTGTCCTTCATTCTTGAAGAGGACTGTGGCATCAGGAAGGTGATGTCATGACTTGCAAGTGAATTGGATTTAAGTGAGGCAAGGCTGTGCAAAGTCATCAGCCTCAGTTTCTCTAGCTATCTGAGTCCAGTGGCAAGATATAGATCAGGGTGACTGGAGATGGCCTCCAGGCCATCACCCTAAATTGAGTGGTACCCTGTAAATTATAGCCTCCTGTAAATTAGTCTCCTCCACTTTAGGGGCACCCCCAATCCCTCCTGCCTCTCAGAAATCCCATCCCTATTACCCTTGGCCTGAGCTCCAAACTTTACCTCTCATTTCACCACATGAGATGCCTGAGAGGGTTGGGGCCTGGGGAAGAATATGGTGAGAGGAGGTAGTTGAGGTTTATTTATTTATTTATTTTCATCAAGGCTAGACATCCTGCAGTGCTCTCTGGCTTTGGGGAATCATAGGATATTAGGGCCAGAAGAGATCATAGTAGTTCTAGAGTGACCTATTTAGGATTGAGGATTTGGGAAAAGGATTTATCTTTCTTCCAGGGAATTCAAATCTCTACTATCAATAATGTGGACCCAATTAGGTCAAATCAAAATCAAATCAACAAAAATTTATTGAGAGTCTACTATAGGCATAAACCTTCTAAGACCCGTCTCTTTGATCCACCTGCTAGGCTAGAGAAGGTGAGCTGGGGGCTGGAGAACCATCATCAAAGAACCATTCACGGAGGCTGCTTTGGCTTCCAGAGGTGCTAGGAGTGGTGTGGGGCCAATGCTGGCAAGTCCTGTGACTGTGGAGCTGGTTTCAGACAAGGAAGCTTGAGACAAGTTGGTTGAGGGGTGGCCCAAAGTCACCTTGTCTGGGGCAGTGTGAGTAGGCAGGGCTGATCCATGACTCTCTGAGGACAGATTGCAGCCAGGGCAGGTCAACTAAATCCTGGATTAGGGCATGCGCTGAATCTCCCTGCCTCTCGTTGAGCAGGGTTTATATATTCAGAACTGCTTCATGTGCTGGGGAGGTGATCTCAAATGCAGGATCTCAGGTCTGGGTTCTTGCTTTCACTCTGTTGATTATCCCCAGTTTATAGTTTGTTCATTTGTAGCTGTTTGCATGGGATCTCCTTTATTAGACTGGGAGCTGTTGAGATCAGCGGCTGTCTTTTTCCTTTCTTTGTTTCCTTGCCCCTTTGCACAGCGCTAGGCACCCAGTAGGCACTTTGTAAATGCCAATTCATGATTGCACATCTATAACCTATATCAGATTGCTTGCTGTCTGGGAGGGGCATCGGGAGGGAAGGAGAGAGGAAGAAACATTTAGAACTCAAAATCTTACAAAGAAATGAATGTTGAAAATCATCTTAATATGTAATTGGAAAAATAAAATATTATTTACAAAAATAAAATAAAATAAACACTTATTGACGACTCGATATCATTATTATTAAGCATCTAGAGTCTTTCAGGGCAGGAGTGGAGAGGAGAGGAGTCTGGGAAACTCCATATTGGACAGCATGGATCTGGTTTTTCCCCTGGTAATCTGGTGCAGGAACTGGTTTGGTACACTCTGGGCCCTCTCTGGGGAGACCCTAGGTGAGTCTGTCTGTATTAGGTACAATTCAGGATAGTTCTGGAGGAGGAAGCCATCAGTAGTGCTACTGGCAGAAATGCTGGCTTCTCTGCCAGTCCTTAGATTAGAAATGGTTTTTAAATGGCTCTGAAAACCCTTCTCTCCACTAGCTGGGCTCACATCAGAGACAGGGAACTTGAAGTGTTTCACTGCAGAATAAACATATGGGCTGTAAATCCTGTGATTCAGAAGATTCAGCTGCAATATTCCCTTCTGCTGTTGCTATTGGTAACCAGGCTCTGCAAAAACACCATTTCCCCTGGAATGCAAGGAGACCTGGAGCTCAGCAAGGGCATTCCAATTAACCCCTTCCTGCCACAGTAAACCTGGGCTGCCTCTTCTGATTCAGCAAGGACCAAATGAGCTGTGCTAGGAGGGAATAACTCACACCAGCTGGACACAGCACAAAACAGCACATAAATAACACAATCTGTTCCCTGCACAAAGAAACATCACAGATCACTGTCCCATAGGCATGCAGGAACACACAGGCATTCCCTGCTTGCGTTACATGCCTATACAAGCAGTCTGCATATACAAACTGGATATCAGTGCTTCAAGAATATGGGCTTATGGGTGCCCAGGCTGCAGACATCCTCACCTGACTGATTCAATGAAAGCTTAGCTCAAGTAACTGTTCCAACCAAAGGGATTTCTCCTTCTGAACTCCCATTATATATTGTTTTTCCTGTACTTGTTATTTGGCATTTCTCAGATGCTGCCTACTGCTATTGATCACCTTTATGTGTGTCTTGTCTCCTCAACTAGACTAAGTTCCTTGATGTAGGTCAGAGGAAAGTACTCTTTGTACCTTCCTCAGTGCCTACCACTTAATAGGAGCCCAGTACACAATTTTTGATCAAAGTATATTCACATATTTGTGTATATGTATATATATATGCATATATATGTATGTAGACACACATATACACAGTCATACGTTATATATAAGACATAAACAACAAATCTATAGATGTATATACAAATGTATGTGTATATGTGTGTGTGTGTGTGTACAAACAGCATTTTTGTTATTGTTCAGTTGTTTTTTGTTGTGTCTGACTCTTCCTGGCCCCATTTTGGGTTTTCTTGGAAAAGATACTGGAGTAGTTTGCCATTTCCTTCTCCAGCTCCTATTACAGATAAGGAAATGGAGGCAAACAGGGTGAAGTGACTTATCCAGGGTCATATAGCTAGTGAGTGTCTGAGTGCAGATTTGAACTCAGGAAGATGCATCTTCTTGATTCCAGGCTTGGCACCCTATCCGCTGTGCCCTATAGCTTCCTTCAAAATATATATTAAAGAATAGTATAAATATATGTGTGTGTGTATATATATGTGCATATGTACACACACATATATATTATGTGTAGATATAAATACATAAGTATAGGAATAGGTATATATAGATATATGTAGGTATAGGTATAGCTATAGATATAGGCGATATAGATATAGGTATAGATACAGATATATAGCTATAGATACAAATAGAGATGGAGATAGAGATATATAGATACAGATATAGATTGACTCATCCTCTTCTTCTGCTCGGTTCTTGTCTCTATCTTCCTGGAAGCCATCTGAACAGGATTCATCTCTGTGTCTTTCTTGGATTTTTCAATATTTTGTGGCTCGCAGGGCAGCACCTAGATCATCTCTTTGCATCTCCCCTACCAGCCCAATTTCCATGAGAGCAGAGAAGTGGATTATATTTCTTTATACTTTCCTCTGTTCTGAATCCTCTTTCAAGATGACCAGCTCACCTCCTTTTCTTTTATACATCTGGACCTCAGTTTCCTACCTTCACCTGTAAAATGATGGGGTTGGATTAGATCTCTAAATGCCTTCTAACCATGATACCTATGACCCTATCACGCTCCTCACACATAAGTTACTATTGATTATATGTTGCTACCAACTTGCATTCACCACAAGTCCTTCCCTCACCCTTTGGGCCACCTGTAATTTGGATTCTTTTGAGATGGAGATATTCAGTGATTTGAACAAATGTAACATCACAGGGTTAAAAAAGATGAGTTTAAAGTTTAAAATGGCACCAAGACTTTGTGTCTCCCTCTATGTATGTATGTATGCATTTTTGTTGTGGTTGAGTAGTTTTAGCTGTATCCTAGTTTTCGTGACCCCATCTTCTTGCCAAAGATACTAGAGTGGTTTGCCATTTCCTTTTCCAGCTCATTTTCCAGATGAGGAAGGTTAAATGTAACAGGGTAAACAGGGTCAAATGACTTGCCCAGGGTCACACAGCTTATAAGTGTCTAAGGCCAGACTAGAACTCGAGAAGCTAAGTCTTCCTGATTCCAGTACTACCCAGATTTCTCTCTCTCTCTCTCTCTCTCTCTCTCTCTCTCTCTCTCTCTCTCTCTCTCTCTCTCTCTCTCTCTCTCTCTCTCACACACACACACACACACACACACACACACACACACACACCCTTGTATCTAATATACAAACATGCTCTATTATAGGACCTCACAGAGCCCTAACCATTAGTACATGGGCACATAAGCATAAATGCACAAAGAACCAGTGACTAATGCAGAAGAACCCAAATACACCTTCATTCATTTAGAAGATACCAAGCCCCTCTGGTTGCTATGTGAGACAGGGAATGTAACAGGGCACTTATTCTGCCTCAAGAAGGAACTATGTTCCTGAGCTGCCTGTGGCCTGTGTGTAATGTCTGACTAGGAGCCAAGGCAACACAAGCTGAAACTCATGTAGCAATGTATAAGTCTGTGTGTGGAAGTTGTATGGATGCATCTGTGTTGGATGGATTTGGGGAACAGGGATGGGGGGGAGAAAAGGAAATCTAGGAATAGAAGTGAATGTCTCTGAGTTGGCCTTGCCATCAGTCTGAGAGATGGCTTAGTATTCCAGGCACCTCCTTTGAAGGAACCAGAAAACAATAGACCAGAGGCAGGGGATTTTGAGATTTAGATTGGGAAGGGATTGTGGAAGTCATTGAGTCTAACTTCCTCATTTACTCACAATTAGGCCCAGAGAAACCTAAGTCACTATTCCAGAAGATTGTTCTTCCTTTGTTTTCAAAGAGGCCTGATGACATCACACTGTTTATGTCTTGACTTTTGAGTGAATTGGATTGGAGTGAGGCAGAGCTGCACAAAGCTGTCAGCCTCACTCTCTCCTCCAGGGACACAGAAGTCCAGTGGAAGGACAAAAGTCAGGATGCCTGGAGATGGTTCAGGATGCAGCGGATGGCCTTGTTACCTCCCACAAGCTTTTGTTAAGAGCTTAGTATGTTCAAGGCACTGTGCAAAGCCCAGAACAAAGAAATGCAAAAAGTTTCAAGGTCCAGGATTTGTACCTATTTTTTCTGACTCCAGATCCAAATCCAATTTCAATGTGCCTTTTCTACAATAATAATTTCACATATGAATTAGTTTAGATTGAGTTTTTTATTCCTGTAATCATAATTCACCTTTTCTTAGAACAGGTTTTTTTGTTTGGTTTGGTTTTTGGAGTGACAGAAGAGACTCTAGTGATGAAGTCCAAAATCAAGTCCTTTATTTTGCAGCTGAGAAAACCTGAATTCTGTCAGTCAGTCCACAGCATTTATTAAGTACCTCCTGTGTTCTAGGCACTATGTTAAATGCTGAGGATACAAAGAGAGGTAGAAGATCCCTTCTCTTAAGGGACTGACAGTCTGAAGGAAAACACAATATGCAAACAACTATGTACAATCCAGCTCTATGCAGGGTAAATTGGAAATGTTCGACAGAGAAGGAATTATCATTAAGGGGGATCTGGAAAGGCTTCCTATAGAAGGGGAGATTTTTAACTAGAACTTGAGGAAAGACAAGGGAGCTAAGAGGCAGAGGTAAAAAGCATCTGGACATGGGGCATAGCTAAGGAAAATACCAGGAGTCAGGAGAAGAGATCTTGTTTTAGGAACAGCAAGAAGACCTTTGTCACAGCATATATGGGTGGGTTGGGAGATAAACAGTGTAAGAAGACTGGAAAGGTGTGCATGTATATTTGGGGGCAGGTAGGAGGGGGCAAGTTATGAGGGGTTTTGAACACCAAACTGAGGAGTTTATCTATTTTAATTCTATTCTGTTAATAATCTAATATATTATATATTATATTGATTCTGGAGGTGAGAGTTACTGGAATTTACTGACTGGAGAATAGGAGTGACCTGGACTTTAGGAAGATCACTTTGACAGCTGAATGGAGGTGGACTGGAATAGGGAGAGACTTGAGGGAGGGACACCAATCAACAGTCTAATTTCCAGGACCTGCCATAATGTCCACTAATAGGGACTTTACAGATCCAAAATCTAACCAATGATACTTGAAGTGTTTGATTTCCCCATACCAGCAACCACTACAATATCTCTAATAGACAGTTAAGTGTGCTCTTTAAGAGCTACAACTTTTGCATATTTCCTTGGAATAGTATTCTTCCTTTAAAGTCACAGGAAAAAAATACATACATCAAAAGTGAACCAAGAAGCACTGTAAGGCACTCAATTGACAGAACTAAAAGGTGGAGAATTCAATTTAATCCCAAATCCTGTGTTCTTTTCATTATACTTTGCTACTTCTTTATTTTAAACAATCCATAAGAAATTGAAGGAATACAAAGACAGGTAGTATAGTAAGTAGGATGACTAGACATTTGCCCCATTCT
This sequence comes from Pseudocheirus occidentalis, assembly GCA_028646575.1. Classification (NCBI taxonomy): domain Eukaryota; kingdom Metazoa; phylum Chordata; class Mammalia; order Diprotodontia; family Pseudocheiridae; genus Pseudocheirus; species Pseudocheirus occidentalis. Next base: position 187,326,162 of record CM053598.1, read on the forward strand.
CATTTCTGAGTCTTTCCAGGTTCTACCTGGCTTCCTTTCTGAAAGAGCAAGAATTTGTTCTTGTAAATAGCATGATAGAGTGGAAAAAGCACTGGATTCAAGGTCAGGAAATCTGGATCCTAATCTTGGCTCTATCGCTAATCACACAAGGTCAAGTCACTTCCCTTCTTAACTGTAAAATGAGGAGTTGGTCTAGATGGATTACAGTGGTGTGTGCACATTGCTTGAGACAAGCAATAATTTTGATATGGCTTCATTTCATGATATCAATAGTCATTTGTACCAGCTAGTCAATAAACATTTATTAAATGCCTACTATGTGCCAGGCACCATGGTAAGGACTGGGGATACAAAGAAAGGCAATAGACAGTTCTTGCTGGGGTTCTGTTGAGACTAGACCAGTTTGGGATATCTGACTTTGATCAGATGAAATTGAATTCCCCACCTTTTAGTTCTATCAATTGAGTGCCTTACAATGCTTCTTGGTTCACTTTTGATGTATGTGTTTTTTTTCTGTGACTTTAAAGGAGAAATATTATTCCTAGGAAATATGCAAAAGTTGTAGCTCTTAAAGAGCACACTTAAATGTCCATTAGAGATATTGTGTGGTTGTTGGTACAGGGAAATCAAGCACTTCAAGTATCATTCAAACTCACAAACAAACAGAATCAGTCACATTGAAGCACAAAGGAAGATTAGGTTGGGAATAAAAAAAAGATAAGGCCAAGAACTGACAAATTATTTTCTTCTAAATAGCATAATTGTTTTCTTTCCTTTTTCTTTCATTCTTCCTTCCTTCCTTTCCTTTCCTTTCCTTTCCTTTCCTTTCCTTTCTCCTTTCCTTTCCTTTCCTTTCCTTTCCTTTCCTTTCCTTTCCTTTCCTTTCCTTTCCTTTCCTTTCCTTTCCTTTCCTTTCCTTTCCTTTCCTTTCCTTTCCTTTCTCCTTTCCTTTCCTTCCTTCCTTTTTTTTTTTTTAAAGCAAAGACCTTTAGAAAGACCTAGGAAGTTGAGTTGTTGCTGATTTCTCTGTAATGAGGCACTGACTTCTTGAAGATGAAAGAACAGTAAGAATACAAGTTGTTGGGTTTTTTTTAAGCTGCTGCACATTGCTAGGAATTTTAATAAATAGTCACGGACAAGATAATACAAAGATTGAAGTACCAATGATTGACACAAGATTATTTTTGCTGATAAAGCCTACTTTTTCATTCAATATATACCAAAAGACATTGATAGGAGAAGTCCAGGTAAGCCCACAAAATCTAGACCTCTAATCAAATTATAACATATACACTCAAAAATGTTTTGGAATTTTTTATTTCTAGTCAGTCTGGAAGTCTTGTATCCATTGAAAGAATGATGAACTTTGAAAAAATATATTGATATATTTAGACACAGAATTGTTCCAGAATTATAGAAATGACCAAATTCTGCTGCCATGTTGCCTTGCACCATGCCACATGTTGTGAAAAGTTAAAAGATGTATCTAAGAGATGGAGATAAGTATGTGTCAAAGGCCTAGGAACCCACTTGATTCAAGCTCCATTGAAAGACTTTGGGCTTAATTTTTGTAAGCAATTTGAAACTATGCCCCCAAAGTCACTAAATTATGCATACCCTTAGACCCAGTGATATCACAAAGAGATCTTTTTTTAAAAAGGAAAAGGATGTATATGTACAAAAATTTTTATAGCAACACTTTTTGTTATACCAAAGAAGTAGAAACTAAGTAAGTATTCATTAATAATATAATAACGAAACAAATTAGGATACTTGAATATATGGCATATTATTGTACCTGACAAATAACTAAAAGGTTGGTTGTAGAGAAACACAAGAAGACTTGTATGAACATGAAGAAGTAAGCAGAAGCAGGTAATTTTTGTTATAACAGTGGTGTAAAAAAGCAAACAAACCAAACTTTGAAAAACTTAAGGACTCTAATCAATGCAAAGACCAATCATGAGTCTAGAGGACTGATGATGAAGTATGCTGACCTTGTGATGGACTCAAGGTGAAGAAGGCAATATGAACTTTCAGACATGGAGCATGGGGTGATATGTTTTGCTTGACTAAACATATTTGTTTTTGTTTTTCAGTTGGGGCACAGGTGAGAAGGAGAGGAGGGTTGGTGTAGGGTTGCAAAAAAAAAAAAGAGAAGATAAGTGAACCATTAAATATATAAGAGAACAGAAGGAAGGCCAGAAGGAAACACAGATAAGTAGGAAAGATTGAAAGTTACATGTTGAATTAATTATGTATTTAAAAGGAAAAACCAGCCATGTGTAAGAGAGGTTTGCAGTTTTCCTATACAATCTACTTGTTCTGTTAGTTTTTGTAAAAGGAAATGTTAACTTTATGTTGTGTTTTTACTAAGCTTAGAAAAAGAAGGAAAATTCTTGAAACTCTATTGGCTGTACTTAAAGCTAGACTTAGAAAAATGTACAATTCATCAAAAGTACACTTTGATGATATCCAATGTTCTATATGGTTTCATGATGAAAAGATAAAGAATATGTTTCATAATCTTGTTAACTAAATTTTATACCATGTGAAACAAATGATTGCAATAAAATAAGGTCATATTAAAAGTTATAAAAATTATTGTTTATTATACAAGTCAATAAATTTAATTATTTTACTTTGTTCAAGTAATTCATACATCACTGGAGGTGGGCAAAGCTCACAGAATTATTTAGAATAAATTCAGACTTGGAAGGCACCTCAGACACCATCTAACTCTGATGGTCTATGTTACATAGTCAACATTTTATTTTGAAAATAATCATGGTGCTGTTTAAGGGCTTCTTCCTTTCTTCTTAGTGGTACCTTCCATCTCCAGGACTATCTCAGTCTCCTCTTTGCAAGTACTTATAAATCTACCTCTGGGCAATAATTGCCATTTGAAATGTTCTATTCCAGTTACTATCTGAAAAATCTTTTTCCACATATGGAAAATGCATATTTTCTCTTTCTATGCATATGGAAACCTAGTAACTAGTGTTAGGAGATAGACCAGCTGTACTCTTCAGATGACCTTGGCATTTCTTCATATTCTTTGTAGAAGTTAGGCTTTGGAGACAACAATATGTAGGACTGGCCATATATTTATAGGAAGAAATGATCATTCATTGGGGGTGACTAGATGGTGCAGTGAATAGAATACCAGCCCTGGAGTCAGGAGGATTTGAGTTCAAATATAGCCTTGGGCAAGTCACTTAAATCTCATTGCCCTGCCTTCCCCCCTCCAAAAAAAAGGCAAAAAAAAAAAGAAATTATTATTTATGAAGATATGATTTGAGGGATAATGATGGAGAAGCCTCTCTGACTTACAGTGCCTAAGATTTTAGGCACTGTGAAAATATAAATATCTATGGGCATTTTCATTAACACCTACTATAATTAAGATGCCCAGGACTTTGAGGAACAGAAGCACTATTGAGTGACAATGCAGAGACAAAATTCATTAAATAATAATAATGATGACAACAATGATAATTCAATGATAATGACAGTTTATATGTACTTATCTCAACTTTTGGTTTCCATATAGTATTTCATTCGCTCTTCACACCCTCTTTGTGAGAAGACAGTGCAAGCATTATTGCTCCCCAAAGAGTAGGGAACTGAAATTCAAACGAGTTCAATGACTTGCTTAAAGTTATCGAGCTAGGAAGTAAGATTAGGGTTAGTTCTTCCGAAGTCTAAAATCAGTCTTCTTTCTACCACGCCTCAACTTGATCATAATTTTGCTTCTCTTTGGCCTTTGCTGTGCTATACTCATCCTATAATAGGTAGTCATGCTATAGGAGAGGACCAAGGTTGATCTCCAGAGAAACACACATTCTATGAACCCCCATCCAAGAAGGAGATTTGTGCAATCTGAAAGGTGAAGGAATGACCAGAATTCAAATGAACTATGCTCTTAACTGTGTGATCTAAGGGTTGAGTTTCCTTATCTCTAAAATAAGGAAGCTGAACTAGCTAAATACTGTGAAAAGAAGACTGGATCAGGAGTCTGAAGCCTAGGATTCAAATCTATTCTCTGACACTACTTATGTGACCTTAGGCAAATCACTTAGATTTCCTGAATCTCAGTCTCCCCATCTATAAAATGAAAGGGTTGGAATAGATGGTTTCTGAGTTTCCTTCTGAGTGGCGTACACTCTCTGCACCCTCTGTGAAGACTCCTCAGAATGAGAAGGGAGAGAAACTATCCATAAACCAGAGACAGACTTTTGTAAGACTGGACAGGCTTGAGTCCCGGGTTTACACAACCTAGGACCCTTCCAACCTTCCCTTGTCATGAGCATTAGGCTCTTTTAAAGGAGTTTTTGACCTCCACCCTTGCTTGTGACCTTTTCCCCTCCCTTGCTTTGGCAGTTACCAAATAAGGCCATGGATGGTACCTTGGCTTCCTGTCCCACCTCCCTGCTAATAGGAAATAATGGTGGGCTTCTTTGTTATCCACCATTGGATTCTATTTCACACCAAAACTGAGAGCCTGCCTCCTAGCCAATTCGAGAAGGGACAGCTAGGGGGAGGGGGCTTGACTGCTTTAGAGAATAAATTCTTGTTCTGTTTTTTGTAACATGCCTCCTCCTTGTCCCCACCATGGAGAGGACCTCCTTCTTCCTTTGGGGGAAGAGAATAAAACTTCCTGTTCTTTCCTCAAGATGCCTCTGACTTTTGATTTTTCTTGGGGAGGGGATTTTTGGGGTCCCTGTACCCCACACACTTCCATCTCTAAATCTATGATGCTATGATTTAGTTTTTTAATTAACTTGACAAACATGATTATTTCCTTATATAAAGAGCAGAAAAAATAAGATTCTGTATGAAATTGTGAATCTTTATCACATATATTTTACTTTTTAAATGTTAATATAAATGTTTTATTGATTTAAATATCATTGTCACTTTCCAATGACTCCCTCCCCTGTAACAAAGAAATACTTTTTTTACAAAGACTCATAGATCAGGAGACCAAATCAACAAGTGGCTGGTAAATCCAACCTATTAAACTAGTGTTGACTTAGATTTAAAAAAAAAAAATATATATATATATAATATTTATTTAAATATATATATTTTAAAAATATATGTGTGCATATATATATATATATATATATATATATATATATATATATATGTATTTTTTTTTTTTACTGGCATGCTTTTAGGCAAACTAACCAGAATGAATTTTAGTCATCTTTTCTGTTTAAAAAAGTATTTTTTCAATCAAGAAAAATCTGTGTTCACTCCCTCCCACTTGTTTTTCTCCACCACCCACTAGAAAAGAAAAAACAATCCTTATCATCAATATATAGTCAAACAAAACAAATTCTCCCATTGACCATGTCAAAACAAAACAACACAAAACAAAAGAATTTGCCCCAATCTGCACTCTGAGCCAATTACTTCTGTGTCAGGAGGTAGATATCATGTTTCATCATGAATCCTTTGGAATTTTAATTTGTCATTATACTGATAAGAGTTTCTAGCCTTTCAAAGCTGTTTGTTTCTGCAATATAGTCATTGTATAAATTGTTCTCCTGGTTCTGTTCATTTCACTTTGTATAAGTTGATAAAAGTTTTCCCAGGTTTCTCTGAAACCATACCCTTCATAATTTGTTCCACACAATAGTATTCTATGACATTTACATGTTAATAACTTGTTTAATAATTTCTTAATTGATGATTACACCCTCAGTTTCTGATTCTTTGTTCTCACAAAAAATGCCGCTACACATATTTTTGTACATTCTTGGAATTTGTTTGGTTTAGGGTGAATTTCTCCCTTAATCTACTCTTCCTTCTTATTCCATCCCCTTTCACCTCTCCCCTTTTCTTTCTGTTTCTCTGTTTAGTGAAATATATTTTTGTACCCAACTGTGTAAGTATATATTCTTCCCTCCTTTACCAATTCAGATGAAAATGAGGTTCAAATGTCATTTGCTCCTCCTACTCTTTCCTCCTTGTTTATAGATTTTTACTTAATTATGACAATTATGTGAGAGAATTTGTCCTGTTCTTTGTCTTCATTCCTCTTCCCCCATATCCACCCCTCACCCCCCACCCAGTGTATTCCTCTTCCCCTCCCTTGTCTTCTCTTAAAATCATTAAATATAACAGAACCACTTCCAGGGTCTCAGTCTAATTAGACTTCCATTTATGACCTCTAATGATAATAAGGTTTTAAAGGGACACACATATCATATCCCTACATTAGAATATAAATAATTTATTCTTAATTAGTCCTTTATGATTGCTCATTCATGTTTACCCTTTTATGTTTCTTTTGACTTTTGTATTTCCACTTCAAAATTTCTATTCGACTTCTAATGCTTACATTTCATTAATGGTCCATTCCCCCCCCCCCCCATAGGATTATACTTAGTTTTACAGAGTAAGTTATTTTTGGTTATAACCCTATATCCTTTGCCTTCTGAAATGGCATATTCCAAGCTCTCTGATCCTTTATAGTTGAGGTTACTAAATTGTTGTGGGGATTAAGTGAGAATATTTGTAAAGCTCTTAGCATACTGTTTGACACACAGGAATTTTTTTATTATTTCCCTTGAGATTCCTGATCTTTTCTTCTTCTACATGAATCTCATTATTTTTTCTATTTCTATAAAATTACCTTTTGATAGTTTAATTGGCAGGGCAGCTAGGTGGCACAGTGGGTAGAGTGCTGGGCCTGGAGTCAGAAAGACCTGAGTTCAAATTCCTGCCTCAGATACTTACTAGTATCTGAGAATACTAGTATACAAGTCACTTTATCCTGTTTGCCTCAGTTTCCTCATTTGTAAAATGATCTGGAGAAGGAAATGGCAAACCACTCCAGGATCTTTGCCAAGAAAACCCCAAATGGAGTTACAAAGAGTTGTATACAATTGAACAACAACAATGACAAATTTTAATTGGCAAATGTATGAATAAAATAATAATCATAATATTAGCATAAAAATAATGGTAGTATTATCATTATTACTTTATTCATACACTTACATGCTATGGTTTTCCAAGGCCCTTTACTGCTCTAATATTTTGTGATTTTGTGAAGCTGAGCTGGGAAAATTCAGAAGTCCCTGGGTGCCCTGGAAGGATGTCCTTGATACAGGATTGTATAGTGTAGTCAGAGCAGAACACTCCTGGGGAATCCCAGAAGTTTTATTTGGTTTCCAAGAGCCCTGTAGTAATAATATCTGAAGATCTCGGGAGCTGCTTCAAAGAGCCAGAGCTGTTCTGTCTGGACTGGGGCACAGTGAGGGGACAAGAGCCCTCCTCAAGTATAACAGGGAATGCTGGGAACCCAGGGGTGTGTTAGAACCAAAGTTAAAATTTCAGTGTCAACATTTACACCTTGGAAATCAACAAACACTACAAATAAGAATTTGGTTTATTGTTTCGTTGGTTGTCTAGCCTTAAGAAAGAGGTGGAGAAAACATAATACAGATTAAACTTCAAAGTTTGTTTTATGCAGTCCCTCCCCCTTCCCCCAACAAGAACTGGTTGGGAAACAGCATACATTGACTACATGCTTCCAAGAACTTAACATGATTTGAAATGACAGCCTTAATTAAAAAGCGACCCAGAGATCTTGCTGTACTGGTAACCCCAAGAAGGTGAGTATGCAGGATAATGAACATTCACAAATGAAACTATTGCATACCTACCTTGCAACATATGCATAACCTCTCCCTTCCTATGGTGTGCACATACATACATTCTTCCCTGAACATTGTGTTAAAGTGGAAAAGATACAGAAATATTAGATGTGGAGTCAAAAGTGGGTTCAAATTCAGATTCTTACTCATGTGACCTTAGAAAAATAATTTCATCTAGTTTCAGTTGGACAAGGTTTGTGGTATTGTAGAAAAAACACTGACTTTGGAATCAGAAGTTTTGGGATCAGATTCTAACTCTCCTGTGTGACCTTGGGCAAGTCACTTATATTATTTAGGCTTCAGTTTCACCATGAGGGCATTGACTAGATGGTTTCTGGGGCCTGTCTTGCTCCATATTCTATGGTCTTCTAATTCTACATTGCTATGAATACATAACATAGATCCCAATCCTTTGCCCAGGCAGAGGGTGTGCTAATCTTGAGTTTTTATGACAGATAAAAAAGGAATGCTTTATCCAGCAGCCATCAAGCCCCAGTAGAGAATAAGCTCCCTGAGGGCAGGTACTGTTTATTTTTGTCTTAGAGTTGCTTTCCACTATGTATTTTGAGGGGGGGAGTTGAGGGTAGAGAGTGAGGGGAAGCAAAGTGGCAGAAACATCTGGGAAAAAACACTCTTGTTACATCAAAGGTGATGTCACTCTTTCTTTGTCCCAGTTCCCATCCCGTCCCGGTGTCAGAGCTCTCTCCGAGACTCTCTGGAAAGACTAATCGACTCACTCACAGGAACCTTTAGGGTATTCTGGGAATGCAGAAGCTCCCCTGGGGCAGGGGATGACCTTCTGGTTTAGTTGGTATTCTGGGCTGGATGGGGTTAATCCCTGCCCTGTATTTCCTGTCTAGCTCCCTGACTTCAGGCTCCAACCGAAAGCCACAGACAATGATGTCAGCAACACTATCTTTGTTTCCTCTTGGCCTACCCTCTCCCTCTCCCTCCCCACTCCCCATCCAACCCAGGGCCCCTGACCCTGGTCTATGCCAGTTAGGGCAGTTGGCATATTCCTCTTCTCTGGGTACTAGGAGCTGTTTAACATCTCTGGATCAGACTTAATGACCTCCTTATATTAAAAACGTGTATTTAAACATACACATTGATGGGCACATAGATGGGTACGTAGGGGAAGGGAGAGGGGGAAGGAAGGGCAAGCTAGAGACTAATTTTGTAGGTAGTGGTGGTTGGGGATGGGGGACCTTCTAGAACAACCCCAAGTTATCCTCATTTCTATCTTGACACTGGACCCAGATGACTTGGGAGGAGATAGTGAAGCTGGTGACCGTACAGCCCTCCTTCCCTTAGATCCAATTCACTTGCAAATCATGACATCACCTTCCTGATGCCAAGGTTCTCTTCAAGAAAGAAGGACAAACAAACCCCCACCCAAATTCAAAAAAGGTCCAGTTTAATTAGACAATAATTCAATAGGTTCTCATGGGTTATAGGCTTATTGCTTAGCCTTTGTTTATTGTGGGTAGTTTAAATTCTAAGCCCCCCTCCCCAAGGCAAACTTTCCATTAAATAATAATAACATTTATATAGCACTTGCTGGTGGGGTGATGGGACCTGAAACCCTAAAAGGAAAAGAGCCTTTTAGGGTTTCAGGTCCCATCACCCCATCATTTACTATGCACCAGGCATTGTGATAAATGCTATTATTATCCCCATTTTACAGATGAGAAAACGGGCAGAGGTTAAGTGACTTGCCTAGAGTCATACAGCTAGTAAGTATCTGAGGCTGGATTTGAACTCCAGACTTCCTGACTTCCTCCCAGTGGTCTATCCATTGTGCTTCCTAGCTGCCCCCTATGTATCACCTGGGGCACCTTAATATCTTTAGAGGACACAGTCCCTTCAGGAAGCTGCTTTGTGATAGTTCTACCAGTGTCCTAAAGGAAAGTGTCCAATTCAGCATCAATTAAACATCTATTAAGTGCCTACTATACATAAGGTATGCTAGATAGCTGGGCTGAAATCAGTAAGCCCTGCGTTCAAATTCAACCTCTGATACTAGCTGTGTGACTATGGGCAAATCACATAACCTCTCTGGGAATCGAGGTACAAGACAATGCTCTTGACACTGTGCTGAGGCATGCAAAAAATAAGGAAATCAAGGAATTTACAATCTCCTCCTTTTCCGTGCATCTGTCTTATCTACTTGACTGGACTGAAAGTTCCTGGGTCTTTTTGGTATCTCAGGCCTGGGTGCACAGTGGAGGACTCCCTGTTTCCAGCATCTAAGAAGCTTAGCTCCTGGAACCATATTTTAGGAATCTGGACAGAAAAGATCGAGTAGTACAGATGAGGTAATGTGGGAAGCCTTAAATGAGAGCATGATGTGAACCGGTAATCCAGCTTCTTTCAATTCCTTTTCTGTAAGTAGTTTTTGCATTGGAATAATAAGAAGGCAACAGGGCCTCCTGCATCCTCTTCTGGTGTGTGTGTGTGTGTGTGTGTGTGTGTGTGTGTTGTGTGTGTGTCTCTGTCTGTCTGTCTTCATTTTATATTTCTATTGTATTTATGGTCTCCCTTATTAGGTTAAAGAAGCTAGGTGACCCACTGAATAGAGCTCCTGGCCCAAAGTCAGGAAGATCTGCTACAAATCCTGCCTCAGACACTAGCTGTATGACCCTGGGCAAATCACTTAACCCTGTTTGCCTCAGTTTCCTCACTTGTAAAATGAGCTGGAGAAGGAAATGGCAAATTACTTCAGTATGTCTGACAAGAAAACCGAACTGGGTCACAAGAGTTAGACATGGATAAAATGATTGAAGCACAACCATTTGTAAGGAAGAGAGGGAGTGGCTTTTATGGGGGAGTATGCAGATATGGGAGTGAGCTGGTGTGGGGCTTAGGGAGCTATGGGCGGTGGGTACAAGAGGCTGCAGCATCTGTTTTGAGTGGGTGTGTGCAAGGGTGTAAGTGTTTGAGTATCCCTGTGGCTGGGGCTTGGTCCCAGTAGTGCATGTACCCATGGGCTTGGTTTGGGTGGATAGTGTTTCCAGGTATGTGGGTCTGGGCACTGAGGGTGGATTTGCCACAGGGCTGTGTGGGTATCAGGAAGTAACATTGGGAGGAGTAGGCAAGGGCTAGATTCCAGAGCAAAGGGCACTTGAAAACAGGGTCTACCTTGGCATGTTGCCATCTTAGGACCCTTCCAGCTCTAAATCTGCAATCCTTCCAGAAGCATGGGGATGCAGAATAGCAGCCTAGGCACCCTTCTGCAACCCTCTCAGCTCCTAACTCCCTCTGCTTTCCTCCCTGTCTAGCCCTTAGCCCCTCTTCCTGCGCAGGAACAGATCAGATTGCCAGAAATAATGCCCCAACATGACTCTTCCCCTGCTTGTTCCTACAGTTGGGCTGGTTTCCATCTGCAGCAAGCCACAATTTGCTCCTTGTACATTCTTCTCTTTCTTTTCTTGTTTCTCCAACCTTCCCCTTTCCCTCCCTCCTCCAACCTCCCCCCCCCCTTTTTCTTTTTCTTCTCCTTCTTCTGGAGGCTTCGACCCTGTGAATTCCTGTGGGCAGCCTGCTGGCCCCTGACTGCCAGATTCCAAACCTTGGAGAGAGCAAAGGGAGGGGGAGCTCAAACCAAACACCCTCCCTTCTCCCAACTTCTCCTCCCCCTTCCCCACAACCCTGTTCAGCCCTCTTCCTACCACCTTAACCCCTCCTCTGCCAGGGGAACTTTGAGAGGCCTTCGGATCGAGGAGGCCAGGAAAACTGAAGCATCAGTGTGTGTGAGAAGACAAAGAAAGTGAGACACCAAAAGTTTAATGTAGGAGTAAAGCAAAAAACTGGCAAATCTCACTCATGTTCAGTTTAAGCTTCCCTTGACTCTGGTTCTTTCCCTTCAAGTCAACAGGCAGGGCTGGGTGAGCCATGTGCTCGTCCCTCTTCTTTTTCCTCTTACCCAGTATAGGTAGGGGATAACTCTCAGTATAAGCTGTTCAGCCCCTGTGTAAGTAAGCACGATCCTTCTGCCTAGAACTGCTTTATTCTCTCTTTCTCTTCCTCTCTTGTTACCCAGGCCTTGGAAAAGCCTAGCATTCCCTAAACATCTCTGTTCTTCAATCCTATCCTTTTCTGCCTTGAAAGGGTCCTGAAAATGAGGCACTTGAGGGGAGGGGGAGGACACCAAAGTGACAGCTTTCTGCCCCACAAAGCAGCCAAATGATTTAGAAAGAGAATTGAATCCAAAAAATCTCAGCTTCCCTGGAGCTGTCTGGCTTCCTTTTCCCGCTGGTCTCCACTTGCCTGGCAAGCTCTTAAGTCCTCAAACCTTTTCCAGGGCCCCTGAGGGGGTGGTTGGCCCCTCTCCTGGTTTCAGCCCCAGGTCACACTAGTGGAAAAGACCCATTAGATCATTCTCTTTGCTGCCAGAATCTCTAGAGGGAGGTAGGGAAGGAGGGCGGAACTGAGTAAGGGTTCAGCAATGGCCTGCGGCCTGGAGAAATCCTGGTGCTCCAGGGGTCCTGTGGAAAGCCAGGGAAAGTGTCTTTACTGAAGCCAGTATGACAGAACTGGGGATGGAAATGAGGTGGCTCCAAGTCACTGCTCAGAACTCTGGGTAACATTCCTTTTTAGGAGGTTGGAGAGAGAAAAGACGTCTCATCTGCCCTGATCCCACTACACTTAGAAGGGCCGGTCTTAGTAAGTTGGCAGAGTGAGCGGTGTGTAATTTGAGGGGCCATGGGCAGGCCTCCCTGCCCAAAATATCTTTCCCACCTGCCTGCTGCTGCCAACTGAAATTCTACCATTAGAGATTCATTCTTTTGAGTCTCCATACTTTTCTCTTTTCTAGTTTCCTAATAAATTAATAACTAAGAACAGATAAATAGAAGAATGTATAGAATGATTTTACATACGTATACATATTTGTGTCTAATGCTAGCCATCTTATAGGTGAGGGGAAGAAAAAAAAGACATTTATATGAGAAATTGATTATATATTTAAAAGGAATAGCAAATTGTACACAATAGATTTGCAGTTTCATGTGCGATCATCTTTTTATTATTCTATTATAGAAATGCTTGTTTCATTGAATAAATTAAAAATAAAATTTAAAAATAAATTGATAAACATGGCAAGCATTTATACAGTTCTTTAAGGATTCCAAAGCACTTCCTAGGCATCTGATCTTCTTAACTCTGTATGGTCTTCTATGGTAGCTGTATGGGTATTAACAATTACCATTCGATAGCTATATGGGAATTACATTTGCCATTTTTATGGATAAAGAAACTGGACTCAGAAAAGTTATGAAATTTGCCTATAGCCATCTAGCTAATAAGCATCAGAAGTAGGATTTCAATCCAGATCTATTCTAATTCCAGGTAAAGCATTTTTTTCACTCAGTCCTAGAGCTGAGCTGATTCTGATTGGTGTATGAGCCAATGAGTTCAAAATCAGCCAACCCATTAAATCTAGCTAGGGCCAGACCATACTTCTCATCCCATTCAGGTATAGGATAGATAACAGGGTCTACCACAGCATTTTGCCAGATGCCCCCCTCCACTTCCCACCTCTTGCTTTGGAAACAATAATCAAAGCAATGGCTATTAGGAAGGGTGGGACGGCATACTGCCCAGTGGATCTACTCCTGATTTGTACAATGCCCTTCCCTGGCTCCTGCTTCCCATATGTATTGTCTCCCCCATGACAATGTAAGCTTGTTGAGCTCTAAGACTATCTCTTTTATGTTTGTATCCCCTATATGGGCATTTAAGTGGGTTTTTTTTATTGACTGATTTATTCATTTATTCCATTGTCTTATGAAGATTATGACAGTCAGATGTTCACTGATTTTGTGGACTATATGATGAATTGAGTCTGGAATTGAAGAGAGGAATGAAATAGCTTTTTTTTTTTTTACATTAAAGTTTTTTTTAAATTAACCAAAATCTGACTTCTCATTTCCCCTCCTTTTTCAAAAACAAACAAAAAACAAAAACAAAAAACTAATAACAACAAAGTCTTGTAACAAATATGTATTATTAAGCAAAAAAAAAAAAAATCACACACTGGTCATTGTCCAAACAAAAATGTGTCCATCTCATTCTGAGTCCTCTACTTCTCTATCTGGAGGCAGACAGCATGTTTTGTCACATGTCCTCTGGAATCATCATTGGCCATTGCGTTGAAGAATGTCTTAAGTCTTTCAAAGTTGCTTGTTTTTTTGTTTTTTCATAATATTATTATTGTACACATTGTTCCCCTGGCTCTCCTCTGTTACTCTACATCATTTTTTTTTTTTGCTTTTTTGGAGGGGGTAGGGCAGGGCAATTGGGGTTAAGTGACTTGCCCAAGGTCACATAGCTAGTGTTAAGTGTCTGAGACCGGATTTGAACTTTAGTTCTCCTGACTCTGGGGCTGCTCTACCTAGCCGCTCCTCTACATCATTTCTTGACACAAAATGTTGTTGTTGTATCATGTCTTATGCTTTCTAAGTCCATTTGGGGTTTTCTTGACAAAGACACTGTGGTGGTTTACCATTTCCTTCTCTAGCAGATTATGGCAAACAAAGGTTAAATGACTTGCCCAGGATCATACTTTGCATTTCATCATTTTCATATAATATACCTTGTTCAACCCTTCTCCAGTTGATGGGCAGAGGAGAATGAAACTGTGTAATGATTTAAATGATCCCACATTGTTTCTTACCACAGAAGCCAATCTCTTTTGATATCAATATTCTTGGGGTGAGTCTATATGACTTTGAATCATGGAATACAAGTCTTGGAAGAATTAAAGGACAATGGAAAGATAAAACGTGAATGTTGCCAATGATGGCTCATATAGGAGAAGGGCATATATGGCCAGGAAAGGAACTGAGCCAATCATGTTCTGAGAATGAGAGATGGCCTGAGCACTTCATTGATACACCTGAGAAAGTGAAAAAAACAAACAAAAAACCCCCACAAAAACAAGACCAAAAACCAGAAAAACAAAAAAGCAAAAACTAGGAGGTCTTTATCGAGTTGCGGGAACCTTCCACGAAGGGTTTATGGGAAGTCTGATCCATTCTCTACATATCTGCCAAAATAATCTTCTGAAGGTGCATGTCGGACTATATTACTCTGTTTTTTGAAAATTGCCAGTGGCTCCCTATTGCTTCTAGGATAAAACACAATCCCCTCAAGCTAACATCGAAAGCCTTCTGCAGTCTGGTTCCAACTTACCTTTCTAGACCAACTTCACATTCTTCCCCTTCAGAGACTCAATCTTCCAGCCAGACTAGCCTACCAACGATTCCCCTAACTCAATATTCCACCTCCTGTCTCTGAGCCTTGACCTAAGCTGCCTCTCATGCCTGGAATGCAGCCCACCCTTGCCTTTCTGCCTGCTACAATCAATCTCCTTCAGGACTCAGTTGCTGTTTCCTACATAAAATCTCTTAATCTCTACCAGTCATTATTGCACTCCCTCCCTCCTGAAATGACCTTGTGTTTACTTAAATAAGTTTATGCTGAATCCTTCCCATTCCAACCCTTTAGCTTTCCCTTTTTCCCCTCTCTCCCAGCCCTCCAGCAAAACGTAGCTCTTTCAGAGCTGAGATTGTGGTAACTTGGACATGGTAGGTGCTTAACAACAAAAAAAATTATTGAATTGAGTTTAGATTGGAGGAGTTGAGATGGCCCTCAATGCAAAGAAGGTGGAGAATTTAAAGACACAATCTTAAGCTTCATAGTACTATTTGGAAGGGATCATCATTTAAACTGCTTATTGGTTGGGGAGGAAGAAGGGTGGTAGTTGGCAGCGAATAGAGATCAAGGCCTTTAAGATCCCCTAGGTGAATCAGGGGCCAAGTATCAGGCATAGGAAATACTGTCTTTTTGTTCATTCATTCATAATCAACAATTTATTAAGGGTCTATTATGCCTAAAGCATTGTGCTAGATACTGGGGGAGATAAAAAATCTAGATAAAATATGGCCTCTGCCCTCAACTAACTTATAGTTTAGAAGGGTGATAAGACACAAGCCCAGTTACAGAATATACATACTACATTGTGTTATATGATAAGTTGATTAGAACTTTGCTGGAGTGCTGCAAAACAAAGTTTTGTGTGAGGTCTAGGAGGTGGATCATTATTGATGGGTAGGTAGGAGAAGAGATCAGGCCAGGCTTCCTGAAACAGATGGTGTGAGTTGGGTTTTAAAGCATGGGTAGCAATTAAATGTGTGAAGAGGGAGGGCACTGGTGACACACAGAATAGCCTAAGCAAATGCTTAGGAGAGTGAATGGCACTTTTCCCTGAGGACAGAACAATCAGTTTGGCTGGAGTTTAAAGTCCATTCTTTAAAGTTCATTCTACTCCACTGGGTAGTGTAGTGACCCAGAGGTTAGAGCACAGAGGTGAAAGTTCAAATGTGACATCAGATGCTTACGAGCTATGTGATCCCTGAAAAGTGACTTACCCTTGCCTCAGTTTCCTCATCTGTAAAATGGGGCTCATACTAGCACCTACCTCCCAGGAGCAAATGAAATAGTCTTTATGAAGTGTTTTGTAAACCTTGAAGTGTTACATAAATGTTGTAAAAGCATATATGCATATTAATAAATAAAATGTATCTATGTATATACATCGACAAAATGTATAACAAACATTATTATCGTTAAAGGTACTAGTAATATGAGATACTACCAAAAAGGGCAGAATTTTGCTATATTGATTAAAAAAAAATCAGGGGGAGGGGAGCTTAAACTTCACTTGGGATCAGTGTGTGCCTTACCTGACTCACTATTTCCCATTGACCCAGCCAGGTTGCACTTCATTGCTTATTTCCCAGCCATCTTCTGGACAGTCCCCTCTTCAGTATACTTACAGAGGTCACTAGCAAATACTCTCTCCCAACACTGTCCCCCTCCCTCCTCTAAGTTCTGGAACCACGATTGATCAATCAACTCTGTCATTATTCCTGGAAGGGATATGTCAATCTACTTCCCTATGGTCCCACTTGCCATTCCTGTAATATTCTAGATCAAAGTGTCCTTTGGCCATCATTCCCCTTGTTTGTTTTCTCCCTTCCCAGTCCCTTAGAATGTAAGCTCCTTGAGGACAGAGATTTTTTTTTTTCACTTTTATAGTGAAGTGCCCAGCACTTAAGACAGTGAGCACTTACGAAATGCGCTTTCATTCATTCTTTAGGAAGTTATTGACTATATTTGAGCAGAAGAATGATACAATAATTTGAGACTCAAACTATTTTACTTTCACCATGATTTTTAAACCCTTTTTTTTTCATAATCATATGTATATATGTATTTAAAAATTTTATTTTATTTTACATAGGTATTTTTAATTTTAATTTTGTTGTTAATTTATGAAATAAAAGTTTTCATAACAGAATAAAAAAAGACAATTATACATGAAAATGCAAATCTATAGGTACAACTTGCTATTCCTTTTAAATATATGTTATCATGAAAATTTCCTTTTTTTCCTTCTCTTTCCCCCTCCTTCCACACTTATAGATCACTCAATAAGGTCAGACCATTTACTTATTTTACATGTATATACATATATATGCACATATGATCAATATTTTAAAAACTATATATTTGTTTTAAGGCACAAAGCTTCTTATTAGTTGTTAAATAATCTGGGTTTCATTCTGTCTTATCTGAAGGTTTTAGGGGGTACTTTGTTTGGTGACCACATTTACTGATAGAAACCAGACCCACTGATGTTGGCCTTCTTCTAAGTTGCCAGGGCAGTCTGAGGTAGAGTTTTAGGCATCAATCTCACTCCAAGTATTCCCTGCAATCACTTGTGGAAGGTGTAAGCATGAGCTGAGGGGGTTCCAGATGGAGTTCTGTTCATTGCGCATTTAACCCCAGGAGGTGGTAGTTTCTGAACTTTCTGAAATCGTTGCTGGATGCAAGGGTCAGGGCACTCAGAAGGGAAATTTTGTTGTTCTGAGAGCATAGGAATTAGGAACTAGGAGAATGGAGGCCTAGGTCTTAATTCTCTTTCTACCGCTAAACATGTGCCTCAGTTTCCTGGATTAGATGATTTTTGAGGTCTCTTCTAGCACTTACATTCTGTGGTGTCTGGAAAGGAATCCTCGGAGGAAAGGGAAAAACATTATGCAGGCGAGAGCAGGCAGCACCCCATTGCTGTAAATATCTGCTCTGTAGCCCCCCTCCTGGAGCATTTATGGAGCCAGAGCTGCTTTTCATTTTATGATGGGAATAAACATGGGTGGCAACCCAGCCCTGGACTCTTCACACTCCAGTGCCAGGCAGCAGCAGCCACAACCATCCACCCAGAGGGGCTACTGGGGAATAGGAGGATTAGCAGAGAGGGTGATTTGGATTTGGAGGGGGTTTGGAATCTCTGGACCAACTCCAGGATATCTGATTTCCAAAGATAGCAAAATGCAAAGGCAATACATAAATACACACACAAACACACCCCCAAACAGCAAGTCTTGAGCCACCCCATTCCATGCCAAAGCTGTTTAGAGTCTCTTAATTTAATATAATCTTGGGCCTGGATCAGTTTGCCTTCCCTTGTTTTTTTGCTGGCTGGCAAAGGGGGAAGAAGGAAAAGAAGCTTTTTATTGGGGACAAAGAGAACTGTCTTAATAATAAGCCTCCAATTACCTTTCTTACTGTGGGTTCACCGTGAGATGGGCCAGCAGGCAGGTGGGAGGTAGCTTTGAAGAAAGGGGATAAGCTCCAGCTTGGCATGGTGACCTGGGAAATATAATCCCACCTCCTTGCTAGGACTTTCCTCCTATCACTAGCTCTACCTCCTCATATCTCAGGAGATGAGAGGGGAGCACCTTGAAAATCATTGGTAAAAAAAAAAAAAAGAAAAAAAAGAAAATCATTGGTGAGCCCAGAGGAGTGTGAGCAGGATGGTGATGGGATGCAAGAACACGTCACATGATCAAGAGCTGCTAGAGTTGGGGACAGTTATTAGGTGGGAGAATAAGTCGCTGTTTCCTCCTTTGACCTATTTGGGATATATGTCAGGGAGCAGTTTTCCAGGATGGGTGGACCAATTCATAGTACCACCAACAGGGTGTTAGTATAAGTGTCTTTCCACAGGCCCTGCAACTCTCTCTTCTTTCATCCTCTGCTGTCTTTGCCAGTTCCCACTTCTATAGAGAGAGGTGCTCAGAAGAGAAAACAGGGAGGCAAGAGGTAAGGCATAGAGGAAAGAACCTTTGTTCATGAGTCTGGTTATCTGTGTCTTAGGCTTGGCCCTGTTACCATTAGCTTTGTTGGGCATAAGCTCTCAAGATCTCAGTTTTCTCATCTGTAAAATGGGGGAAGCTATGGGAAAGGATAAGGTAAGGACCCAGGAGTGGTAGAAAGGAGTAGTCTTAAGTGGACTAGGGTTTCCAAAGTCCTTTACAACAATAAGGGCCTACAGAACTTAAGGCTATTCCAGAGAGATAAATCCCATTGGCCCAAGATACATACCTTCTGGAGAAAAACCCCCTTTCCAATCTTCTCCTAGCTAGCACTGATTTACTGAGGGCTTTCCATATGGTAGCTCACTGGATTCTCATAAGAACCCCGTGAAATAGATACTGTCTTCGTTGTTCATTCAGTCCTGCCACACTCTTCATGACCCCATGGACCGTAGCATATCCATACTGTCCATTGGGTTTTCTTGGAAAAAATATTGGAGTGGTTTGTCATTCCCTTCTATAGCTCATTTTACAGATGAGGAAATGGAGACAAACAGGGTTAAATGACTTGCCCAAGGTCACATAGCTATCAAATGTCTGAGGAAGGAAGATCCAAGTTCAAATTCTGTCTTTGCTGCCTTAGAATAATGGGAAGATCCCAAAAGATTCTTGATCAAATATTAGAATAAAGAGGCACAGAATGGCAGAATCTGGAAGCAGCCTCAAAGGTCCTTCAATCCAACTCATACCTGAACAGAAACTGTCTCTTCAGGTAGTGTGGTAGTGTAATGAATAGAGCACTGGTTCTGGAGTTAGAAGGACCTGAGATCAAATCCAGATTCAGACACTTACTAGCTGTGTGGCCCTGGGTAAGTCATTTAATCCCAATTGTGGAAAGGAAGGAAGGAAGAAAGAAGGAAAGAAGGAAGGAAAGAAAGAAAGAAAGTAAAAGAAATCATCTCTGGGCCGGTAGATGGCTCAGTGAATAGAGCACCAGCCCTGGGGTCACAAGGACCTGAGTTCAAATGTGGTCTCAGACACTTAACACTTACTAGCCATGTGACCTTGGGCAAGTCACTTAACCCCAATTGCCCTCCCCCCAATAAAAGCAAAACAAAGAAATCATCTCTTCAGGTGGTGTGGTAGTGCAATGAATAGAGCACTGGTCATGGAGTCAGGAGGACC
>CM053598.1:187346281-187360744 GCA_028646575.1 Pseudocheirus occidentalis
CCCAGTTGAAGGAAGGAAGGAAGAAAGAAGGAAAGAAAGAAATAAAGGAAGAAAGAAGGAAAGCAAGGAAAGGAAGGAAGGAAGGAAAGAAGGAAGGATGGAAGGAAGGAAGGAAGGAAGAAAGGAAGGAAGGAAGGAAGGAAGGAAGGAAGGAAGGAAGGAAGGAAGGAAGGAAGGAAGGCAGGCGAAAAAACATTTCTTCCGTAGCAAAGCATATTCACAAGCAAATATGCAGTCTTCTCTCAAGGACTGCTAAAGATGGAGAGCATACTCCCTAGCCAAAGCAATCTGCTCCACTTATGGGGGGTATTTTAGCCTTTCCTCTCCTTTTCCTTAGAGTAGGTGGTTTCTTCATTAGAAAAGACTCTTATAACCCTATATGTGAATTACTGCAATAGAAATCCAGGTGTTCAATTCCTCCTGGATACCACTAACACCATAATCTTCCTAAAACAATAACAACAACCCATCTTTATGGAGAACTTTATGGTTTAGAGTGTATTCCTCACACAGCCCTTTAGCAAATCCATCCTATGAGATGAGTGGTACACAGGTCTCAGTGATATGGACTGGATCTGTGATGTCTTTCTACCACTGTAGGTCCACATGTGCTCTGCAATTTATGGTCATAGGGTATAGGTTAACCAGTCAGTATTTGTCAGAGGCAAGAGCCAAACCCAGATCTTCCTGGCTCTAAGGCAGGACTTCCCTTGGGTAGACCATGCTTCCTCTTTAGTGCAAATATCATTATTCCCAGGTGTGGTCTCTTGCCCTTAGTTACACAGCTATTCACTTTTAAAGATCTCGAGCTTGAGGACCTCAAGGGTCATTTTGTAGACGAGGAAGCCAGCTAAATGTCTTGCTCAAGGTGACCTCATTAGAGGTGGGATTTGAATCCAGGTCTTTGTACCTTAAAAAATCGTCCCTGCCTCTTCAATAACTCTTTTCTATTATCCTTGACCCCTTCTACCAGCCATATCTCACAACACTAATCTGTTGTAGTTGAACTAGTTTTTCCAGTTTTGATGTTTTTGAGGTATTTTTAGTTGTGTCTGACACTTCATGACCTCATTTGGGGTTTTCTTAGTAAAGATATGGGAATGATTTGCCATTTCCTTCTCCAGCTCATTTTACAGATGAGGAAACCAAGGCAAACAGGGGGAAGTGACTTGCCCAGGGTCACACAGCCAGTAAGTGTCTGAGGCCAGATTTGAACTCAGGAAGAGGAGTCATCGTGACTCCTGGCTCAGCACTCTAACCATTAGGCTGCCTAGCTGCCTCAGTTATTTAACATTCATCCCCATTTAGGAATGACTTCATCCTTTGTTTTTGCTTATTCATATCCTACTGATTCTTTTCTTTTTCTTCTTTTCTTAATCCCCCCCCCCACTTTATTATTTGTTTTTAGTTTTCAACATTCACTTTCACAAATTTTAAATTTTCTCTCCCTCCCAGGCATGCAGTCTGAGACTCTACACATACATTCCTATTAAACACATTTTCACATTAGCCATGTTGCATAGAAGAATTATAATAAAGGGGAGAAACCATGGGAAAGAAAACAAAACAAAACAAAAAAGAAAATAGTCTGCTTCACTTTATTCTTTCAAGACTCACCTATTGTTCCTCCTCCACGAAGTCTTCTTGGACTACTCCAGAACCTCACATCAAACGATCCCTTTTCTGAGCTCTCGTTTTTGGGTATAGTAGGAGACCTTAACAATTTTCTGATGGTGTTAGTCTTCTTTTTCCAGTTAGAGTGAAAGTCACTTAAGGTGGAGGGGCTTCACAGTTCCCTGCACAGAACCCCCTGCACATGGCAAGCATCTAACAAAAATTTATTGATTAATAGGTTAAATTGCAGGAAGGAAGGAAGAGAAAGAAAATGTGTTTTTGGAGTCCTGAGCTCTTTTCTGTCCTCTTCTCTGTCTCTCCTGGGAATATCCAAGGAGATGACTTTGAGATGCAGTACCTAGTGCCACACTTGAAGGGTTGACCTTGGAATCATTAGACCAGAGTTCTCATTTTACCTTCTATGATTTTACTACCTACAGGGACTCTGGACAAGTCCCTGGTCTTTTTGGGGTCTCTTCTACTTCTAAACCCACAATCTTGTGATGTTCCATGTTCTTCTGTACTCGGTCACTTCGAAGAAGAGAAGACTTTATGAGCCACGGTTATATTGAACCATCAAAGGCCATGTATTTCATCCTTTTCAGGGGTATTTTCCTTTTTAAAATGTCCTAGGAGGAAGGCATTGGTACAAAGGAGTATAATTCACAGAACGGTCCAAAGGAATAAGGTTTAGGCATTTGGTCATCTGAATGTGGGAAAGGGGAGTAGGAGTGCTTCTGAGGGTCTTATAGCTCATTCTGGTTAGTTTGAAGGCTGGATTGGGGAGAAAGTAGACAAAGGGAGTGTTTGAGATGGTGGGAGAAGTCCAGGTAGAGAAACTCCCTATTGATACACTGACTTTAAGAATCTTCCTTAACCTTAATTGTAATCCATCAGTACACAAATATACCCCTCAAGTTCATACTAGGGTTAGAAGCAGGGGTGCACTAGAGCCAGCTCTTACTAGCCAATTTTGATACTTTCAGTATGATCATTTACACCTTGAAAATGGATAAATGCTACATATAAAGGTTTGATTTATTGTTTTTTTGATCGTCTAGACCAGGGCTCTTAAGCTTTTTTCTGCTGGGGACCCCTTTTTGGTTTTCATCAGTCTTGGTTGGCCTTGCATGACCCGAGGGCAATACATAGGGCAAAGTACACACGCTTTGTGTTCAGAACCAAGATTGCAGCGAAATTGCTTGGTACAACATGGGCAAGCACTACCAGAAACACTTCAGATTCATTATGCGTTTGATTTTTAATTAATTTTTAGTTCTCTCAGAAACCTTTTACTGTTGCCAAATTTTTGAGATCCTATATAAGGCCAAGACCCACAGTTTAACAAACACTGGTCTAGACTTAAGAAAGGGATGGAGAAAATATGGAGCATTCAGATTTAATTTAAAAGTATGTCATTAGTAAATTTTTTTAACTAGAGATCCAATTGTTAGAAATTTACCAGCACAATCCTGGTTACAGGGCAGGCCACAGCTTGAAGCATCAGAATCTGATATTTGGAAGGAACCTCTGGCACCATCTATCTACCATCCTTAACGAGGGGCCATCCAGATAGCATCTGCTTGAAGGTTCCAATGATGAGGGAGGAACTCACTACCCACTGAAGCAGGCCATTCCACTTTTAGACAACTTTAATTCAAGTCAACAAGCAGCTCTAGTTGTTAGAAAGTTCATTGTATGTAAAACTGAAATCTGCCTCTTGACAAACTTTCACAGATGCTCCAAGTTCTGCCCTCTGGGGCCATTCTGAACATGTCTAATCCCTTATCCACATCACCCAGTTGGCTAAATAAATGGGGGACTGGGTGGAGCCAGACTGTTTAAATTAGGGTTTGCTCTTGGGGACAAGTTCTTCAGGATTACCCCATCTGGGGGAATATCTGGCTAGCAATAAAGGAGTTGCTTGCTTTCTCCTCTTCTTGGCAAGACAATAGCCCAGTAGCTGGAGGGGATGGAGTCTTTTCCCAATTATGATTCAGTTCCTGTCTTGTGTGGGCATGTCACTTTGTACCTCAGCCCTGGGCTGTCATTGTCTTTATTAGCCCAGTTCCTAGGAAGCAGAGATCCCCTTTGAAAATATTGAGTAATCTCTCTCTCCTCTTCCTTATTCCACTTTATTCCTGAGCCTCCTGCTCTCCTAGGATATAGATTCCTGATTCTCACCTCTCTTGGATTCAATACAATAGCTCTACTTCATTGCTGGACCAAAGACACTAGAGACAGGAAGATCCTTAATTTTTAAAGCAAGTCTTTTGAGTAGTAAAGGACCCTGGGGTATTTCTTTTTGTGTGTGTGTGTG
Source organism: Pseudocheirus occidentalis (assembly GCA_028646575.1). NCBI lineage: Eukaryota > Metazoa > Chordata > Mammalia > Diprotodontia > Pseudocheiridae > Pseudocheirus > Pseudocheirus occidentalis. Next base: position 187,350,216 of record CM053598.1, read on the forward strand.
TAGCTTGTTCCTGGACTTGGGAGCATGAGGGATAGGGAGGGCATGGCTAAAGTGCATGTACTTGGTGAGACCAGGGATAGGGAAAGTAGGCGGTTGCTTAGAACACAGAGCACCAGGCATATAATTGGATCATAGATACAGCTCTAGAAGTGATTTTAGGGATGTAGTTCAGTCTCTCACAGATGAGGAAACTGAGGCTGTAAGAGGTCATATGAGTTACTCAAAGTCATATGGTTAGTCAATGGCACTGTCAGGACTCAAACCCAGATCATTTGATCTGATGGTCTGTCTGTTTTAGAAGAGGACCAATGACATCATGGGTGATGTCTTGACTCATGTGTGAATGGGATTTAAGGGAGGCAGAGTTGCACAAAGTTGTCAGCCTCTATCTTCCAGTCATTGAAGTCCAGTGGTAACATAAAAATCAGGGCCCCTGGTGATGCCAGGATTCAGTGGGTGAACTTGATGTTTTTGATGTCTGCCCAAGCTCTGAGTGCTCCATTGCACCTGTTTCAGTTGCCTTTATGGTCATTGGATGGATTGTTCTCATCTTACCATTCTGCTGGGGTCTTTATATGCTTGAGGTAGACATCCCTCTAACTCACCAACAGGTTTGAGACCTGTCGGTTCCCCTCAACCTAGTTCAGACCATCGGCCAAGATGGCTTACCATGACTGCTGGGCATACTACAACTTCTTGGAGCTACAAGCGAAAGTTGGGTGAAGGTGGGTGAGCAAAGATCTCGGTGAGCTCTCACACCAGAGGTGTGAGTCCATTATCTTTCCATGCACCATGTTTCTAAATCAAAGTGGGACACACCAAGGGATGTTTTCTAACATTATTTTTTTGGTTAGCAGACCCATTTTTCATGCTAGAAAATACTCCTCTCGATGGTACATAGGTATTCATTTTGTATGGGCAGCTAGGTGGCACAGTGGCTAGAGCTCTGGGCCTGGTGTTGGGAAGACTCTTCTTGCTGAGTTCAAATGTGACCTCAGACACTAACTGGCTGTGTAATCCTGGGTCACTTAATAAGAAGTCACTTAATCCTCTTTGCCTCAGTTCCTCCTCTGTAAAATGAACTAGGGGAGGAAATAGTACTCTAGTACTTTAGCCACGAAAATCCTAAATGAAGAGTTGAACATGACTGAAAGGACTGAAAAAACAATTCATTTTGTAGAATATACTGACATAAAGGAAAATTTCCTACCGATGAAAGCACCCCCAAAGTAGCATGGGATGGATACTTCTGTTTCTTTTTCGTATTTTTGCTTTTTGGAGGGGAGAAGGCAGAGCAATTGAGGTTTAGTGACTTGCCCAAGATCACACAGCTAGTAAGGGTGTCAAGTGTCTGAGGTTGGATTTGAACTCAGGTCCTCCTGACTTCAGGGCTAGTGCTCTATTCGCTATGCCACCTATTCACTCCCTCCCCCCCCCCCCGCCCCGTTTCTTATCCTAGCATGGACCTGAGAGGTATATTTGGGTGCTGAAGGTTTACTGCTGGGGTTAAGGAGGCCAAGGCAGTCAATTTATCAATATGGATTGAGCAAGTAGTTAGCTGTCTAATTATTAGAGGTTTTCTTCTTGCTACAGAGACTGTAGAGGGGATTCTTGTCCAGGCACTGATTAGAATAGATAAATCAACAGAGTCCTTGTCATTCATTCTCCCTGGCTTCAGCTTCTCCATCTGTGGAATGAAGGGGTCTGACTGAGGCCCTTCTGACTGACTGAGCCCCTTCTGACTGAGGCCCTCTCTTGTTTTGAATCTACAATCTTTGCAACTATAACTCTATATAACATACAGTCTGTAATTATAGACTACGAAAGTATGATTCTAAGTCACGGAAGGTTCAAAGGCTCTGTTGGGCAGCAACGGAGTGGGCATAATTTTCAAGTCTTGCCAAGGACACACAGATGTCTCATCCTGGCTCTGTTGATATTGTGCTCCTGACAGGAGAGACAGAGGAAAATAGCTTCCTTCTACTCCAGGGATTGGTTGACTTGAGTGGGAAGGAGGTTAAGGCTAACAGGGTGTGTGTGTGTGTGTGTGTGTGTGTGTGTGTGTGTGTGTGTGTGTGTGTGGTGTATGCTTTTGTCTGGAGTGTAGAATGAGATAAGGAGTTGGTTGAACCAGGATTTGATCTGGGTGGGTTTAGTAGCTTGAGTCAGCTGACTGATGGATCAATTTAATCTCATGGAGGGGCAGCTAGGTGATACAGTGGATATAGTGCTGGGCCTGGGATCAGGAAAACTTATCTTCCTGAGTTCAAATCTGACTTCAGATACTTACTAGCTGTGTGACCCTGGGCAAATCATTTAACCCTGTTTGCTTTAATTCCTCATCTGACAACCGAGCTGGAAAAGGAAATGGCAAACTGCTTCAGTATCTTTGCCAAGAAAACCCCAAATGGAGTCACAAAGAGTCAGAAATGATTGAAAAGTGACTGAACAGCAATCTCACGGAGGAATAGGTTGTACCTCTCACCATCCATGATTATGTCTGGAACAGAAATTAATATTCTCTTCCTGTGCCCTAGCTTCTGTGAATTAGAAGGGATCAGGAATTGTTAGCCTCATTTTTATAGAAGGTGAAACTAAGACTCATAAAAAGAAGAAAGTATTTGTCTAGCTTCACCCAAGGAGTGGGGAATGAAGACAAGAAAACACTATTTAGTGGCTTGCTCCTGGGCTTTGGGTGAGACTGCCCACGGCATCATTGAAGCCAGGTTGGGAATGGAGCTTAGAAGTAAAGAGTATGCAAAGCTGACATCTACTTGGTCACTATGGTAGGTATGAAATACCAGGGGAACAGAAGGAACACGAATCTGGAGCTAGAGAGGCCCTTGAAGATCATCTGGTCTAATTCCTCTATTTTAAGAGAGAAGGAAATGAAGGACCTTCCAGGTCAAGTGGATCACCCAAAGTTGCATAGGTAGTAATTGGAAAAGTTCTGGCTTCTAGCTTATTGCTTTTTCTTCTCTAGACCAGACAGAACCAAGGTTATGAGCTATAATCACAGAACCTTGGAGATGGAAGTTTCCTTAGCAATTGTCTAGTCCGACTGCCATCCAAAGCATGGATCCCTTGACGTTTCCATGCATCATTCATGGTAGCACCTTTCATCAATCTCCTTTGTCATATACTCTGCACTCCAAACTGGACCCTTTGTCATCCCTGTATAGGCTTTGTACTTTCTCACCTCCTTGCCCATGCTGCTACCTTCCTTGCATGTGCCTTCCTTTTCTTTCCCTCCCCAATTCTTCCTCACCCTTTATGTGGTCCTCTTCCAGAAACCTCCCCTTATTACTGGGAAATTATGTTTCTTCTCCCTTCCTTTTCCCCTCTCCCTCCTCCTCCTCCCTCTAATTTTATGTTAGAGCTATTTGTACATGTACCATTATTATCTTAGATTATAAACTCCCTGAGGTCAGGGACTATGTCCTACTTAAAATTTATATTTCCCCAAGTATCCAGTCTAGTACTCTGCACACAGCAGGTCCTTAACAACACATATATTATTAAGGTTTTCTCCAGGATCCTTAGGAGGTATGGTGGGCTTCTGGATCTCTTGTTAAGCTCCCTTGCCTACAGATAAGGGTTTTTTTTTCCTTAACATTTTTTTTTCTTTTAAAAAAATAATTGTTTTTTAATTTATGGAATAAAACAAGCATTTCTATAACATAATACAATAAAAAGATGATTACAATGAAACTGCAAATTCACTATGTAAAACTTATGGTTCCTTTTAAATACACAGCAAAATTATCATGTAAATTTCCTTTCCTCCCTCTCTCCCTCTCCTATCCCCCCCCCCTTTTTAAAAGAACCTTCAGCATCCAATGGGGAGGACATATTCCCCTGGGACAGCTCTCCTCACTCTGTTGGCTCATCCTGCAAATGGCAACAATTATAGCAACTACCATTTATATATGGCTTTAAAGTTCAAAAAGTGCTTTACACAAATGATCTCATCTGATCCTCACAATGACCCTGCAAAGCAGGGGCTGTCATTAGCATCATTTTAGAGATGAGGTAACTGAGGCCAAGAGGATTCCTGATTTGCCCCAAATCCTGCAACTAATGACAGCTTGAGGCAGGTCTCATACTCAGGTCTTCCTGACTCTGTGTAACCATAATAATCACAGTGCTTTAAGAATTATAAAGTGCTATGATAAAAAACGCTATCTACCTCCAAAGGAAGAACTGAGAGAGTCTGAATGCAAATTGAAGCATATTTATTTTTACTTTTTTTCCTTGTTTTTTTCTTTTTGGTCCATTTTTCTTTCACAACATGATTAATATGGAAATAAGTTTTGCATGACTGCATATACATATATAAACATATATACACACATATAAATATATAAATGTAAATATTTATATTTTATATAAATATAGGTTTATATTTATATATGTGTGTATATATTTATATTTATATAGTATATATATATACACCTGTGTCAAATTGCTTGTCTTCTCAATGAGGAGGACGGGAAACAGCGAAAAGGAGAGTTTGGAACTCAAAATTCTAAAAAATAAATGTTAAAAAAATTGCTTTTACATGTAATTGAAAAAGGATATTAAACCCCTTGGGGAAAAAAAGAATTGCATTTGATTCTCACAACAACCCTGTGAGGCAGGTTATTATCATGTATATGATTATAAATAAATAATATCACTATAAATATACAATATTATTATATTATTATTCCCATTTTACAGTTGAGGAGACTAAGTCCCCAGCTGGTAAGTATCTAAGGATGATTCAAACTTGGATCTTCTTGATTCCAGGTCCAATACTCCATCTACTCCTCACCTGAGTCCAGTACTATATCCATTATGCCACCTGGTTTCCCATAGTAAGAACAAAGAATGTAGACATCAGAATAAATATCTTAATCCCTGACATCATGAGAGTATTTCTTTAAGTGGCTCAAGGTTTAAGATGGTAAACAGGAATCAGATTTGTCCTAGAAAAAAACATTAGTCCTTTTGAAACATGTGTGTGCTTAAGACCAGGGAGTGATGCTGCAAGAATGTGCTCATTTTCCATAGCTGTATGAGAGAACACATGGAAAGCACAGTGTATTATGATGGGAAGAACACTGGAACTGGGGCTAGGGAATTTGTATCCAAAATCTGGATCTGTCACTTACTGAAATCATGATCACATGTCACTGAAACTCTCTTGAGTCCAGATTTCTTCACAGGTGATGCAGGGAAGAGACTGGACCTTTGATTTCGTTGATTTAAGGAGTTACCTCTAGAAAATTCAGGTCAGCAACTTACTACAGTCTCAAAGTGATAAACCTTGACTGAGGTTAAGTGACTTGCCTGGAGTCACACAAGTAGCACATGTCAGAAGTGGGACTTGAACTCAAGTCTTCCTAGCTCCAAGTCTCTTTAGCCACCAGTTCTCATCTGGAAAATAGGGAAAATAATACATGTGACAAAGATATGCTGCATCTCGCTCAAACTGGGAGAGCTCTTTGTTAAATTTTCAGCATGAGGCTTTCCACCTTGGAAATGCACAAATGCTACAGATTTAGTATTGATTTAGTATTCTTTTGATTGTCCAGATGCTGGAGAAAATTTTGATAATTCAGATTTAACTTAAAAGTGGGTCATCCATATATCCCCTCCCCCTCCCAGGAGGGCCAGCTGTTCAACATTTATCAGTGCATCCCTGCCTGTATAGAATTATGGCTAAGTACAATTGAGGTTGTGGGACAGTAGGTTCCGAATAGCTGTATTGGACCTCAGGGGTCATCTAGCCCAACATTTCATTTTTACAGGTAAATAAACTTTGTCTTAGAGGTGAAGTAACCTGTCAAAGGTTACACGAGTAGTGAGTGACTCTAGCAAAGGGAGGAGAACTCAGTTTCATTGACTCTGAAACTGGAACCCTTTCAACTGAGCCTAAATCAGGGTGTCTTCTAGATAAGGTATAAGACATGTCCTTTAAGGGCAAAGCAGTATATAAACCTGAGTGGCTATCACTATTATCTGCATAGGCAAGGCATGCTCATTTGTGTCCAAAGGTGTATTGGATGGTCCATGGGCTTGCTGATGGATGGGAGCTGCTTTCACTGTTTTTTTTTATGCTTCCGTCTTTGAACTCAGCTCACGTGCAAGGTCCTTTTCCCTTTGCTGGAAGCTGAGTATAATAAACCTGAGGCTTCAACCTGAGAAAGTTGGGTGATTTTGTCTGGCTTCTTAGGGGGAGGGATGTCTGATACATAACAAAGTGAGTCTTGCCTCCCACCTCTCTGCTCTTTTTCCCACTTTACTGAAGGTGCTATGATAACAGGTCTTACCTATTCCCAATTGAGGTCAGTCTCCCCACTCTTTCAAAGGATCATAGATATACAGCCCAAAGGGGTCAATGAGATCAGGTAATCTGAGGCTTCTTAATCTTTGTGTCATGTATCACCGCAAAATAATATCTCTGAGTGCATAAAGTTTTTAAAAAATGACAAAAAAGGCCAATTACATGGATTTTTCTTTTTTAAAGACTGGGTTTCCTCCCTATTTTGCCCAGACTGGAAGTATAGGAACTGCTTAGGGGTCCAATTACAATCTTCAGGGAAGCTTTTGTCGTCTTCATTTCTAACCTGGTCCGTTCACCCCGGCTTTATGTGCACTGGTATCTCTTCCCCCACCCCCACTCCTATAGGATGAGTCCCTCTTAGTGTGGTGACCCAATTAACTCACTATAGTTTGGAATTCTTGAGTTCATGAGATCCTCAGTCTTTAGTCAGGGATTAACATCTGACAGTTATCAAAATATTAAAAAACAAAAACAAGTTTGGGGACTTCCAGGTTCAGAACCCCTGATCTACTCCAACCTCCTTGAGGAAACAGGCCCAGAGAGGTGATTTGTCCAAGGTCCCACAGCTAGTAGTTAGTAGGATTGTGGGGATTCTAAACAAGGTCTTCTGCTTTCAAATCCATGATTCGAGTAACTGAAAATTAAACCATTTAGCTTCAATATAAAAAGCTCATTCATGGTCCTTCCTCCGTTCATTTCCCCAGCAGAATGTGCTCTGTGCTGAAGGATGAAAAAATGGTGGGTCTTGGGCTGAACTAACAAGGGAGCAGGGATATGCTGGCTATGAAATGCAGAGGGGTCCTAGAATCATTGCAAAGCTGAGGTTTCCCTGGAAGAAAGGAGTGTGGGCTATTGGAGTGGGGGGATGGGAAGAGGAGGGATGGGAGGGGAGGAAAATCCGAAGAGGAGCTCTGCATTGACCTGCAGCACACACACATACACATACAGACTCCCATAGTGAAGGCAGGGGGAGAAATAACAAAAGCCACTTTCATTTCTCATCATACTTCAGGGCTTCAGGAGGACAGGCGTGCCTCCCCTTCCCCCCAATGCTGAGTCAGCAGCGTCTGACAAATTAGTCTGAGGGAGAGGCTGGGGTTCTGGCTTCTGGAAATTAGCATGCAGAGAGCTTGGGTTGTGCTTGAGTGAATGAGTGGTGAGAGAGAGAGAGACAGAGAGAGAGAGGAGAGATAGAAACAGACAGAGAGGAGAGAGAGGGAGAGAGAGAGAGAAAGAAAGAGGAGAGACAAAGACAGAGAAAGAGTCCTTGTGCTTATTTTTTCCCCCTTTTTAGCTGCGTTGTCTGCCTGGGGGGTGAGGGTACCGGGATCTGGAGGAAAGGAAATGACTTATTTTTGACTTTGCAAATACTTTGGATTTGCATTCCCAAGGTCATGCAGTCACAACTGGCTTCTGGTTGGAGTAGGAAGAACAAGCCTGGAGTAGGATTGTGACTGAGGCACTTTGCACGGAGCCCAGGAGGAGAAGGGAGATTGGGAATGGGGGTGGGAGGTGGGAGAGCAAAGCTGATGCCAGCCATGAGGGGAGGTGATGGCCTGGGCAGAGCTCTTGGGAAAGGCAGCAGAATTGGAAGAATGGTCACAAGAGAAGGACTTCAGGGCCATAATCGGGGAGAAAACAGTTTCAGTCTCTGAATTCTTCGGGGGTGTGTGAGGGAGAACACTCTGATTTCAGGGTTGTTTACTCCTATCAGGACAATCCCTAGGATACTTAAAGGACAATCCTAAGGAAGCAGGGAGTCAGGCAAATCATTCACTGTTCCTTTCTTATTCAGAGCAATCTTTTCTTTGAATTCATGTTATTTATTTTTCAATTAACAAGCATTTATTTTCTCTCTCCCCCCCAATTACACACACACACTCACACACACACACACACAGACCCCCTTCTAACAGATATGCATAATCAAGCCAAGCAAATTTCCCACATTGTCCAAGTTTCCACCACTCATAAAAGGGAAGCAAAATCCCCAAAGAGCAGCTTGGGGTGGAGGCAGGGAAAGGACACTCCCAACTATCCCAGGGTTTGATTCTGTTGACCAGCCCAGGTTTTATGGGCTGACCAGATCTATCTTTTAGGAATATCAGATCTTCTGCAGCAGCAGCACCTAAGAAGACCTACCTTCAGGCTTATCTGCCAGCATGAAGATTGAGTTTCTAGCCAGAGAGGGGAAAAAGTCCTTGTGCTCTATTTGGACCTGGAATTAGCTCACTCCTTCCTTTGTCAACTAGTATATGACACTCGAATCTTGGAGCCAAAGTGGATATATTTTCTCTGACTAGACTAGGAGCAGTGGTGGGAAGGAGTTTTACTGCTGAAAAGGTTCTCAGAGGCCACAATTCCAACCCCATTCATTGTTTTACCGAGAAAACAATGAGGTGCCAGAGGTGAGATTTGAAACTAGGTCTCTTCCTGACTGCCACTCCAGTGCCCCAACTACAACAGGCTTCCTTAGGAGAATAAGTCAATGCTCACTGGGATTCCTGGTTGACTTGGAGCTTGTCAAGAGATAGCATGGTACCATGGGAATATCTGCATCAAAGGACCTGCGTTTGATTCCTGCTTGTTATATATATATGACATTGGGCAAGTCCCTTAACTGCTCTCTGCCTTAGTTTCCACATTTGTAAAATGAGGTAGAGGACTAGATGACCTCTGAGGTATCCATCTTCTCAGTGGAAAGGGTTTCCTTGCCCAGAGGTACTTACTGTTTGGGAGTTTTATGAGGAGGTGCTTTTAATTAAGTGGGATTCGAACCAAGACTTTTCTGTTAAAATTTGACAAAAGAGAGGCAATTTAGAGATTGCTTGGTAAAAGGAAGGGCATCTGGCCTACAGGAACCTTTACCCTTTGGGTACATCAGTGGGAGTGGTTTCCAAGCAACTGGGTTGTTTTTTTTTTTTTTGAGAAGGAAGATTCTGCTGAGTCACATGGCCCAGGGCATCTGTGTCAGCAAAGGTGTTCCCTCTGCGACTACAGCTTTCTCAGTATTAGTCTCACCTGGGTAAACAAGGCAACTCCGGCCAAACTTGGCAGTGGGAGACAAGGGATCATCACCGGGACAGCATTGTAGAGAACTGTCAGTGCTGTTTCATTTCTCTCTCCTGCAACAAGGACAGGCTTGCTCTTGGGTTAATTCTTGTCTGCCCCTCCCAATGTCAGTCATATCACCTCTTGCTTTTAAGCAAGACACTTCACCCTCCTCTTAAACTTTACCAGGATGTTGGAAGAGAAAAATGACCCCTTCTCTACACTTCCCCCTCCCCACCCGCCTTTGACTTTGTGCTTCTCCTTCCCAGAATCCTTTATTAGGCTGGACTGTCTCCTGATAGTGAGAGATCTGACACCGGAGTGTGAGGGCCTCCCTGGAAGCTTGAGGTACAGCCAGGAAATGTCTGAGCACTGCAGACAAATGCTCCAGAGAGGAAGTGACTGCTCCTCAGTCTTTTGTCCCTCAAAGAGACTTTTTCCTTCCCGGAACTTCCAAAGCCTTGCATACATAGAATTTCACCCTGGTTGGTTGGGTGGAGTTGCTATTAGGGGAAGGGCAGGGCAGGTCAGTTAGGGGTGTTATCCTGGCGTAATAACTTGGGGAAACTAGAAAGGCAAAGATTCTTATTCAGGATTCCGAAGTCTCTTTGGTCTTCAGTGTTACCAGACTAGGGAAGCAGTGTCCCACCCAGAGGCAGATGGGGAAGGGCGAGGAAGCGTACAGATGGGCAGGAAAAAGAGTTAGTGGGAATTCTGGAAATGAGAAAGCTGGAAGCAAAAAAAATTAGAGAACAAAGGCTTAAGAACACTTATAGATTGGTCAAAGGAGATTCTTATACTATAGAACCTTGTGCTCAGAATTTTGGAGTGGGAAGACAAAGTAGAGGCATGTTATCCAACCAATTCAGCCATTCTCTCTCTATGCTCTCATCACTTAAAAACCTCATTGAATCCCATAATTTCAACTACTCTCTCAATCTAGATGATTTCCAAATCTACATTTCCATCTTTGACCTGTTCTGAACTTCAGATGCCGTTTCCAGTTTTCTACAGGATATCTCCACTTGAATATCCCACACACCTCAAACACATGCAAAATAGTTTGTTTTCTTTCCCTTAAACTTGCTGTTCTTTCTAACTTCACTTCTTCTGTCAGTGACCCATCTAATCTCTCATATTTCAAACC
>CM053598.1:187379103-187403692 GCA_028646575.1 Pseudocheirus occidentalis
TTCTTCTTTTTTTTTCTGATTAAAGAGGGCATCCCTTGACTCCCTTCTTAAAGAGGCCTATTCACTGAATGGGTGTTACTTCACTCTAAGTTAGTACCTGAAAAGGCCTTGGCCTGAAAGGGCCACAGTCTCCCATTGCATCCTGGTCCATCTCCAGTCATAATGAATAAATATCTGGTCACTGGATCCAGATGTCTCTGGAGGAGAAAGTGAGGCTGGTGACCTTGCACAGCCCTCCCTCCCTCACTCAAATCAAAGTCAGCAGCAAGTCATGTCATCATCTCTCTGATGCCACGATCTTCTTCGAGAAGAAAGGACAGACACAACAGACACTGCCTCAATACAGACCTGGAGCATCAGGGTGGCTTTTGAATTAGGCACCGTGTCTCTAGTGTCACCCAATTCCAATTCAGCCTCCCCAGAGCTGAAAAATTATTTCTTGAAGCAACAGATTTGACCATATCATTCTATTAAATAAACTCTGTGGTTCCCTTTTTTCCTCGGGGATAAAATATAAGCTGATCAAATGAAATAATAATATGTACAATGCTTTACAAACTTCAAAGTTTTATATAAATGTCAGATAAATATTAACTATTATTATAAATTGCCCCCTGGCTTTTAAAGCCATTGCTCAATCTGGCTTTGATCTATCTTTCTAACCTGCTCAGTCACTATTTCTTTTTTGGTAATCTAAGGGACTGCCAAAATTTTCTGGTTTTTTCACATATGATACTCTGCCTCTTGCCTCCATGCTTTTCTACTGGTTGTCCCTCCTGCTTGGAATGCACACCTTTCTCATCTCTGTCTCATAAAATTCCTCATTTCTTTTAAGAGGTAACTGTAGCACCTTCTTTTATTTTTTTTAATTTTTTTTTCTTTTTTCTTTTTTTTTTTTGAGGGCAGTTGGGGTTAAGTGACTTGCCCAAGGTCACATGGCTAGTTTTTTTGTGTTAAGTGTCTAAGGTCGGATTTGAACTCAAGTCCTCCTGACTCCAGGGCTGGTGCTAGCACCTTCTTTTATATAGAGAGTAAATGGGAGGTAATCTGAAAGGGAAAGGCATTAGCAGCTTGGAGGTTGGAGAGGGACAAGCATGAAAAGATGCAGAAAATGCAGAAAGAAGTTGGGTTTAGAGCTGAGTTTTGAAGGAATTCTGGGAAACTAAGAGGTAGAGCATTCCAGACATGGGGGACATTGAGGCTAAAGGTACAGGGATGGAAGCTGGAAAATCACATTGAGTGAGCCGTAAGTATGCCAGTATGGTATGACCTGAGAGAGAGAAAAAAATATAAGAAGACAGAAAAACCACAGAGTGGTTCTCAAGAAATGTTGATTGAATGAATGCTGAACAAAGTTGGGTTCTTCAGATGTGACATCTAGTGTAGGGGCAGCTAGCTGCTGCAGTGGATAGAGTGCTGGCTCTGGGGTCGGGAAGACTCATCTTTGTGAGTTCAAATCCAGCCTCAGACATATACTAGCTGTGTGACCCTGGGCAATCCCTTAGCTCTGTTTGCCTCAGTTGTTTATCTGTAAAATGAGCTGGAGAAGGAAACGACAAACCTCTCCAGTATCTTTGCCCAAAAAACCCCCACATGAGGTCACAAAAGAGTTAGATTTGACTGGACAAAAAGGGTTAGTATGATAATAGCCATATTGGACAAGTTTCTTGTACCTAGCAGACAGATGGGAAAATGGAATTTGAATGACTAGGGAGGAGATTTTAAGAAATACAAATAGAAATCTTTTGAGACAGTGGTAAGCCCGGAGTTAAAGGAAGTGATGGGACTGTTTTTAATTTTCCTCTGAGAAACTGGGGGGAAGGTTGTGTGGGGGGGAAGAGAGGTGTTAAGGGGGATTGGTGGGAAAAACTCAAAAGGAGTTCTCATTTAGAATGTTTAATTCAATGAAGGAAGATTGTGGTGTTCTGCTCTCTGAGGAGGCTGGAATGATGAGGGTAACAGTTCATATAAAGACATTCCTTAGAAAAATGAGTGGGATGGCAATGGATCAGACCACCTAAAAAGCAGAGGATAGGATAAGGGAAGAAAAAGAAAAAGACTTCTTGCTTCCCTCCACCTCCCACACTCCCTTTTGCCATGGCTGACTCTGGCCTTGCCTAATTTGCACCAGGCTTGTATTTGTTTATCCTAGGAATCTGCTAAGGTACCTATAGATTCTGACTCAGGTTACTTTGGAAAACTGGTTTACAAAATCTAATGGCGTTTGTATCTTTTCATGGCGATGGTAGTGGGAACAACTAGAGTAAGGAAGGGGTATAGAGGGCAGTTTTCCAGATACACCTCCATCTAGCCCCCATCTCACACCTCTATAATATTCTCATTTTCCAAAATCACATCCACCCTCACCACTCTCAGTTGTATGTCTCTGAAAGTTTCACACCTAGATTGTGTGCCCATAGGACATCTTGGTAATTTTTCTGGTCTGCAATGGTGGAATTGCCTGACCTTTTTCCTCTCTAGGTGTAGTGGGAGGAAGTATCAATTATTTATAGGGCCCAGAGCTAGAAGGGACTTGAGAAACCATCTAGTCCAAGCTTCTGATCTTATAAAGGAGAGAACTGAGTTCTAGGGAGCTTAAGGGACTTGCCCAAGGTTGCACAGATATCATGAAGGAGAGATCTGAATCAGGCCCTCTGACCCTGGAGAGAATGTACTTTATACCTCAGTTTCTTTAACTGTAAAATGAGTTTAATAATAGCATTTACCACCCAGGATTGTTGTGAGAATCAAATGAAATAATATTTTTAAAGCACTTAGAATAGTGCTAGGCATATTTAATTCTCCTTTCCTTTCCCTCCCACTCCCCTTCCCCTTCCTCCTTCCTTCCTTCCTTCCTTCCTTCCTTCCTTCCTTCCTTCCTTCCTTCCTCCTTTCTCCTTCCTTCCTTCCTTCCTTCCTTCCTTCCTTCCTTCCTTCCTTCCTTCCTTCCTTCCTTCCTTCCTTCTTTCCTTCCTTCCTTCCTTCATCCTTTTCCCCCTCCTTCCTTCTGTACCATTTTACTATCTGCCTGGCATCTCTTTACTTAGAGAGGATGTGGAATGACAATAGAAAATTTACAATTACTCTCATCATCATGGTCCACAAAGAGCAAAGGGCCATTGTCCCTTCATTACCCTGTAAATACCATGAACAATTAAATTCCTCTTAATTCTTCTCAACCCCTCCTCTGGCAGTGAAGTCAGTGAGCAGAGGGAGGAGAAAGGGCTGTGAGGGTGCTGTGGGTTGACTGGGATGGTCGTTGGTGGCAAACTGGGGATGTTTAAGATGAGAAAAGACCTGAGAGCTGTCTCCAAGTGTTTGAAGGAGCATTATACAGAAAAGGCACTAGACCTGTTTTTCTTGACCCCAGAGGGCAGAACTAACTAGAAATAATGGGCAGAAGTTAAAGAAAGATAGATTTCCATTGGATGAACAGAAATACTTCCCAACAATTTTTTTTGTCTCCTAAAGTCTGAGTCAGTGATTTCATCTGTGGAAAACAGGGATTCATGACCTTTTTATGTATCATAGACTACTCTGGAGGTCTGGTATTTCATCGTATAGATGACATCTTTAAATACATTTTTAAAATATACAGAATTGCAAATTAAATATATTGAAATACAGTTATCAAAATATACGTTTGTTTTATTTTTCCAATTTATTTATTTATTTTTAGTTTTTAACATTCATTTCCACAAGATTTTGAGTTACACATTTTCTCCCTGCCTTTCCCCTACCCCCACCCCAAGATAGCAAGCCTACTGAATACTCCTTTCCCCAATCTGCTCTCTCTTATATCCTTTCCCACCCCACCCCCAACTTTCTAGTAGGGCAAGATGGATTTCTATACCCTGGTGCCTGTATATCTTATTTCCCAGATGCATGAAAAAAGCAAACTAAAAAAAATTTGTTTTTAAAAAGTTGATTTCCAGATTCTTTCCCTTCTTCCCTTCTCACCCTTGAGATAAATTTAAAAAAAAGTTTCCTGACCTCTACGTTAAGTACTTCTGCTTTAAACCCCCTCAGCTCTCCTTGAATCACTGAAGTACAGGCTCTGGGAACCCCCTTGAACTCTGATTGAATCTTCCCATTTAATGAGGTATTTGCATGAGGTCATAAGCCTTTCATTGTGGCTCTGCTAGTTACTGCAGAGCTACTTTTGTTACTAGATTGGCCCTCCATCCACTGCCCACTCTTGAGCCTATGAAAATATCTATACCCGAATCAACTGAGGTGGCCAGGAACTAGTTAAGCTATGAACTCAAGAGATTAGCCAGGAAACAGTTAAGTTATACTTTGTGAAATAAGAAATCAGTGAGCATGCCCAAACTGAAACTGTATCCAAAGCAGAACTCAGAGTGAAATCAATCACTAGAGATCAGTGGAAGCGGCTACCTGACTAAGCCTGCACCTATGTCCAACCCCATACTCACTCTCCTGGCTTCTGTACCTAACTCTTAATCGATATTGAGGTCATCACATTCGCCTGGTCCCTACTTCACGGTTCCCTGAAGATAAAGAATAAGATCCCCATACTTGGATGTCAACTAGTTATAATAATCAATTAACGATAGAAGAGTAATTGCATATATCTGGAAACCAATTAGTTTTGGGTTGTATTTGGATATCAATTTAGTTGTAGTTACAAATTATACTTGGATACTAACTTAGTTACTGATTATATTGTTAGCAACCCAAAATGGTATAAAAGACCCTGTACTTCTGCATTATTTTGGTGTTCTCTTCTTTAATTTGCTTGAGACAGCCCAGCTGATTAATTACAATTAAAGCTCCTTAAAACTTTTCATTTGAACTATTATTTCATTTGGCTATTACACAACTATTACCTGATTTAACTCCTCCTGAAGACCCTCCCCAAACTCCTCCCCTAGACCACACCTAGATTCCTCCCACAACCTTTCTGTATATAAGACTCCATCTTGCCACCGTGTGTGAGAGCGCCATAGAATTTTCTAGCACAGGCTTGCTGTGTCCAATACAAGCAAACTTTTAATAAATTTTATTTTCCTTTGGCTGAGAAAAAAAAAGAACTTCTGCTTTAGAGTAGTGGTGGTATGGATATTCCCTCTGCTGATGTGGATTATCTCTAATCCATAACTTTAAGTCATATAAAGGACATCTAGGTGGTTCAGTGGATAGAGTATTGACCCTGGAATCAGGAGAACCTGAGTTTAAATCCAGACTCATACACTTACTAGCTGTGTGCTCCTGGGCAAGTCACTTAATCTGTTTCACCTCAGCTTCCTCATCTATAAAATGAGCTGGAGAAGAAAATGGGAAACCTCTACAGCATCTTTGCCAAGAAAACCCCAAATGAGGTCACAAAGAGTCAGATATGACTGAGAATAACTGAACAAACAGAATGGACTGAGATGCTTCTGGAAGTAGTCACTTCCCATTTCCAAGAGGTCAGAGGATTTATATTTAGAAAGAACCTTTATCGATTATTTCTTCTGGTCATTTCATTTTACACATGAGGAAGCTGACATACAGAGATATTAAGTAACTTGGTCAAGGCTGAAGATCTTTGAGACAGGGATAAAATCAGAGGCAGCTGGAGAACATGGTGGATAGAGCACTGGCCTGGACTTAGTTCAAGCTGCATTATCTCTGTTTTTTTTTCTTCCATTTTTTGGCATACAATATGAATAGAATGATGAGGCTCAAAGGGAACACAGCCTCCCCCTCCTTCTTTCACTCCTTCTGTGGTGTCAGGGTACAAATGAAAGAGAAGCTGAATTTACTGAATTCAGTGACTTAGACAGCCAGCTGGAGGCTGCCAAGCTCTCTTAAATCCAACCTGCCTGATCTTTCCCAAGCTCTATCCATTTTATGAATCAAAGAAAGGCAAGCCACACTGACATCCTACTCACTGGGTAATAGGCATGTCAATCAGAACAGCAGCCAATGGTCTGTGGAAGGTGGTGATCAATGGTAGCTAGGTCTATTTAATTAGGAAGTGAGAGCCCTTCCTTCCCAGGAGAGTTTGGTCCCTAAAATCTAATGTGTCTAGCTTGGGAGTCAGCAACCTCCTTGGCATCTAAGGGGGAGAAAATAGGGAAAGGAAAATTAGCAATCTGTGGCATGGGGAGAAAGGAGGAAGGAGAGAGGGGATGTAAGAAGAGAAAGAAAGAGCAGGGCTTGGGGAAAGGAGATGTGTATGGTAGAGAATGGTAGGGAGAAGGTGACGGCTGTTACTTTGGTGTGACAGTCACAGCAAAGTCTTCATTGCTAAATCCTGATGGAACTGATCACAGCTGTTGCAGGGAGCTGTTCTTATTTAAGGGCTGAGCACAAGGGTGTGATGCATGCAGCTTCTGCCAGCTGGACAGAGCCAATTGTTAAATTTGCAGCATGAACATGCACACCTCAGAAACTGGCAAATGTTAACAAATTAGGGGCTTGGTTTATTGTTTTGTTGATTATCGAGATAATGTTTTGGAGAAAATGTTAATAATGCAAATTAAACTTAAAAGTGTATTGCGCTTATATTTTTCCCCTCAAAGAGCTGGCTATTAAACATTTACCAGTCCATCTTTGGCTAGACAATAGGACTGGTCGTGGATGAAATGCTGAAGTGGTGGGGCTTTTCCTTCCTGAGTAAGAGAATCCTTGATTAAGAATCAGAAGACTTGGATTTAAAACTTGTGTATTACCTGTGCAACCTCAGACATGCTACCTCACCTCTCAGTCTCATTTTCCCCATCTATAAATTGAGGTCAGTGGGACTGAATCATCACTAAGTAAGCTCTAAATCTTAGGATCACTTTCCTTTCTTTTTTTTTTTTTTCAAGAGCTGCTACATTGTGTTCCTAGATTGTCTCCCTCCTTCTGTCTAATGGGGGAGGGAAGTTTCATTGTGAAGTATCAACTAATCTCTTTCAGGACCCCAAGGAATTAGGCTTGGAGAAAGTTTCTTACATATTAACAGGAGACTCTGAAAACCCTCAAATCTTTAAGTCTCTGAGGAGTAAATCTCTAATGGTGAAATTTCAGGCACAGTGACAGGCAAAGAATGAGATATTTGGGGGACAGTCTGCTTGGGAAACTCAAATTCAGAATATATTCAGCAAGCTATAGTAGCAAGAACACCAGACTTTAAGCTAGGAAGCTTGGATTATTATTATTATTATTTTTTTTTACCATCTATTTGCTATGTGACCTTGGGCAAAACAGTTCTCATTGGACCCAGATTTGTACTCTGTAAAATAAAGGGATTGAACGAATTTAGTATTCTTCCAACTCTGACAGCCTCCTTGGAGCAGGCCTGCTGGACAGAGACTTTCTGTGCCTGAAGCTCTACACAGGCAGCCTAAAAACAGCTAAAAATCCCTTACTACCTCTATCTGCTAAGCACGAAACATTCTAATCTGGCCCTGGGGCCTCCGCCCTGGCTCCTCTCATGAAAAGCCTGTGTGAAACTGGAGTTAAGGCGAGTCCTGGCCCTGGCCCTGGCCCCTCAGCCCCGTGGCCCCCCTCCCCAGCCTGCTCATTTCCCGGCATCTCCTTGCAGGGAGCCGGGCCCCTTGCCCTGCTCCAGACGGCCTCTGCCCTGGGCCAAGAGAAAGAGCAGCGGGGGAGGCAGCCGCTGGAACGGTGAAGAGAGCTGGCCCCAGAGAAGGGGGATGTGGGAACAAGACAGGAGCCAACATTGGCCCCAGCCAAGGCAAACTGGCCCGAGCAGGAGAGGGAAAACAAAGCAAGACAAAAACCAAACATTCCTGGGGAATTTCTGAATTAAAAGCTGGAAACTGGAGGCCAGATTTAGTCTGGGGACTTTGATGCCAGATCTTCAGCCAAAGCCCTTTTACAGAGCCTGTCTCTGTGCTCTGAGGTCTATTACTCTACTCCATCCATCCCCCCCCTTCGTGCCCCTCCTTCTCCCCCCTCCCTTTATCTTCCCCCTAACATCTCTGCCCCCCAACATGACATGAACTATTAGAGCTAGAAAGGCCATAAAAGATGATTTTGTCCAATTCCTCCTTATTTTTTGAATTGAGAAAACTGAGGCTCCTTCCACTTTTTAAAATAACCTCTCCATCCATCACCTCCTCTATCCAGATTCCTCTCCCCTCCTAACTATTTGGAAGGGGGAGTGTGTCTATTATCCTCTCCCCCCTCCAGCTATACAGGTTGTCCCAGATCCAAAGTCGTGGGGAGTTGGCAGCTTCTCCACCCTCGTGGGGCTCCGTCATCCCCATCTTGCTCCCCAGGGAAGCAGCTTCCTTGGATCTGAAAATTATTTAGTAAACAATCCCAGAACGTCTGTTTGTCACAGGATGTGGTCACCTTTAGACTTGGCCTCTCCCTTTCCATCTCCACCATCACGGGGCAATAAAATATAAGTCTGTTCTTGGCTGTTGAAGAGACTCTGGCAGACAACCCTCCATCCTCTTGGGGTGACCCTACCTCCTGATAGTTACATAATCTTCCCTGGAAATGTGTGGTGGCTCACATTGTTCTTTCTTTCCAGACTTTTACTAGCATTTCTATGTCATTTTAAGATTTGCAAAAACACTTTAGCTTTGTTATATCACTTGATCCTCAAAACAACTCTTTAGGGAAGACGCTATTATTATCCCCATTTGGCAGATGAAGAAACTGAAGCAGGCAGAAGTCAAGGGACTTGCCCAAGGTCACACTGATAGTAGCATTTGAGGCAGGGTTCAAACTCAGTCTTTTCCTATCCAAATCCAACACTCTCTCCACTGTACATCATTTAGCTGCCTCCCAGAGAAACTAAGGCAGCTATGAACCCTTTTCCCCTTCTATCCATGTGATATGATAGGATTGTACAGTTAGAGCTGGCAGGAATCTTAGAGATGATCTAATCTCACTCTCCTATTTTACAGGTAAAGAAACCAAGGCACAGGGAAGTAGAATGACTTGTGTATAGTAACTGAGTAAGTATATGGGAAAGGCAGGATTTGGATCCTCATCTTTTGACTTCAAATTAATTTTCTTTTTGGCTATGACTTTATGCTGCTTCTATAAAAGGACCAGAATGATGTGAATGCTGTGGACAGGAGAGCTTTGTGTGAGGGACACTTCTGTCCCTGGATCCTGGTACTTTTCTCTAGCCAGAAACTGTCAGTGGATTAAGGGGTTCACCCAAGTCCCACATACATCAAAAACCCAAGTGCTCTAACTGGGCATGGGGGAGGATGAGCAGGTCCAAGAAGGAGGGGGGAATTCCTTCAATTCTGGCCCAGAGTTTAGCCCTTTCCATCTGTTCTCCATTAGTCTCTTTCCATCAGCTGAGAGAAAAGGTGGAGGGTGTGGAAGGGAATGATTGCAGACCCTCGGTCCCTAAGCTCAGGGAGTTCACTCAGACTAGTTTTCCTTGAATCTAGACCAGGCCCCTCCAACAAGTTAGGAGGGGGTTATTTTTCTTCTTGGTTGTGCAGCTGGCTCAAATCAGCATTAGCATTAGGTTACTGTGCTTTAGAGAGCTGGAGAGAGAGAGAGTGACAGACAGATAGAAACAGAGAGATGGAGACAGAGACAGAGACACACAGAGAGACAGAAAGACAGAGATAGAGAAACAGAGGCAGAAAGACAGAGAGAGACAGACAGAGACAGAGAGAGGAGAGGAGAGAGGAGGGAGAGAGAGAGACAGAGAGAGACAGAGAGACAGAGAGAGACACAGAGACACAGAGACAGAGAGAAAGAAAGAGAGGAGAGAGACACAGAGAGAGAGAGAGAGAGAGAGAGAGAGAGAGAGAGAGACAGAGAGAGACAGAGACAGAGACAGAGACAGAGAGATAGAGAAGGGGGGGGTGGAGCATGCGTCAGAGCTGGCAAGACCAGGATACTGACTAAGGACCTTTGTCTAGTTGGAGACTAGCCCCAGTGCACAGTAATAGGATGGAGAGGTTATGCTTCACACAAAGGACTGGAATCCTTTCCCATCACTTTTTATAGGCTGCATCTATGAGCCATTAGAGAAGATAGTGATAAAGGGAACCCAGGGGTGCATCTAAGTAGCATGGAGCTATTGTGGAAGTGAGGAGGACCTAATTTAAATCCTGCCTCAGACATTTACTAGCTGTGCGACCCAGGCTAAGTTGCTCAGTTTCTCTAAGCCTTAGTCTCTTTATCTGTAAGAGGGGGATAACAGCACTTACCTTAAAAGAGTTGTTGTGAGGGTCAAATACATACATATGTAATTTACATATATTATCATATATGTATTCATGTATATATATATATATATTATGAGAGTTATTATGACTAAAAAGGTTGTGTTTGGGCCCAGCCCCTGTGCTCCTAGGCCTACTACTCTGTGTTGTCAGATGCTATGAGACTTCTTCCTGAAGATAGCTTGGGTCTAGCTCCATTCTGAAGATGAGGTCCCATTGACAAAACCACAACTTCCTATTTGGAAGACACCTCAGAGATCCTCTAGTCCAGTGCTTTTTTTTTCTTTTTGCTTTTTGGAGAGGGCAGTTGGGGTTAAGTGACTTGCCCAAGGTCACACAACTAGTTTTGTGTTAAGTGTCTGAGGCTGGATTTGAATTCAGGTCCTCCTGACTCGAGGGCCAGTGCTTTATTCACTGCTGCCATCTAGCCGCCCCAAGTCCAGTACTTACTTCTTAAACTGTGGGTCTTGACCCCATGTGACTCACAAAAAATTTGGCTACAGTAAAAAGTTTCTAAATGTGCAACAACCAAAAATTAATTCAAAATCAAACCCACAATGAATCCAAGATGTTTCTGGCAGCTCTTGCCCACGTTGCATTGAGCAACTTCCCTGCAGCCTTGGTTCTGAACACACAGTGTGCACTTTGCTCTGTGTGTGGCAGCATAGTACACAACACCAGTGAACATTGCCAAAATGGGAAAAGGGGTCACAAAGCCCTGCTCTAGTCCAATGCAGAGCTGAACATCAATTCTTGCTTGTTAATAAACCAGAAACCCATTCTGCTTTGGTATTTTAATCGTTAGCAAGTTTTTTCAGACACAACACCACATCTAAATTTATTTCTTTGCAAGTTCCCTCCCTCCCTTGTTCTTAGTTGTGTTCTCTGGGACTAAGCTTAGTGAGGCCAATTATTCTCCCACATCATAGCCTTACATGTGCTTCAAGTCAACCATCATCCTGAGTCTTCTCTTCTCCTGGTAAAACATCCTTAGTTCTGTCAATAAATCCTCAAATAACAGGAATGGAAGTCTTCTTGTTTTGTGGTCACTGAACTACTTTCAGCTGCTATTCTGTTGATGGTACCTTATTCTCCTCAGGTGTCTCTGCTACTGTTACCTTGACTACTAAGCTGCTCTTCACTAGAAAGCCTCTCCCTAGCTAGGAAAAGCTAAAAACAAAGCTAGTCAGGAATTCAACAAAACCCATAAAAAATGACCCAGATTAAGCTTAAACATTTTTTGGACCACTTTATTCCAGGTGCTAATTTGAGGTCTTTAGTCCTAACCAATTATCTGATTTGAGAATAGGATAGTTCCTTTGTTGTTGAGTCATTTCAGTCATGTCTGATTCTTTGTGACCCCATCTGGGGTTTTCTTGTATGCCACAAGATAGTGGAGTGGTTTGCCATTTCCTTCTCCAGGTCATTTTACAGATGAGGAAACTGAGGCATACGGTGGGTAGATAGATAGATGAAACATTTATTAAGGTTCTACTATATGAGGCAGTTAAGTAGCACAGTGGATAGAGCACTGGGCTGGGAAGTAGCAAGACTCATCATCATGAATTCAAATCTGACTTTAGACACTCATTAACTGTGCCATCCTGGGCAAGTCACTTAACCCTGTTTGCCTCTGGAGAAGGAAATGGCAAACTGATCTAGTCTTCTGGCTAGGAAAACCCCAAATAGGGTCACAGGAAGTTGGACATGATTGAACTTTACAGAGACTGATGTGCCAGACACTGGGCTAAGCACTGGAAATATAAATACAAGCAAAAAGAAAGACTTCCTGCCCTCAAAGAGATTCCATTCCATTTTAGTGGAGGAAGACAACACACAAAACCTGAAAAGGAAGAGGGGAACAGGGAAAGGGGCCCATGATAAAATTAGGTGGAGACATGTCTGCATATGAAGAGCAAGAGGGCTAGCATGAATGCTACCTCAAATGGACATTTACAGAGGAATTTGTTGATCAGAGGAAGAGGCCATAGGCATGGCATGTTGAAGAAGATCAAGGGGGCTGAAGTAGAAAAATGGTCTAGGATGTCATGAGTTAGTCTAGGTTTAACTAAGGTAGAATAGAAAAGAACCTAGTGAGCAAAACTGTTCGTAAGCTATTTCTTTTTCTTGGGTCTCGGTTTCTTGACACATAGAGTTATTCCACTTCCATTCAATAAGCATTATTAATTTGCTCCCTTCCAGTTCTGAATCTCATGATCCTAAGTAAGTCTCCCAGCTCAAGTTGGTTTCTGGGGACACTATCATCCCACAAAGCCATTTCTATCTTTATTCTCAAATAGGCAGAAAAAAAATGGATTTGGTCAAACCCCCCAGATGTTTCCCATGAAGGAAGGGTCCCAGCTCTTCATTCTCATTCCTGGACTGGATGTGTATGTCTGAAGAGTCTCCATTGAAGACACACAGAAGCTATTCAGGAAGATCCAACGTTATGATCTGAAGTCTATTTATAGCATTCAAGCTCCTTGAGGGCAGGGGTCCATCTCATTCTTGTCTTTGAATCTCCACTGCCCAGTGCAGAGTTTGGCACATAGTCCTTAATAAATGTTTGTAGATTGATTGGCTTTTTGGCTTTCCTTTCTATGATTAAAGGGCAGAAGGAAAGAAGACACATTCTGATTCAGAAAGATATTAGCTCTAAAGAAACACAGATGCTGGAGGTTCAAAGGAGCCATCCTGAATTATCTCTCTTCCTTCAGTAAGTGTCTCTTTTGAAGGGAACCAGCTTCCAGGAGTGACTCTTTCTTAGGAATAATAGGATTTAGCATGGGAAGGGACTTTAGAGATTATCTTGTCCAATCCTTTCACTTTGTTTTATTAAAAAAAGTTTTATTGATTTTTTAATATCAAAATTGATTTTTTAAAAATATCACAATCGTATTCAGATATACTATCCAGGGGTGGGAATTCCTCGCTACATACCCCACCTCCTACACACAAAGGAGCCTTTCCTTGGTATAAAGCAAAAAAGCTAAGCAACTGATGCTGTCAGACAGTGACCATGTCTGAAAGTGTATGAAACATTCTGCACCTGTAGTTCCCCACCTTTTTGCTACAGAAAGGTTTTCTCCTCTCTTTTCTGAGTCTGAGATTGGTCATTACAATTTCTCTGCATTAAGTCTTGGTTTAATGCCTTTTTTGTTTACATTGTGTCACTGTTGTTTACATCGTTTTCTTTATTCCAAATCTCTGTGTCATTTTTTTCACTGCATCGGTTCATATAAATATTCCTATATTTCTCTAATTCTGTACTGTCATAATTTCTTACAGCACACTAAAATGAAGTCAGGTCAATGGACACTCATTTTGTTTAAAAAAACCTACTTTTTTTTTTGTTAACACAAAAATGCTATCTATGTTTTTGTTATATATGAGACAGGGAATGTTTAATCTTAAATACAAAGAAATAGAGGCCCAGGAAGATAAAATCATTTGCCTGTAGTCACACATCTAGTAAGCAACCAAATAGGGATTCAGATTATGTTCTATCCAGTGCAGTTTTGCTATGCCATCAATAGCCCTTCCAGAAGCTGTTAGTGGCTAAAACACTGAACTTGGAGTCAAGAAGACCCAAGTTCAAGTCCTGCATCAGATACTTACTAGTTGTATGGTCCTGGGGAAGTCACTTAACCTCAGTTTCCTTGAACCTTATTCCATTGAATGAGGATGTTAGACTCAGTGGCCTCTAAGGTTTCTTCCAACTTTCATAATAATAGCTAGTATATAGTATTTTAAGGTGTGTAAAACACTTTAAAAATGTTAAGTCATTTGATTCACATAATAACCCTGAGAGGAAGGTAGAATTATGATCTCCATTTTACAAATGGGGAAACTGAGGCAGAATAGTGGTTAAGTTATTTGTTCAGGATCTCACACCTAGTAATGGTTTGAGGCTGGATTTGAACTTGGGTCTTCCTGACATTAGGTCTGGTGCATTAGCTATTCAGAAGGCTTCCTCTAAGCCTCTGAGCTATGACAGAGCATCCTTGTCTCCCAAAGCCTGCCATTTAGGTCTGTTTTTAAGACACTTAACAATTGTTTCAGTAGAGAGAGCTGGTTTTGGTCCTGTTTTTAAAAATCCTTCCCAGACAATGGAGGCTTGGAATATAGGGAGCATGTGAGGGACTTGTGAGAACAGATCTCCCTCTGCTGGAAGAACTGTAGAAGACGTAGGAGTAGACAAACATTGTTTGGTGGTCTCCCAGAACTGAGTTTAAATTGGTGGAGAGCTCCTTAGTTATGACTCTTTCCATACATTCTGTTGCTCTTTTTCTAGGCCTCAGTGTCACTACCTACAAAATGAGATTATAGGACTAGGTAGATGCCTTTTATGAATCTAGAAATCTTCTCAGACATGTGGAGAAACTGAAGAATTGTGTGCTTGTAGGTTTATCTATTACATTCTGGTGTATGGAAAGGAGTGCTGGATTTGGAATCAGAGGACCTGGCTTCAGTTCCTGCCTGCCACTTGCCACTCATGTGACCTTTCACAAGCCATTTACCCTTTTTGGGTTTCAGTTTCCTATAAAAGGAAGGAGTTGCTTTAGATGACTTCTAAGATCCATTCTAACTCAAAATTTTTGGTAACCAGTTCAACATGTATTTATGTACTTTGCATATGTGTCTGTATGCAAAGATTCATTCATTCAGCAAACCTAACAAATTATGATATAGTAAGAGGTAGCATGGTGTAAATGTGGACTGGGAGATCAGGTGTGGAATTGCGTTAGCAAGACCTCAGGCACTTGATCTAGTCAAGTCATTTAAGATTTCAGATCTTCAGATCAGACTTGTGACCAGCTTAATGGAAATACTTGTCCCACCAACATAGACCTTTGACATATGCAATGTGCAGAGTCAAGTCAAGGAGTATTTCTTAAGTACCTGCTATGTGTCAGGCACTATGCTGAATGATGGAGATAAACAAGAGAAAAAAAAATAGTCCCTGCCCATGCTAAATGATGGAGATTTTAAAAAGGGGGAAAAAAGCAAACCAGCCCCTGCCTTCAGGAAGCTCTCAGTTGAATGAAGGGGACAGCATGCAAACAAGCTTATACAAATAAAATAGTGAAAGATTAAATTGTAGATAATAACAAAGAGAAGGCACTAGCATTAAAGGAATTGGGAATTAGGAAAGGTTTCACACAGAAGGTGGGATTTTAATCAGCTGCTGATCTAGAACTGAATGTTTCTACAAAAGGTTTGAGCAGATGATTTCTGTCTGCCTCTCTGTCTCTCTGTCTGTCTGTCTGTTTCTCTCCTCTGGTAGCTTCAAGTGAGGAGGAAGAACTGCTGCAGGCATCCAGGAGAGGGAAAGGCAAGCACGTGTCTATGTATAGCACCCCTGTTTCTTTTCTTTCCTCTGCTCACCTTTTCTTGATCTTAAGTGAGCCTGTTCTGGAGGTAGAACAGATCAGATTAATGCTACCTGGTAAGCTTTGAAAAATCAGGATAATTATCATAAGTCTGGAGTCAGCCACAGAATTAACTTGGTGACTATGGAAGCTGAATCTATCGAGGAGTCAGCCCTGAGGAGTAACCTTCTTAACCCAGGCCAGCAAGGAGTCTGTCCAGCTGAGGAAGGGAATGATTCATCTATTGGCCACACATCTCCCAGAAGTGAGTTTGGTAGGTGCTCTGTGAAGGGAGAAAAGGACCCTTAGGGTCAGGAAGTATCCCATTTCCTTTCTCCATATGGTCGTGGTAGAGAGGATTATTCCATAATAATCACTTTTATTTTGAATCCACTCTTCCTCGGAACCGAGTGTCTATCTCCCCAGTTTGTTATATTTTTGTCTTTTCTCTACTTTCTGGGTAAATATCTCTTTATATAAGCTAATTGGCTAACTAACATTGAAAGGATGTTAATTAGTTAAATGATATTGGAGAACACAAATGATATTGGACGGGGGCTCAGGGTCACATATAATACTACTGTATTAGAAGCTACAACCTTTAGAACTCTGAGGGGAGAAGCAGTAGCTGCCTCCCCTCTGGGACTTAACTTATTAGTCTAAGTGGGAGTTTCAAAATTATTTCAGAGAGTGTAATATGGTATGGTTTATTGAGTCTCAGTTTCTTCAACTATGATTGTGGGTTAACCTTTATTTTCTCCCAAAAGCAAATGTCTTTGACCTTGAGATTTCTCCTAGTAACTCCCCTTCTCCTTTCCAGTCTAAGTCTGTGGTCAACTTTGCCATTCCCTGCTATTGTCTTCTAGGCCCAATGGATGGTGCATCCCATGTACCACCATCTCTCCTTACTGTTCTTGCTGAACCTCACCCATAGTGCTCCATTTTCTGACTCTTAACATTTTTATTGGCTGGTCTCTATGCCTCCATGGTCTTCTGTGCTGGAATGCTCTCGCTCCTCACCTCCAGCTTCTGGCTTCCCTGGCTTCCTTCAAGATAAACCCAAGTCCCATCTTCATGGGGTAACTCTTGGTCCCCCCATTCCTTACCCCTTTCCATCTCCTACTGCCCTTTCATTGAGATTGCCTTCAATCTGTTCTGTGCATAGCTCATATGTAGTTACATGCATATTGTCTCCTCTATTAGACTTTAAGGTCCTTGAGGCTAGGGAATGTGTTTTTGCCTTTCTTATGTGGCCAGCACTTTGCACAGTGTTTGGTACATATTTGAGTACTAAATAAACACTGCTTGACTTGACTTCCCCTTAATGGCTTTTCCAAGCTCTAGTTTTTCAAATCTTCAATTCTTGAATTCTATTGTTGATATTTTTGCTTCTCCATTAGGGAGATTTCTAACATCTCAGACAGGCTGAGTTGGGGCAATAGAAATAAATAGAGTCTAGATCTTAAGTGATCCAAGAAACTGTCCCAACCTTTCTGGGCTTGTTTCATAGAAAGTGTATTTGAAGTCTTCCCAACCATGGAGAATAGACTCCTGTCAAGGAGAGAAGTGAAAAGGAGAAAAATAGCCACTTCCTCCCCCCACCCCCTATAGAGCTCAGGAATCATTCTGACCCCAGCAAAAACTGGGCAAAACTCAGAGAAATTCTCCTTCCTACAAACCTTTAATCAGCCTTGAACTTTTGGAGCTGACATGACACCTAGTGGCCACAGTGTGGAATTAGCTGATGTTGGGTCAGGAATCTACTACCATACTGTCTACTCAGGTTTATAAAGAGGCCAGTTCTGCCTACCCTGTGAACTTCAGGTGGCTACTGTCCTCTTAAGCTTAGATGGTCCTGTCAATGGTAGGATGGCCTACCCCAGAAAAGCAAGCAAGCAGTGGTCTGGTGGCCCATCCAGTGGTAGTTTTCACATTTTTGAACAGAGAAGGTATGGTTACCATTGACCTCTAGAAGGCAAATTAAGAGATCTTCCATCACAGGAATTTGGATAGTCAAGCATTCCTGAGTGGAAATTGCCCCTGAGAAGCCTCCCTCTCCCTCCCTCCCTCTCTCTCCCTCCCTCTTCTTTCTCTCTCTCTCTCTCTCTCTGTCTCTGTCTCTCTCTCTCTCTCATATACATACTCACACACACTCCTGTTACTAATCTTTTTCAGTGTCTGATCTCCTGGGCCCATCCCTTCACCTGTGATCACCATTATCATCCCATTCTGGTATGTAAATCTGTGCTTTCATCAGTATAGCTATTGCTTTTCTCTATTGCACACTCAAACCTTTCCATGTGTGGTTGGGTGGGTGGTGGTGCCCATACATCTGTAACCACATTCACTGCCCGATGGCTGTATGTGGAGATTCTCCCCCAGTGTCTCTGGTGTTGATGAGACTCTGAACTTTAGTCAGGCTTGCCCCAGAAGACCTGTGCATTGTCCATTGCAAGGCCTATACTTGAAGTCCTTTTAGTGTGGTTCCAGAAGTCAAAGTTTACTGTCCTGTCATAGTGGTCACTGCCACATCATGATGAGGCTTGAGAAAAGGATCATAAAACTAAAGGCAGAAGGGACCTCAGAGGCCATCATTCTCATACCCTGATTTTACAGAGAAGGAAACTGAGTCTCAGGGAGATAAGGTGACTTGTCCAACATCATTCAGATGGCAAGTATCAAAGGTGAGCTTTGGTCCTTTGGCTTCTGAGTCAGTGTTCTTTGCCCTCTCCTATGATCTACTGACAGCTCAAAGTCAAAATACAGAGAAGGTTCTGCTTGGACTCAGAGATTCAGAATCTGAAGGCATCTTGAAGGTCAGGAAATCATCTCATCTACCCCCTTCACTTTATAGGTGAGGAAAAACTAAGGCCAAGAGAAGAGATGAGTTGCTCAAGGTCACAAAGGCCAACATCGGAATCCAGCTCCTCTGACTTCCATTGCACTGTGCAGAGTCGGTCAATAGAAAAGCATTTATGGAGCACCTACTGTGTCCTAGGTACAATGCTAAGTGATAGGGACACAAGAGAAGGTCAAAAGTCAATTCCAGTCCATGTTCTATCGGGGCTGACAACTTGCCTACAATTGTACACAAACAAGCTATACACAGGGTAAGTAGGCAATAAACCACAGAGGAAAGGCCTCGAATTAAGAGAGACTGGGAAAGGCTTCCCAGGAGGTAGGATTTTAACCAGAAAAACTGAGAATCCAGTCATCCTAAATGCATCATTTTTTTGGCCAGACTCTTTCTTAGGAGATTAATATCTAGTCAGGCATTGATCTTATTCACCAACAAGGGGTAGCACACTGGATAGAATGTCAGGCCTGGAGTCATGAAGACTCATCATCCTGAGTTCAAATTTGGCCTCAGACACCAGCTGCATGACCCTGGGCAAGTCACTTCACCCTCTTTGCCTCAGTTTTCTCCTCTGTAAAATGAGCTGGAGAAGGAAATGGCAAATCACTTGCAATACCTTAGTCAAGAAAACCCCAAATGGGATCATGGAGAGTCAGAAATGACAGGAATGAGTAAACAACAGCTCCATCAACAAGCATTTAAGCGCCTGTGAGTACGGCGCATTCTGGGGGAGAAACGGCAGAGGAAAGTTTCTCCCCTGAAGGTTCTTAGAGTTTAATAGGAAGATAAGACATAAAGACAATCATAGATGTAAACCTACGTGTTTTAGAGATGCTTTGTGAGGCCTCAAAAAGAGCAGTGAAAATAGCAGCAGAGCAGTGAGTAATCAGGAAGTGCTTTCTGGAGGCTCACTGCTTATGCTGATCAGTAACCGCAGGTGTTGGACTTTTTCTGACTCCTTTTTGGGACTTTATTAGCAAAGATACTGGAGCAGTTTTCTATTTCCTTCTCTAGATCATTTTGCACATGAAGAAACTGAGGCAAACAGGGTTAAGTGACTTGCCCGGGGTCACACAGCTAGTAAGTGTCTGCACCATTTAGTTGTATGTTAGGCTTATGTAGAGAGCACTTTTCTAAGGATTGTGGGCATCACCAAGAAAACCACAGTCTCTCCTCTCAGCAGGCTTATAATTTAGTAGAGGTGGAACACGCATTTACAGAACAGCTTTCCCTTCTATTCAGTCTTATCAGGGCTCCAGGCCTAAGTGTGGGTGACCTTTTTGGCTACTACTCCTGTCTTCCATCTCTTGATAAAAGGCTAGCTCTTTTTCCCCTCAATGACCATTGCAAGCTTTACCTCTTGCAACTCCATACTTTATAGAATTCACTACAATCACAATAAAGTTTATATGGGAAAACAAGTGAATAAGAATATTGAGGGACACTTTGAAGAGAAAAGTTGATGGAACTGTTGTACTCTTAAACTTGAAAATTTCAGAAAGCAGTTATTCATCAGTTAATCAGCAACTATTTATTGAGTACTTGGTCCATCAAATCTGTCTGTTATGTTGGAGGACGTAGGTCAAATCTGGCCTCAGACCCTTTTATACCTGTGTGCCACTTAACCTCTGTTTGCCTTATTCCACTGGAGAAGGAAATGGCAAACCATTCCAGCATACTTGCTGAGGAAATCTCATGGACAGCACTGGCATGTTATGGTCTAGGGCAGCGGTTGCCAACCTTCCTAATGCCGCCACCCTTTAATACTTGTATGTGGGCGTATCTGCATGTGGATGGATGTGCCTGGAGAGGGATAGAGGAGCGGTGTCTCTCTTCCTAGACCAGTGAAATCGAATTTTTATTTCTTATTTATTTAGAGGACATAGACCAGACATTCATTCAAATGGATGTAAAATATTAGTGGCTGATAACACATAGACAATAAAAATCTAGTGAAAGGATTTATTATTTAACAAATATATTCACAAAATTGGTTGGCAATCAAATAGGGAAGAGAATAAGCTCCTTTGCTTACATCATATTCACTCCAGCGAATTCTAGTGAGAGCAAAGATTGTTTCATTTATTTACTTTTTGTCTCCACCCCCAGACCCTTCCCACAGTGCTGAGTACCCAGCATGCTCTTTGGTAAACGCTGCTGCTGCTCTTCATTAGGAAGCCTAATCCAAGGAGGGGTCAGCTCGCTAGGCGGCTCTATGTATAGAATGCTGGACCTGAAGTCAGGACCACAGGGGGTGATAGATACATGCCCTATCCATTTCCTTTCCCAACCATCACAAGTTTTTGAGACTCCAATTTCTCAAGACTTAATTAGCTCACTCATTTTTATTAGCCACGACGTATTAAACTCCTTCGTAGAACGTTAGCACAAAGGAAGGAGAGGAGCCTTCATTAAGCACCTATGATGGAACAGGCCCATATGGGCTAAGAGCTTCACAGTCATTACCACATGGGATCCTTAGAACAATCCTGAGAGGTGAGTGACATTGTCACCCTTTTACACTAGAGGAAACCGAGGCAGAGATTTGCCCAGGGTTGTGTAAGAATTATTAACCACAACTATTAATATTTATATGGCCCCTGCTGTGTGCCAGATGACACTGGGCTAAATTCACCATGATTAATTTATTTGATTTCCACAATGACCCTGAGAGGTAGGTGCTATTATTATCCCCATTTTACAGATGAAGAAATTGAGGCAAGCAGAAGTTAAGGGACTTGCCCAGAGTCACACAGCAAGTATGACAGCTGAGGTTGGATTCGAAGAGCCTTTCTGATTCCAAGCCCAGGTGAGCTTGCCTGACTTCCTACAGGGACCTCAGAAATCCCCTAGATTAGCCCCCTTGCTCTAAAGAATGAAGAAACTAAGGCCCAGGAGGGAACACTGTTCTCCTGAGATCACACAGCAGGTGAATGGCAGAGCTGAGACGAGATCCCTGTCTCCCAATCCCCATTCTGCTTCTCTTCTCACTGCCCTGGAGTGCCTCAATGCTATCTGAGTCCCTCCAATTCTTCCCTTAAACTACTCAGAGAATCAGCTCATGTTTTATGATCCCACCAGACCTCTCTCTAAAATCCGTCACCTCTTTATCCCATTTATGATCCAACAACTGCCCCCTCTCAGTAATGAACCCTCTCTCCTCCAGCTGATCTTTGAGCTTCTGGAAGAAGAAGTGCACCTCCAACTTTAGGCCTCGTTCTTCCTTAAATCACCTGTTCCCTGGCTGGCATGTTAGCCCTGAGACTGTCCGCTGCTGCTGAAGAGGAGACCACCAGCAGCTCAAACCTAAGAGGAAACTCGGTGTTTTATTTCCTAGTTCCAAGAGCCTGTGTCTCCCTCGGCTGGCCGCAAGGCTGTCTACAAACTTTGAGTTACATTTCCTTGGTTTCTTGCTTCCTCTTCATTTCTCCTCAGAGGTGCTGCTTCTCACCCCATCAGGACACCTTCTTTAATGCTGGTTCTTGTAACACACTATTTTAAAAGGAAGAAAGTGGCAAAGATTAGTGAGAGCCCCCAGAATAACTGTCGGACAATAGTTATGACGCAGATAATAATTTTAAACAATCATGTTACTCTTTGATAAAGTGAATGACAATAGAGTAAGTCTATTGAGGCAGCTCCTGAGATAAAGGCACTGAAGATGCTTGTCCTGAAAAAAATCAAACAAATACATAGTTCTTGCTGAAAATCTAAAGAAAATGTGGAAATTAATAAATGTCACAAGTCTGTTATATAATATACGTGTATATATATGCTATATATACACATATATATGTATATATAATGTATATATAGAATAACTAAGTCATCTCACTTCAGAGAGCTGTCCTTGGGACAGCGCTCCTGAAGGCACTTCAGCAGACTGTGAGCTCTTTGAGAGCAGGGATTGGCTCATTTTTTGTCTTCTCATCCTTTACCACCATGAACATTTCCTGTTTTTCATTTGTTTCAGTTGTGTATGACTTTTCATGACCACATTTTGGTGTTTTCTTAGCAAAGATACAGGAGTTTCCTTCTCCAGCTCATTTTCCAGATGAGCAAACTGAGGCAAACCGGATTTAAGTGACTAGCCCAGGGCCACACAGCTAGTATCTGAGGCTGGATTTGAACTTGGTCTGCCTGACTCCAGGCCCAGCGCTTTATCCACACTGCTCCACCCAGCAGCTCCCGTACACATAGTAGGTACTTAGTAAATGCCTGTTTTTTGTTGACTTCTAGACACTGGTCATATCACTAAGAGATTTTTTTCCAATAATAGGTTGTAATAATGGCCTGGGCCAAGGCCTGTACTATTACAACGAGGTGATAGTAGGCCTATTTAAATCATAAACAACATAAAAGCTGGCATTCACATAGTTTTTTTTTCCCCCTCTCAAGCCGGTTATAGTGATCAGTATTTCTATTTCTCACATTCCTGCAGGGATATTTGAATTCTCTCATTCCTGCTCCTAGTTTCAAGTATTGGGGCTCTATCAGTACAGATGTTGGCTTGATTGTAATCTAATAGAGACATCTTAAGAGAGTTTCATGAGACCCAGAGACATTAAATAACTTTGCCAGGATCCCACAGTTAGTTAAATGTCAAAGGAGAGATTTGTGACTCCAAATCTAGCACTTGGTTCATTACCACTTATTGTATGGCTCAGGCCCTCCTGTCTGGAGCCCTGAGCTAGCCTCTGGGGATGCCAAGGGGACTGCTGATCCCTTCTTTTGAGGAGCTCATAATCTACATGAAAAGCAGGGGTATGACTGAGATTTGTTGTTGAGTCAGAAGATATCTTCTGCTGGCCTTAGAGGTTAGAGGTAACATGGGCCAGTGGCAAGGATGCCAGCATTGGTGTTAAAAGGCTAGGGTCGAATGAGAAGCTCTGCCACCCTGATAATGACAGCAGCTAACATTTATATTGCATTTCCCATGTGCCAGGCTCTGTGCTAAGGGCTTTACAATATCATCTCATTCGATTCTCACAACAGCCCTCGGAGGTTGTTACTATAATTATCCCTACTTTACAACTGAGGAAATTGAGGCAAACAGAAGTTGACTTGTCCAAGGTCATACAGCTAGCGTGTGTGGACAGATTTGAACTCGCATCTTCCTGACTCCAGGTCCTACGCTCTATCCATTGCACCAACTAGCTGCCTCTGTCACTTACTATCTACATGACCCTGGGCAAGTCTCTTAATTTCTCTAAATTTTCTCAGTAGTAAAACAAAAGCATTGGATTAGGGGCTTCTCAGGTCCCTTCCTGCTCCAAATCAATGATTTTAGGATCCCAAGGATAGCACTGCCCCAGGTTGGGGCAATTTCTCTGTGCTAGTGGGAAAGGGGGGTTTTCAGATTTTTGCTTTGGTTGGAGAAGGAGGAAGATAGAGGAAATTCTAAGAAAGGGAAAAATATGAAGGATCTGACGATACACATAATGAAAGACAAAGGCACATCTTCTGGGAAGGGGTATGCTGTTAAATGTTTAACAACTGGCTCTCCAAAAAGCCAATCTCTATGGTTAATTACAATCACATTTTCCATCACTTTTTAAATCTAGACAATCAAGAAAACAATAAACCAAGGTCTGATTTGAAGTATTTGCTGATTTCTGGAGTGTAAATGCTTACACTGAAAATCTGTTAATCCACTCTGATAAGAGCAGGACACCCCTGCCTCTGGGAGTGTGCTTCTGGTTCCCTGGTGTCCTTGGACACATGCAGTACATGACACTAAGGTAACTGTTATGGCTAGTACATTCCCTGGTCTTGTGCAAGAAGGTGACCAGATTTTTATTCTGGTAACAGGAAAAACACTAATAATAATTCACACATATTTAGTGCTGTAAAGTTTGTCAAGTACTTTCCTTAAAATTAACCTGTGAGTTAGTAAGTGTATATATTGTTACCGCTGTTTTATAAATGCTTGAGGCAATTTAAAATAATTGGTGGGTGGAGATCTGTCTTCAGGGTCAAGAAGACTTGGATTCCATCCTGTCCCTGATATGTATTGACTGTGTGACCTTGGACGAGTTGCTTAGCCTCTCAGACAATTCTATAAATTGTAGAACAGTTTCCAGTCTGCATTGGTAGAGGGAATTCGGAATTCCTCATTAGGAGTTCTCTCTCTCTCTCTCTCTCTCTCTCTCTCTCTCTCTCTCTCTCTCTCTCTCTCTCTCTCTCTCTCTCTC
>CM053598.1:187403792-187425944 GCA_028646575.1 Pseudocheirus occidentalis
CTCACCTCCTTAAAAAAAATCCACAAATGGGATGGCTAGGTGAAAAAGTGAATAGAGCACTGGCCTTGGAGTCAGGAGGACCAGAGTTCAAATCTGGCATCAGACACTTAACACTTACTAGATGTGTGACCTTGGGCAAGTCACTTAACTCCCAAATGCCCTGCCTTTCCCCCTCCAAAAAGAAAAAAAAAGTCCACAAATGAGGAAGCTAAGGGTCAGGTTTCCTTAGGTAAAATGACTTATCCATGGGTCACCTCATTATTAATGGGCAGACTGGGCAATGAATGGTGAAACAATGCCAGTCCTCTGCTACTCATGGGATAGACAGTGACCCATAGTACCAGGAACCTTACAAAAGGCAGCTGGATGCTGCAGTGTGGGTGGGGGCCAATGTTCCCAGGTAAAAGAGTGAAGAATCCTCAATTCTCTTAGTTCTAATGCACTAGGATAATTTCTCCTGAGTGGAAATGGAGAATCCCATACAGCAAGCAATTAGTTAGAAATGGATGAAGAAGGATGCCAGGCACATGGTATCTCACTAGCACAAGAGGTCCCAGTACAGGAGAGGCTTACCTGTAGTCTACTATCCCTGTTGCATACGGGTCTAGTTTCTTGATGAATTCTCTGATTTGTATTCTGTTCAAAGGAACCTTCTTTTGCTACAGAAGTGGAAGGAAGAAGAAAGCCAGGTTAGCCAAGTCCTCCAAAGCCACCTTGTACACTGTTCTTAGAGTCACTTCTCATTGCTCAGGTAGGTAGACCTTCTTTGTTGAAATGGGAATGGAGCACTTGGAGGATGCTGAAATTGGTGACCAACCCAAAACAAAGCTCATTGTGGAATTAAGGGTCACTAAGAACATTCATTTCCTGTGTTTAATGGCCAAATCCATGATGGAGCAGTAAAAGGAAAGGTTCCAGAGAGATTAGATGGAGTCCATAGCAGGCAAAGTTCTGGGGAGGGCCAAGTTTGTTTTCAATGCCCCTATACTGTCTCTCAAAGTCCTTCAGTCCCTTTTATTTGTCTTCTTTCCTTCCAGAAGGGGAGTCTCTTATTAGAGAATTCCACCCCAGGTATCCCTCTCCTTACTTCTATCTGTTCAGCCACTTCCCATATCACCAACAATACTTACCTTGCCTTTGGTCTGTTCTCTCATTATGGTGTTAATGGTTGATGAAAATTTATGTTTTATCTGCCCAGATATAATTTACATTTTAATAGGAT
The DNA here is from genome assembly GCA_028646575.1 of Pseudocheirus occidentalis. Lineage (NCBI taxonomy): Eukaryota > Metazoa > Chordata > Mammalia > Diprotodontia > Pseudocheiridae > Pseudocheirus > Pseudocheirus occidentalis. The sequence goes on from CM053598.1 coordinate 187,405,015, forward strand.
CTTCTCTACCTGGACCCAAAGAAGTGATTAATGAAGAAATTTTAGACATTAAGGCAGGGTTATTAGTGTGTGTGTGTGTTATATGTATATTTACATATATATATTTTACATAAATATACATATACCACATATAGCATATATTTTTTTGTGTCCAACTTTCTGTGACCCCATTTGGGGTTTTCTTGGCAAAGATATTGGAGTGGTCTGCCGTTTCCTTCTCCAGCTCATTTTACAGATGAGGACACTGAGGCTAACATTGTTAAATGACTTTACCAGGGTCACATAAGTAGTAAGAGTCTGAGGCCTGATTTGAACTCAGGATGATAGGTCTTCCTTATTCCAGGCCTCACACTCTATCTACCACACCATCTAGATGCCCTAATACTTCCATACATTCATATACACTAAATACACAGACACACGTATGTGTGTATACACACATATAGCATGTATATATACTGTGTACATACGTATATAGTATATGTCTATATGTATGTGTGTATATATGCATATATGTGTGTATATGTATATATACATATATATGTATATATCTAGTAGAGTTTTATCCTTTAAAGAGCTATTTACTATTTTACTCTGAGACTTGTGTAAATGGATAAAGTGTTTATTTACACATACACACAAAAGTATGCATGAATATGTTTGAATATACATGGGATAAATATATGCATACACGTGTGCGTGTATATATTTGTTTATATGTGTATTCGTGTGTGTGTGTGAATACACACACAGATCTATCCACTAAGACATTTGGGGTGCACACACACTTGTGCATGTATTCATATGCAAACATATATAATATCCCAAATGTCTCAGTGAAATATATACACACATACTTACTAAGACATATATTGTATGTATGTATATATATGTTTGGTATACTACATACACATATATGTTCTATATGTGTGTATACACATTGCATATATACACTATTACATACAGACACGCCAACACACATACTGAGATGTTTGGAGTACTATATGCACACATGTGTATATATGCTATTACACCTATATCTGTGTAGATATATGTTTACGTGTGTGTGCACATGCATGTATATATGTGTGTATAGTCCCAAACATCTCGGTGCAGTTTTAAGTCCTACACACACATACACACACATGCACATGCACACACACATGTACACACACTGAAGAAGAAACAGGTAAAGAAACAAGAAACAGCTCCTGAGAAATGCTTGGTTGTCTGGGTCAGAAAATGCAAAGGGTGGGAAACTTCCTCTAGGATGTTTGTTGGTAATACAACTTTGGGGATCTCTGAGTGTTCTCCAATGACATGACCTCACATTTCTCAGATTAGAATCCTGTGAAGAAACACAGAGGCACACAGACACAGAGGTTGTGTGTAGAACCACACCATCGTCAAGGCTTTCCGGAACTCTGCCACAGGCATCTTTGTCATTCCAAGATGATCTATGGTCTTGAAGAAATCAAAGATCGTGATCTTCTTACTTTCCACGTATTCCTGAGAGAAACAAGAGAAACCAATCATAAAAACATGACTATACCATGGAACCCATCCTAAGCTATCACTTCATCTTAGACCTCTCCCAACAGGCTGTAGTGATGCTGACATTTGGATTACTGAATGACAAACTCAGGCAGTGGTTTTGTGAAAGCTTGACCTGAGATGGTAAGCTTCTCTGCTCTTAAATTAAATGATCAATAATCATGTAGTAGGAAAAGCACTGAAAAGCTTAGGGATATGGGTTCTAGTCCCAGCTGTAACATTAACCAGTTAGCTGCGTGACTTTGGCAGAGTCATTTCATTTCAGTAAAATGAAGGAGCTGGTCTAGATTACCCCTGAAGTATTTTCTGAAAGTTCTGTGTTCCTGTGATTCCATTGAGGGTTTATACATATCTAGGACTGTCCTAGGGACTAGGAAAAGATATCAAAGAAATATAATAATAGTCCACATTTACACAGGGCTTTAAGGTTTGTTCACACAGTGAATTATATGCACACCCTCATTGAGCCTCACCACAACCCTGTGTGATGGGCAATATGATTATCCCCATTTTTCAGAAAAGGAAATCCAGAGGTTTCATGATTTGCCCAACTTCATACAGCTGGAAGGGGTCACAGGTGAGTTATAAATGCAGGTCACCTCAGTGCTACAGATTGCTTATAGGCTAGAGATAAATATATGCACACGAAACAATTAAAGAACAATAACAGACATTACATACATCAACATTCATATGTATTTATGCATATGTGTGTGGAAATATATGTGTGTGTATTTATATAGACATATATGAGAAAGAAAGAGAGAGAGAGAAAGAGACAGAGAGACAGAGACAGAGAGAGGGAGGGAGAGAGAGGGAAGGAGAGGGACAGAGACAGAGAGAGAAAGAGAGAAAGAGGATAGAGACAGAAAGGCAGAGACAGAGAGAGAAGAGAGGGAGACAGGCAGACCGAAAGAAAAACAGAGAGATTATTGCTAGCAGATATACTTAATAAAGGCATGAATATGGAACAGGAGCAGGGGACTATGGCCCTGACAATTTTATTTTACGTGATTGTTCTAGGCTTATTTGCATGCCGATCAGGGAGCATTATGGAATCTGGGCCTCCTTACAGCTCCCACACTAATCCTAGGGTCTATTACTGAGTATGGGTTTCTGAAATGGGTTTTGGGGAACCTAAAACTAACAATCAGGGATTGTTAAAAAGATTAAAAATACAACAATAACCCAAGCCAGATAGTTGGCTGTTGTAGGTACCAGGAGAAAAACGTTCAAAAGAATAGGCTTAATTTTAGTCTGGGGGCTTCTGTTGTTGGCCTTCCTGGGTCTGGCAGAGAGGTTCTGAGAGAACCCTCAGCTATGTACTAAAATAATTTTTTGAAGTGTTCCCTATTTCTTTCTTTCTTTTGATAGTAAAGCATTAAATGTAAGGTACAGACCAGCTTAGACCAGCTCAACAGAAATTAGGTGGGGGAGAAATCAAAGAAAGCTTTATGGATTAAATGGGACTTGAGCTGGCCATTGAAGGGTAGGTCAAATTTTTTATGGTTAAAGAAGAGACGGGAAGGCTTCTCCAAACAGGGGAACATTTATTCTGAGCTTTAGGTTCCTTGGAACACAAGTGAATGTATCATGCCAGAACTAAATTCCAATCTATGAATAGATCCAAGGGAATGAAGAGACACTGACACAGTTTTTTTTTTACAAAGTGAAAGAGCAAGCCTGAAAGCACATGCTGATTCCAACCCATGAGCACTGTCTGTTGTCGATTAAAATACTTATTAAATACCTGGGATCTTAGATTGGAGCTGGAAGGGAGGGACCTTTAGAGATTGTGTATTCTTGCTCTCTCTCCAATTTGCAAATGAGGAAAAATGAAGTGTAGGGAGGTTATATGAGTTAAGTGCAAGGTCTGCACTGCTAATATGTTACTGAGCCAAGATTCAAACACAACATTTAACCCACTAGACCAGATGGCCCTGCATGTGGTATTTCTAGGAGGAGTTATACAAAGCTCAGTCACATTCCATCTTAGTCAGTGCTCATCACCTGCACTCATAGACAAGATACTCCATTTATATTTGGTTTGGACTGCATTCTATTGTTATTTTCCTAAAACAATTTTAGCTTCCTAAGTATATTTTGTTGATTTTTTTGTTAGGTTGTTTTTCAGTTGTGTTCAATTCTTCATGACTCCATCAGGGGTTTTCTCGGCAGAGATATTGGAGTAGTTCCTCCTCCAGCTCATTTAACAGATGAGGAAGTGAAGCAAACAGGGTTAAGTGACTTGCCCAGGGTCAAACAGCTAGCAAGTACCTGATGTCAAATTTGAACTTAGGAAGATGGCTGCTCCTGACTCCAGGCCCAGTGCTCTACCCACTGTGCCACCTACCTGTCCCATGTTTTGTTTAGGCTGATACCCAAACCAGTTTTCATTTAACATGTACTAACATGTACTGAATAATGGTAGGGAGTAATGAGTCACAACCATGACTGAGCAGAGGTGAACCAACCATTGGTGGTAGATTTTATCATTTTGCTTGAGTCGAGCCACAAAGTTTTTAATATGTGCACAGCCAATTGCATACACGTAGACAATAATATCAACCTTTATATTTGTTATTTGTCTTTTGCATTCAAGGCAGTAGAGCTTAGTGAAAAATGGCAGACTTGGAATCAAGAAAATCTGGGTCCAAATCCTTCTGACATTCATTTGCTGTGTGACTATATGTAGGTAACTTATCCTCTCTGAACCTGTTTCCTCCTTAAAATAAAATATACCTTCAGCGAAGTACTTATTATGGGACTGTTGCAAAGTTCCAGTGACATAATGTATGTAAAGTGCTTAGAGTTGAAGTCTTTAAGTGCCAACTAAAATCCCACCTTCTCTAGTCTTTCCCCACCCTTTTTAATTTGAGTGCCTTTCCTCTGTAAATGATTTCTTATTCATCCCATGTATCATTTGTGTATATTTGTTTGCATCTTTTCTTCCTTTTTAGACTGTGAGTTCCTTGGGAGCATAACAAATAAATAAATGGCAATTACTCATTAAAATTGTTACATGAATATACTAATATATGTAATGATTATAAACGAATGAATGAAAAGCATTTACTAAGCACTTATTATATGCAAACAGAGAAGCAAGGCATTCCCTGCTCTCAGGGAGCTCACGTTCTAAAGGGAGAAATCAGAGCACATATGGAAGATTTCAGATGCAAGTCAGATGGAAAGGTCCCATGGCCCCTAGGGTACAGTGGCAAAGTAGTCATTAATGCTTTTTCTTTAATGCCATTTTCACTGATGACATCATATCAGTTTCTGGTTTGGAACTATTTCATAGTGCCAAGAACTGGTCCCAAATGGTAGAAAGAAAGGTATGGTAGTGGTGAATGGTCCCCATATGATTTCCAACCTGTATGCTGCAGACTGCTGGCCCCTAGCAGACAGTAAATTTCCAGCATTAGGGAGAAAAAAGAAGTACAGAAAGAAAGGAGTGATAAAACCATGGCTAAAAAGGGAATATGTCTGGGATGAGAGTAGGAAAGAAAAAAGAAAAAAGAAAAAGGGGGCTCATCTTTCAGTAGGCACATTAATTTTTCCCTGGTACAATGATAACTAACATTTCTAAGGATTGTGTAAGACATTGTAAGATCCTGAATTGCCTTTTATCACAGAGCAAGATGACAGTACGAGCAGTTTCTGTACCAAAAGTATATTTTATTTCAATCTGAAAACTGGTGATCCATGTCTGGTAAATATTTATTCTCACTGATATTTAATTGACTCGAGTATCTTTTCTCTAATCAAGTCAGATTAACAAGTCTACTTTTCACATGCAAAGGGCCAAGATGTCCTTTCCTCTAAGACAGAAGGATCTTCTCCCGAATACTTACAAATGTCTTTCACTGTAATAACCCATGAAGAGTCTAGTTTCATAGGCCTGAAAAGCCTAAATGATGGTAAGGAGCTTTAATCTGAACCATCATGGAAACTGTCATATGGTTTTTAAGTCATTTTAGGTTTTTAGCATATAGGTTTAGTTTGGGACATGGGTGAAAAAAGTTCACTTTAATTTAACAGACATTTGTTAAACTATGGGCAAAGTGATGAAGTATATAGAGGGAGGATCTCAGAGTCAGGCAAACCTGTATTCTGATATATATTGAGTGTGTGACACCTGGGCAAGTTACTTAGCTCTAGGAAACTCACTAAAAACCATAAATTGCAGACTACTGACCTCTTCTGGTGGAGGAAATGTCTTCACTTGGGGGTTCCCTATACCAGTGAAATCACAATTCCTATCTCTGGGGGACAAAACATGGAGCTACATCTTGGGGAAACAGAGTTAAAAAAATATGAACAAACAAAACCCTAGAGTCCCTGTCCCAGAAGAATTTACATTCTAAGTAAATGCAAAATATGTACAAGGTGATACAAGGTAATTTCAAGAGGCAGTAAACATGAACATTGAGGGATGAGGCCAGGCTTCTTTTATGGGGAATCTAAATTGTGCTTTGAAGGAATGTAGGAATTGTAAGAGGCAGAAGTGAAGAGAGGCCCAGGAGACAAACAGTACAAAGACAAGACATTAAATGTCACACACCTGAAACATCTGGTAAGCCTTTTTTGATTGGAATAGAGAATGCAGGAAAGGAAACACTATGCAATAAGACTAGATGGGTAGGTTGGAGACAGGTTATGAGAGGCTAAGGATTTTCTATTTTGTCTTAGAGACAATAAGGAGCCACAAATGATTTTAGAGTATGGGAAGAACAAGCATTTATTATGTGCTAGGTATTATGCAAAGTACTTTACAAATATTATCTTATGTGATCCTCATAATAATCAATCAATCAGTACCTGTATCCAGTACCTACCATGTGCTAGGCACTGTGCTAAACATTGGGGATGTAAAAAAAAGCAAAAAACAGTCCCTGCCCTCATGGAGCTTACAATCTACTGGGAGAGGGAAAACATATACATAAAGCAAGCTTTATATAGGGCAAATAGGAAATAATTAACAGAGGGCAGGCACTAGACTTAAGAGGGGTGGGGGAAAGGTTCCTGTAGAAGGTAAGATTTTAGTTGGGACTTAAAGGAAGCCAAGGAGGTCAGTAGTTGGAATGGAGGAGGGAGGGTATTCCAGGCATGGGCACAGCCAGAGAAAATCTCAAGAGATGAGAGATGAAGTATCTTATTTGTGGTATAACTAGAAGGCCAGTGTCACTGAATCAAAGAATACTTCTTGGGGTTCAAGGTGTAAGAAGGCTGAAGTGGTAGGAGGGGATTAGGTTATCAAGGGCTTTGAATGCTGAACAGAGCATTTTGTATTTGATCCTGGAGGCAATGGAGAGTTTTGCCATCTGTCCCTGGTCTTAAGTAGCTCTTTGTGCAGCTGAAGTATGATCAAAGTCTACAAAGTCCAAGTATTTGCATTTATTTGTGGACTTGTCCAATACGGCCTCTTGCCATATGACTGAGAGTCTGACTAAGTCATGGTCCATGGTACTTGATTGCATCCCTGAGATATAGAGATTGGTTCTGCTCAGCTACTCACATCTTCTGCCCTCATAGTTCCCACTGGTATTGCTGCTTGTATTGGGTGGTGCCATCTGTTGAACCACCAACAACACATAAGGCTATTTCTACTTGCTCTTGTTATATCCAAAAGTCATAATGCCAGACCTAGAAGGTGCACATTGGGATGTTAGGGTACAGGAATGGAGACACTGAGAAGGGGGAAGGAAGAGGGAAGGACAGACACACAAAGACAGAGAGACAGTGACAGAGACAGAGACAGAGAAAAACATAAACAGGGACTCACAGAGAGAAAGAGACAGAGAAATGGAAGACTGAATGAGAGAGAGGTAAGAGTGTAAAGGTACAGGGGAGAAAAAAAGGAAGAGAAAAGAAGGGGAGAGACACAGAGACAGAGAGAGAGAGAGAGAGAGAGAGAGAGAGAGAGAGAAAGAGAGAGAGAGAGAGAGAGAGAAAGAGAGAGAGAGAGAGAGAGAGACTTATTGCTTTCAAGGTCTCATGGACATCTCTCTATTCTTACAACTTCTTCAGACACCCATGAACAAAGCATTATTATCTTCATGAAAATCTGGGAACAAGCACAATCTTTTTCTTCTGTCTGTGTAATTTTCTTGAATAGCACCTATCTGCTAGTGCCTGAGGAATATATCATGATGATGATGATCAAGCAAGGAAGAATTTATTAGTCATGAACTATGCTAGACAGTAGGATAAAAAAGCCCTTGAGGAGTTTCCAATCTACTCCATAGAGATAACTTACATATATAGGTGTACATATATGTATGGTAAGGATGTCAAGTAATTGGAGGGGAATGGGAGATCTTAACAGTAAAAAATTTTCCCCCTGTTTCTTCAAAGTGAAGTTCAAGATTCCTAATAAATACCCTTTGATTTCAATTGGGCATCCTTAAGGCAGTGGGGAGGTTTGTGGGGGTGTGCAGTGTCTCATCAGAATAGATCCCTTCACCCTATGGTTCAAGTCCAAATATGGCTTGGAAATGACTACTACGGAGCAGGCACATCCTTGGTCTTATTTAGTAGACTGCAAATAAAAAGCAAAGTAAGGGTCTCAGACTCCTGTGTGGAAATGCCTGGGAATTATGAACAATCAGATTGGTTCTGTCAGACTCTAAAATCTGTCAGGACACCAGGGGAGGATGTCCAATGAGCTTTAATGACTACAGGCAGCCATGAGATAGGTTTTGTGTTTCAGATGAAAAACCACCACCTCCTACTGATGTCTCAGTCTGTCTCTAGCAATGTATTTGTTGTAGGACATTTAAAATGGAGGTCCTAGAGAATATAGCCTGGGGCCAGAGGGCAAAAGCCACTGAAGCCAGAGTATCTGAATTCATATCCCAACTCTTAGGATTTGTGACATGGGACAAGTCACTTGTCTCTAGTTTAGGTTTCTCATTCAGTTCAATTCAATAAGCATTTTTAAGGTCCTATTAGGAGCCAGACACTGGGGAAAAAAGAATTAAAACAGCACCTTATTTCAAGGAACTAGTATTCTACTAGTAGGAAACAATATGCACTATAAGTTTATGCAAAATATGTTGAAAATAAATACAAAGTCATTAGGGAGAGGATGCTAACAACTGGTGGAACAGTGAGAGACTGCACTAGAGGGCCTTTGACTGTCCTTTTGAGCTTGAAATCTATGATTCCATGACACCTCTGAAGTCAGTTCAAACTCTAAATCTTGTGATCCTTTAAAAGCAAGTAAAGGAAAGAGAACTAGAAAAATGTCGGGGTCCTGAAGAATTGCATATAGCTAACTCATGGTAATGGGCTCAGTGGTAATTCAAAGAGAAGATTTCACCCTGATGTATCTAAGCATAGCTCTATGGGTTTTCCTTGGATCAACCAACACACCCCTGAAGCACTTGCTTTGTGAGAACTGGAGAGATCATAGCGCAGGGTAGAAGGACTAAACAGTGTAACTAATTAGAGAAAAATTTCCAGACAGGTCACATTGAACAGAACTATGAGAAAGGAGAATGTTGCAGAGAGGGAGAAAGGTGTGAGATTTTCTGTCTTCATAGATTGCTTCCATATCATCAGAGTCTATGAAAGGCAGGATGATTCTGTGAGTAGAAAGCTGGCTTCCATGCAAGGAAGACCTGAGTTCAAATTCTACACACATTAACTTTGCAAGTCACTTAACCTCTTGATGCTTTAGGCATGTAGCAACATATGTGTCCCTCTCCCAAAAAATCATAGATCCAGTCCCTTTCTCCCAACACAGTCTTTAATTGCCTGCAGTATAGCTTCCTCCCTTCAAGTGGACTCATAATTTATTGGATGTCTATAACTAAAGAGAGACTATTACTGAATCAGTGAAATCCAGGAAGACCTTCAGAGATATCACCATTGTCTGGCTTCAGCCACAGGACAGAGCACTGGGACATTTGACACAGACGTGGAAGACAATGTCAACAAGATTCTTACCAAATTTGCTAATAACACAAAACAAGGAAGGCACAGCTAATATACAGGATCCAAATAATTATCTAATAAGATAAAATTGAAAAATATAAATGCAGAATCCTTCTCATACTATAGAGATATTATCTCTAACAAACTCAGTTGTGAGATTATAGGATGGAGATATCTGGTAAGACAGGAATTTGTGTGAAAAATAACTAAGGTATATTAACTAGCTCCAGGCCCAATATGAACCAATAGTGTGAGGAGACTGTGGGAAAAATCACAAAAAATTGAATAAAGGAAATATATTGTCCAGAATAAGGGAAGTAATAATCCTACTGTCCTCTACCCTCGTAAGTTCATGAATATGACATTCAGTTCTGGGCACCAAATCTTACAAGAAACAATGGCAAACTAGAGTGTGTCTAGAAGATGGTGAATAAAATGGTGATGGTTTCCAAGATCATGTAATTTGTTGACTGATGGAAGGAGATGAGAATGAACTGTCTTCAGCCAGACTTCACATGGAAGAGAAATGATGCTTGTTGGGTTTGGTCCAACATGAGAGAACTAAGTCAGAGCAAAGGGCTTAAGTTGCAGAGAGGTATAATTTTCCTTGATAAAAGGAAAATTCTCTAACAGAGCTGTGAAAAAAGTGAATTGAGCTGTCACAGAAGAAAGTGGGCTCCTCATTAGAAATCTTCAAACAAAGGCTGGATAACCAATTTGTGGGCTTGTTACGGAGTAGATTCTTTCTTGATGTTCTTTGAAGCCTCTCCCAACTTAGAGATTTATTATTCTGAATGGAGAATATGGAAGAGCTGCTATCCCAAAGTTGAAGGGGTTAGGAAGCTGGTCCCTATTATTAGATATGTTTAAACAGAACTTGGATGACCTATTTTCATCATAAAGGGGATGCATCCATCACAAAAAGCCTCTAAAATCCCTTTCGACTTTAAGATTCTATGACACCATCTATGCCTTGCTCACTCTATCCTGTGCCATTTAATCTAATCAATCATCATGTCTTTCCTCCATTTGTTACTGTTGTTAAGTAATCTTCAGTCATGTATGACTCTTTATGATCCCGTTTGGGTTTTCTTGGTAAAGATATTGGAGTGGTTTTCCCTTTCCTTCTCCAGCTCATTTTCCACATGAGGAAACTGAAGTAAACAGGGTTAAGTGCCTTGCCCAGGGTCACACAGCCAGTAAGTGTCTGAGGCCTGATTTGAACTCAGGAATATTAGTCTTCCTGACTCCAGACCTGGCACTATATCCATTGTCCAGTAGACTTGAGTTCAAATCTGAGCTCAGACACATGCTAGATGTGTGACCCTGGGAAAGTCACTCAAGTACTACCTCCCAGGGTTGTCATGAGGATCAAATGAGATAATATATTTTTTAAAGTGCTTAAGCACAGTGCCTGGCACATAGTAATCATTGCCTTTTTCTCTTCTCTCTCCGTAACCTTGATTTGCTTTGACATTCTTATGTACTCATCTGTAAGATGTGAGGGTTAGACTAGATGAGTTCTAATGCCTATTCTGGTCCTAAGTTCTATGACATCCCATCCTTTCTATTCACATTGTCACCATTCTTGTCATCATCTAACACTATAGTATTACAGTGCTTCCCAAGCTAATCTTACCTTCACTTTTTTCATCTCTTTCACCCATCCTGTACATTAATGGTGTGAAACTCATATAGAAACAGATACCTGTGGGTCATATATTGACTCAGAAAATCACAAATTAACACTATATAAGTTTTATTATATTTTAAAACTTTTGTTAAACATTTCCCAGTTACATTTTAATCTGATTCTGGACACACAGAGACATTTTGCAAAGCCAAGGGGCTATGAGTTTTCCATCACTGCCAAATTAATCTTTAAATTTTCTTTTAATTTGTCTCTCCCCTGCTAAGAATAAAAACAAAAATTTAGAAACCCTAGACACTCCAAAGTCAGCATGGCTTTCAGAGCTGCTTTTAATACTCTGACCTTGAAACTGATGGAAAGGCAGTCACAGATAGTTGCCACCTCAGGGAAGTAGCCTACACTCTCTGAGAAAGGCCTTATAAGTAGAAATTCATCTGTACTGGGAAGCTGACCAAGCTTAGCCACAACAAATAGACACCCTGAAGAGAGGAAAAAATAAGCATGGCTCTGTTGACTGTTTTCCCACAGGTCAGCTCACCTGGAGAGACAGAAACACATCTTCATTAGGGAAGTCTCTAGCAGATCATTAAAGACACACACTTTCCCAAGCCGTGGAGGCTTCTCTGGCTTGGAATAATTGTCTGAGAACAATTGTATCTGCAAAAAGCTTCACAGTAGTAACCACTAAAATACACGATTATTCCTCTTTCTTAAATTTCCCAATACCTGTCTATTTCTAACACACACATTTGCCCTAGCCAAGGTACACAATCTTTGCTACCTCTGGCCATGGTGCTGATTTTGGATTTCAAGTGCTCCAAAATCTGGTTGCAGACTGCCTTTCCACTCTTATTTCCTATAATTGCCTTACATAATTGGCTCTTCTCTAGCCTGTCCAATTTATTCACTATACTCCAGACACATGGGACACATTCATGATTCTTTGTCTCCACTAATGCTGTTTCTCCTGCCAGGAAGGCACCCACCCATACAGGCTCTTGATTTCCTCTCAAACAAACAAACTCATTCTATGGCCCAGTTCAAACACTAAATTTGGAGTCAAGTTCCCACATGCCAGTCTTGGGCTTGCTATTTACTACCTGTTTGATATTGGGCATCACCTTTTCTCTCTTGGCCTAAATAGTGCTAAAATTAGATTCAGAGGATGTGGGTTCAAATTCTTAGCTTTACCACTCACTACCTGTATCATCTTAGACAAGATACTTTCACTTTGTATTCCATCAGTTTCCTGATCTTTTAAATGAGAGGGATGGACTAGATGACCTCTGAGTTCCTTTCCAATTCTATAATACTATTATCTATCTTACTTTTGATAAGATGAAGGGGCTGGATGACCTCTAAGATCCCTGTCACTTGTAGATTCTATGACCTTATAATTCTTACCTTTTCCATGAAATCTTCCCTGATCATTGTGACCTGTCATGAGCTTGCCTCTGAACCCTTCCCTACTGCCCCCCCCCCATTTTGGACCTATAGTTGCTAATTTATTACTTATTATATATTGCCTTGTTTTCTTGGTTACCATGTCTATTTTCTATCCTCACCTATATTTTAAACATTAAAGGCCAGGGATAGTAGCTTATGTTTGGTTTTTTTAAAATTCTTCTCCTACAGCACTTAGCACAGCATCTCACTCATAGTATCTACTTAATATATTGCTTTTAACAGGATCAAGAATGGAAGTCTCTCACAAAATATTGGTTCAAATCTCTCCTTTGACAATTATTAACTATATTACAGCAGGGAAATCACTCTGGTTCATCAACTTGCATCTATCAAATACGTATCATGTGCCAGGGCCCATGCTAAGTGCTATGGATACAAGGCAAATAACAACAGCAGCAGCAGTGACATCATCTAAATAACAGGCCCTGTTTCCAAAGAACTCATAGTCTAGTGAGAGAGACAACATGCAAACAATTATATCCAAATAAGATATGTGTGTCTGTACATATATATATATGTACACACACACAAACACACACATGTGTGCAAATACTTACACATATGGGTATATATTTGGAGTAGTCTCAGAAGGAAGACACAAAGATCAAGGGGGATTGGGAAGGTTTTCTTATGGAATGCTAGACTTTACTTGAAAGTTGAATGAAGTTAGGGGTGCTAGAAGGTGGAGATAAGAAGGGAGAGCCTGTTTCCTCATCTGCAAAATGGACATAGTCATGCCTGTTCTACTTCCCTCAAAGCTGTGGGACTCAAATGAGGTAAATAGCAACAATAATAACTGAGGTGTATATGGTACTTTAAGATTTTCAAAGTATTTTACAAGTTTTATCTCATTTTATATTCACAAAAATCCAGGCAGGCAGGTACTATTATCTCCACTTTACAGATAAGGAAACTGAGGCAAGCAGAGGTTAAGGGACTTATCCAGTTTAGGTCTACATAGCTAGTATCTGAGACTACATTTGAACTCATGTCTTCCTGATCTCAGGCTCAGTGCCCTATTCACCATACTATGTAGCTTGTCTGTAGTTGATCAATATAAAATCCTTGGCAAATTTTAAGACACCATATAAATGCCAATTACAACTGATATTACAACTGAGAATAGTGGCTAGAACACTGGACTTGGAGGGAGACAGACCTAAGCTAAAATCCTGCCTCGGACACCTACTACCTGTGTGGCCCTGGGCCATGGGACCTCTCAAAAGTTTTTTCCTCATTTATAAAATGAGCACAATAATGGCAACGACTTCACCATGTTCTCGGGGAATCCAATGAGATAACATATGCTAAGGCCTTTGGCAAAACTTAAAGCTGTACATAAGTGTCAGTTATTATTTTTGTGGTTCATGTAAATCTTGTCTCCTAGGACTGAGTGAGTCTTCCATAGGAGGATGCTAGCCACAGTTCATCCCACCATCATAGCACACAAGGCTGAGATTCAGGATGCAGAAATTGTAGCATTGGGCACTACAACATCCTACAATCATGTAAGAGTTGAGAGCTTTAGGTTTCTGTTAGGGAAATGTAGAGAAGTCCCACTTGGAGATGGGATCCTCAAGGATGATATTCTTAATAGCAAAGAAGAGACAGAATTATTACCTCCTAGGCAGACCCAATGACTCTATTTTTCCCCTTTAGGCTAACTGAGGGTTTTGGGAAAGACCCAGATGGATACTTCTTTTCCCTCTTTCCTGGCTTATCACTACAGCATCTCTCTTTAGGTAACAACTATTGTTCCAAAAAAAAGTGGAATGTTGTAAATAGCAGTAAGGCAAAGACTGTCCTGAAGCAGTGTGATATATATAGGATGGAGAACTGACTTTCAAGCCATGAAGACCTGAGCTCTGGTTCTATTTCTTACTCATACTTGCTTTGTGATCCTGGGCACATCCCTTAACTTTTCAGGGCTTCAAGACCATAAATTATAGAGAAGGTGCGGACCTGCAGTGGTAAAAAGAATTTCTTCATTTAGGAATTCCCTACGTCAATGAAGTCACAGGTCTGGTACCTTTCTCTAAAGGTTATTTTACCATTGATTTATGTTCTCTTTCTAGGGAGATATGTTTTCCCTGAAGAAAACAAAAACAGTAAACATGAAAATTTATGACTAAGGAAAAATGTAATTTGGTGGTCAGTCCCATGGCATTCTGGATATGCCACAGTAAGCAACTCATTCTTATTATCAGTGTCTTGCACCAGCTTCAGAGTTTTAGATCATGGTGGAACTACTCTGGGTCAAAGATTTCTCTTGCACATTTGCTTCTTTTTTTTCACTCTATACCTTCTCTGAATCATAGGAACTTCTCTTACATAGAGGGATTCCAAAGTCCATATTCTTAGTGTCTGGAATTTAGCTTTTTCCCCTTTTTCTGGATGTTTTTGAATTGACATTCATTGTTCCTTCATGCCCATTCATCCCAATCAGCTTCTCAGGAGGGACAGCACAAAAGAAATTCTCAGAAATAATATAACTTTAATTAAGCAAAGTGTTTGCCCTTAGAAACACTTGTCTCTTCTCTTAGTAAAGAGGGCTGGGAGACTTAAAAGGGGGAAATATGGAGGCCCAGAGCCTAAATGCAGCCCTAAGCAGCCAGATTCCTCTCCTTCTGCTCCCACTTTGGTTCCTCTAGGTTTTTGTCAGTAAGATATTGCCAAATTCTTCAGATCTCCTACTTTTAGAATCTTTTTATTTCTTTTCTCTTCCTACCACTGATTTCCACCCTCTAATCTTATAATGGTAGAACCTAAGAGAGGGAAAAGGTGTCTTCTTTTCCATTTTCCCACAAGATGGGATATTATTCTAGCCCCTAGGCTTTTTCATCTCTCTGTCTTGGGTTTGGCTCTTCCATCACTGTAGGCTAGTCAATAAACATTTGTTAAGTGCTTACTTTGTGCCAGGTCCTATCCAAGCATTGGGGATACAAAGATACATTCCCTGATCTCAAGAAATTTACAGATTAATGGGGGAGATAATATCCAAACAACTATTTACAAACAAGCTACATACACATTAAAAAATATTTTTATGGTAATTCCCTACTTTCACCCCTAACTGTTCTTGATGCTAAAACCATACCAGAGAAGTTGGGGATTAATGGAAGTAGTAAAGAAGGTTTGCCAGGCAGCTAGGTGGTACAATAGATAGAGGGATGGGCCTGGAGTCAAGAAGACCTGAATTCAAATCTGGCCTTAGACATTTACTAGATATGTCACGCTGGGCAAGTCATTTAACCCTGTTTGCCTTCATTTCCTCTTGAGCTGGAGAAGAAAATGTCAAACCACTCCAGTATCTTTGCCACAAAAACCCAAATGAGGTCACAAAAGAGTTGGACATGCCTGAAAAACAACTCAATAAATAGGTTTATATTTACTGTTAATGGAACTTATCAGCAATACCAGGCACTGCCAGTGGGTGTTGCCATCTGACACACAATGAGAATTCATAGGTTCAAGCCTTATGTAAAACAATCCAGTCCCCAACTTTATCAATTATATAAATTTGACATCCTGTATTGTTGAGCTCTAGCTTAATATGTACTCTAAGGATTACTTTCAGGCACAATGGGCCTACTGCTTCTTTGCAGAGAACATTTCCTCTCATTTTCAGCTGCCCACAGGAAGAAAAGGTTTCATATCCCAGCAATAGTTTTAACCTTATGCTACCTTCTGTTCAACATTACTGGAATGTTGAGTTTGCTTTCCATTGCTCAGTCCTGGATACTGTGGCACAGATACAGATGAATTAGTGACAGGAAACTGCTCTAGGTAGAAATGAACTTCTTTACCTGAAACTGCATCATGTCCTCATTGCTATTAACTTAAGTGTAGCCGATGTGCATACAGCAGTAGGCTTCTTACATTCATGAGTTAACTCAATAGTCTTGATCATTATTGTTTCCTACTTAGGGCAAAGAGGCATCAGGTGTACAGAAAGCTGGTCATGGAGTCAAGGAAACCTGGGTTCAAGTCCTGCTTCTGACTGTGATTATGTAACCCTGGGAAGTCACTCAACCTGTCAGTGCTCCAGTCAGCTCTCTGAGACTATAAATAGCAGGAGGGTACCAATTTACATTGGTAGAGGGGGTTTCTTCATCCATGCCAGTGAAACCATGGGTCCAGTTTCACTGAGTCCTGTTTTATTTAGGACGACTGAATATTCAGTTCATCCCAGGGTGCAGAGGAACAAATGCTGAACCAGGAGTCAGAAGATCTGCAATTCTAATACTGATTCTTTCCATTTCTACAGATATTTATTAAACATCTACTATTTGAAGGGGCTGTAGGAGTGCTACATACACAAAGATGAAAGTTGACACAGTTCCTGAAATCAAGGAGATAAGAATAATACAAGGTAGAGTTAAGGAGGAAGAGGAGAGACAAGGAAAGTGCTCTAGCAAGATCTGAGGAAGGAAAGAACCCTTTAAGCTGTGGGTATTAGGGATCAGGGACTGTTTCATGGAAAGTTTAATGGATTCAATTACCACATGTACACAAATGACTTTCATATATATACATATATACACACATATACATATAAATACATGTACATACACACACATATATATGTATATATAATGTCCATCCCTAATAATTCTCCTGAACTCTAGTCCCATATGGCTAGGCTGATGGCTGGATATTTACACCTGGATATCTCATTAACACCTCAGATTCAACATACCCAAAACAGAATTTGCTATTCTTCTCCCCAAACCCACACACTCTCAAGACTTCCCTATTTCTACTGAAGTTGTCACCATCCTTAGTTACCGAGGTTCACAAGAAAGTTACAGTTTTTCAAGTAGCAATGTATATCTGTGAGAGTTGGATTATAAGGCAAGCTGAGTAGCACAGAACTGATACTTTTGAATAGTATTGCTGTCGAAGACTTTTGAGAGTCCTTTGGATAGCAAGAAGATCAAATCAATCAATACTTTTTTTTTATTTTTGCTTTTTGGAGGGCAGTTGGGGTTAAGTGACTTGCCCAAGGTCACATGGCTAGTTTTTGTGTTAAGTGTCTGAGGCTGGATTTGAACTCAGGTACTCCTGACTCCAGGGCCGGTGCTCTATTCACTGCGCCACCTAGCCGCCCCCAAATCAATCAATACTTAAAGAAATTAATTCAGGCTATTCACTGGAAGGTCAAAAACTGAAGCTAAAGCTTAAATACTTTGGCCACATAATGAGAAGATGGGACTCATTGGAAAAGATCGTGATGTTGGAAAAGATTGAAAGCAAAAGGAAAAGGGGAAAACAGAGAATGAGATAGAATTGACAAGACTTACAACTGATTGACTCTGAGGAATAAGGGAGAGGGAAGATTCAAGGACAACTCCTTTCTTGTGAACCTTGGTAACTAAGGATGGTGATTTATATGGACCTTTGTCAACAAGATGAAGTCTCTGCTTTTTAGTATGCTGTCCATATTTGCCATAGTATATGCACACTATGTATATAGACACAAATATATATGCATGCATACATGCATATAGTTGATATGCATAATATATATTCATATATATGTACATATATACACATGCATACTGAACAGACACTACAAATGGACAAGTTGGACACAGAATTAAACAGGAAGAGGAGAAGGCTGGATTTTAAAAAATAGAATCTATAATTTCATTGGCATAGGGAATGGCTAAAAAGGGAATTCCTTTTTACCAATGTAGAACAATACCTGCTCTGCAACTTAAGGTATGCTAGGTGTTGGGCACACAAAGCCCTAGAGACAATGAGAGTCACTGAGAAGTTTTGATTTATTTTCTCAGGATTATACAATTAGAAATGGAATTTGAGCCTTAGATATTCTAACTCTAAGGACTGTTCCTTGTCTGGAATATCATTCTCTGGGCAATTGGGGAATTTAAAAAATCTTTTAATGCCTCAAAGTTGCTCCATGAACCAAAGGTTTATCTTCCCCTAAAACCAATATTCTTCTAGTGTTATTATATGGCTGCAAGCCATGGAACATTATAGTTTCTGAAACTGAAATTGAGGATTGCCTAAAGCAGTGGTTCTTCTCAACCTTCTTAATGCCACCTTCAATACTCATATGTGGGTGTATCTGCATGTGGGCTGACCCACTTCGAGACAGATAGAGGAGTAGTGTCTTGGTGTTTTCCAGTGGTCTTAGGCGGCCCCTGTGACCCCTGTGAAAGTGTCCTTTGACCCCCGAAGGGGTTGCGACCTACAGATTGAGAACTGCTGGCCTAAAGGGAAATCAAGATACAAGGAGGCTGTGTGAGCAGGCTGCAAAACATTGCAAACAAGTAATTATGAAAGCTAGTAGTGTAAAGAACATTGTCTTTTGTGGTCTGATGCAATGGTGAGAGAAGGAAAAACAATTAAGATAGCCTACCTATCATTGGTATTCTTGTGATATCAAGAGAAAATAAGGAAAAGCCATAAATGAATTCCCAAAGAAAAAATTCTAGGACCAGATGGATTTATAAATTAATCCTACCAAACATTTAAAGAGCAATAAATTCCAATACTATATAAGCTGTTTGAAAAAATAGGAAAAGTTGAAGTTCTTTCACATTCTTCTTAAGACACAAATATGGTCTTGGTATCTAAACCAAGAAGAGTTAAAACAGAAAACTAAAACTATAGACCAATATCCTGAAAGAATATTGATGCAAAAGTTTAAATAAAATATTAGCAAGGAGACTAGAGTAACATATCACAAAGGTCATGCACTGGATCTATAATCATAGGGCTGGTTCAATATTAGGAAAATTAGAAACATATCTGACCATTTAAATAACAAAAACAACAAAAGCCACAACAAAAATTAATGAATATTAATACATTCAAAAAAAGTTTTTGACAAACTATAATATCCATTCCTGTTAAAAATACTGGAAGTAATAGGACTAAATGGAGATTTCCTTTAAAAAAATACAAGTAGTATCTAAAATGAAAAACCGGCATTATCTGTGATAAGAATAAATGTGAAGCCTTTTCAATAAGATCAGAGGCAAAGCAAAGCTATCCATTATCACCATCACTATTCAACATTGTGCTAGGAATACTAACTACAGCAATGAGACAAGAAAAAATGAAGGAATAAGCATAGGTAATGAGGATAAAATGATCATTTTAGTTTACTTAAATAATTTAAAGAATACTAGAGAGGTAACTAAAAAATACATAAAACAAAACTTTTGACAAAGTACAAAATAGACCCAAATACAACTTCAGCAAAACTTCAGAATATGAAAGAAGCCCCCATAAATCTTCAGTATTTCTGTATGTTACCAACAAATTCCAGCAGAGACAGAAGGAAAAATTCCCTTTAAAGTAAAGGCAAACAGTATAAAGCACTCAGGAATCTGCCTGCTGAGACACTCACAGGAACTGTATGAACATACAAACCCAGCCTTATGCAAAAAAAGACAGGTCCAAATAATTGGAGAATAATTGGAGCTCATGGGTTAACTGAGCTAATATAATAAAATGACGGTATTACCTAAATTACTTTGCTTATTCAGTGCTGCAACAATCAAGCTATCAAAAGGTAGCTTTATAGAGTTAGCAAATAGCAAAAGTCATAACACAAAAGGTCAAGAATATAAAGGGAATTAGTGAGAAAAAATTGGGAAGGAAGGGAGCCTAGAAGTTTGATCTTAAACTACACTATAAAGCTATAATTATCAAAGCAATTTGCTACTAGATAAGAAAAAGAGAGGTCAGTTAGGAGATTAGATTAGCAAACATGCACAGTAGCCTAGTGTTTGATAAACCCAAAGATCCCAGTTACTGGAGCAAGAACTTACTGTTCAGCAAAAACTATAAAGAAAACTTCAAAGTAGCCTGGCAGAAATTAGGTTTAGACCAACATCTCACATGATTTACTAAGATGAACTCCAAATGGTTACATGACATACATAAAATGTAACATGATGAAAAAATTAGAAGAGCATACAAGAAATTAACATGTGGATAGAAGAAAAGTTCATAAGTATAAAGCCAAGCACGAGCAGATTCCCAAAAGAATGCTACTGTGAACAGCTTTTAAGATTTGGATCACACAGTAATAGTGAACACTCTGTTTATTCCATTACAAATCAAGATTCGGTACAATATTCACAATATTCTCAATATTACATCTTATTACAGAAAGTCACAATATTTAGAACAAGGAACAAAAGAAGAATCACCTGGTTTCCTTAAGGGGGAAACCCTTCTCACTTAAAAATTCAATCAACAATTCACAATATATCAATCTTCCACTCATGGGGCAACCATTAACTTAATCTGTCATTCATCTAGCAGTCAGCCA
>CM053598.1:187442053-187483865 GCA_028646575.1 Pseudocheirus occidentalis
GAGGAGGAGGAGGTGGAGGAGGAGGAGAAGAAGAAGAAGAAGAAGAAGAAGAAGAAGAAGAAGAAGAAGAAGAAGAAGGAAGGAAATCAGGCTATTGCTAGAAATATGAGGTTACATGTCCCGTTCCTGCAATTCTTAATCATACCAAAAAAAAAACAACAACAACAACAAAGCAGCCTGATCTCCTCTAGCAGGAGCAATTTATTAGCACTAAGGAAAAGCCACACTTCCATTATATAATCAGTAAACAAATTCTAAAACTCCTATTTAAGAAGTCTTGTAGAAAGATGGTTTGGTGTTCCTGGGCTTGGAATCAGAAGGTGTAGGTGTAAGTCTTGACTTTGCCATTAACTCACTGTGTGACCTCAGGCAAAAAGTCAGGAAATATGTCTTTCTTGGTCCGAGGACTATGATTTCATGTACCTCTTCTAGCTTCAGTTCATTTTACAAATGAGATAGAGTCCATTGCTGCTAGCTCTCCTGACACCTGAAATAGTCCAATGAGGGTCACCCAAGTGATGGAATTACCTTAAGTTAAGAGAGAAGACTCTTCTGCTTCTGAGAGAGGTGGATGGCAAAAGAAAATATTCCTTCTCCCCTATGGGCCTTTATTTCCTCATATGTAAAATGAGGAGGCTGGATCTAAGAGACGGGAAGGGTTTTGAAATTCTATGATTTCACTGAGATCCTGTGCGAGTGGTAACTACCATCACCTGTCTTAGCTACATTATCACATGTGAGCTTGACCTCCCACTGATGCAACAATGTCAACCATGTCCTCCTGATGGAAAGGATGCCAAATTCTGAGAGGGACCTTTGGTGAAAGGGAGGTTTAACCCACGATGGTTCTGATCCTGGGGGTGGGATGAAAACAAGATGTTAGTCAAAGAAATTCTTCTGTATCTGATAGGATGTTTGTAATTTCAGAATTAGAAGTTCCCAATGTGCTACCACCAATGTAAACCCTGCTCACTACCGCCATCACTCTGGCAATCCATCTTCCCAGATGGCACTGACCTTAAGTAGTTGCCCACCAGTGTAATATTGATGATTAAGACACTCAGTCCAAGAAAGTTGCCTTTTGGGGAGGGAGAAGTCATCTGGGAGCAAGGGGGAGGCAAGTGGAGGAAAGGATCTAATTTTAAAGCGATGGGGAATTTTGTCACACAGTTTTCCAGTGAAAAGATTAATAGTTATCATGAAAAATTATAGGGTCTGCCCCTAGGGAAGAATATCAATTACATAGCTGCTTCTAGGTATTTTTAGCAGTGTGGTAGTTAGGAGTCAGACCCCAGGCTACTTTGTTCACAATCATCAGTATCCCAGTAATTCTGCATTGCAGTAAGGAGCCTTCTGATATGGACATCCTTGGCACATTCACAACTTTAGGAAGTGTAAAGGTAGTTTGCCCATAAGGTAATGATTACCATGCACTAACTGGTGAGGAAGAAATTGTTCCCAAGTAGTATTCTTTATAAACGTGTTTCCTGAGATCTTTAAAAGCCTTTCTTCCTAGAACCTCAAAACATTTCCATTAGTAGGTAGCATAGTAAAATGGGGAGAATGCTGCCTTTGTAGTCAGGTTTTAAAACCAACCTCTGCTTCAGACTTATATATCTGACCTGGGACAAAGTCACTTAAAATCTCTCTGGGACTCAGTTACCTTGAATAGATGGGACTAGATGATCTCTAAAGTATTTTGCAGTTCTGTCTATAATCTACCCACCTAATTGTCCCCCACATCTCTCCAAATGCAAGGGATTTTAGGAAGGCTGTGACTTGCCTGAAATCATATTGAATGAGGGAGGGAGGGAGGAAGAAAGGGAGAGGAAGGAAAGAGGGAAGGAAGGGAAAAAGGAAAGGATGGGGAAAGAAGAGGGAGGAAAGGAAAGGAAAAAGTGCTTATTAAATATTTTCTATGTGCCAAACACAGTGTTATGTGCTACAGATACAAATATAAAAGGAAACAAAATCAAGTCAATGAACACTGGAAGCAATGGTCTAATAGACCCTAAAGATTTCTGGGGCCTTGCCATTCCTTCCACCATAGAAACCTTAAGACTTCCAGGCCTCACTTTTATGTATTGTCTCCATGAATTAATATGAGCTTCATAAGCACAGGGATGGTCTTATTTTGTCTATTTGTGTTCCCAACACTTATCATACAATTTAGCCACAATAATACTTGATAAATGCATTTTAATCCATTCAATTGACTCTATGACATTAATGTTGGTGGTTTATTGTGGGGGTTTCCCCCCATTTTGTTGTGGGTTGGAAACTCCAGCCTCTAGCCTTTGGCTATAGTGGAGACTATTTGTATATATCTATGTATCAGGTTTCATAGGATGTGAAGCTGGAAGGGAACTGAGACATCAACCAATTCCTCTCACTCTTCTTAAAGATGAGAAATCTGAGACCCAGTGAAGTCCAATGATTCACTCAAAGTCACAAGCAAGGCTGGAATTCAAGCTCCAGCTCTTCTGACTATTAATTCCATTAGACTATGCTAGGGGAAGGAAAAAGTTAACAGTACAGCAGAACCAGACATAGGGAGGGAGGTAATCAGCCCCAGCAACAGATGGCTCACAGATCAGCTCTAGCTCAGGAATACAAAACAGATTATCAAAAAATAGAAAACAGAGTGGGGATGCATCAGCCTCAGCTTCGTCCAGAGAGCACCCACACACAGCCTGCTTCTGCATGCCAGGGGTGAAGGACCAGGTGGCTAGACAGGAGTCTGATTAAAGTGATGTGGAATTTTGTCACACAGTTTTCCAGTGAAAAGATTAACAGCTATCATGAAAAATTATAAGGTTAGCCCCTAGGGAAGAATGGTGGTTGCAACAGAAATAAGAAAGGGACTACCCCACAGCCAGGAGATTGCCATCCCCCCATAAATGACTTCCCTCAGCCCAGTCCTCTCACCATCCTGAAAGCCACGAGTAAAACTCAGAAATGCCAGGATGGGGAGCAGACTGAGTGAATAGAGGGATCAGATTGGCTTCTGTAGGGTACAACAGGGCTTCTGATCAGCTGCTCCACAGACACTTCCTAGTCTTGGTTTTTCCCTTAGTTCTTAGTGCTTGAGACTTCAGTCCCAGGTCCAATGCTTTCTCTATCCCTAGAGGTAGCTGTGTGGGACAGTGGATAGAGCAGTGGGCCTAGAGCCAGGACAATCTGAGTTCAAATAGTCTGACATTTGCTGTGTGACCTCAGGCAAGTCACATAACCTCAGTTACCTCAATTGTAAAATGGTGATAACACACTCTAGTTCCAAAGGCTGTCATGAGAATCAAATGAAATTGGTTGAAAGCATTTATCAGTGCCTGGTACATAGTAGGTGCTTAGTAAATGATAATTTTCTTCCTTCCCTAGTCTCCTCAGATTCCTTTTACTCCTAATCCCACCCCCAAGTATACAAGTGAGTTCTGAGCCAATCCAGTAAAAAATTGGTCTGGCTGTGCTATGCCCTCCAGAATCCCAAGGAAATAAGAACAGAAAAAAAAAGACAAACCTTTATTTCAGAAAAAAAAATAAATTAGCATGAAAAATTTCCTACTTCACTTTTCAAAACAGAAACAAGCCAGAGACCAAAAGATTCCCTAGTAAACCTTCCCAGGGTGGGACCATGGTACTTCCCAACAGGGGAGAACAGGGCAAGGGGGCAGCTGTGGAACAAATGAGATGTCCTGAGGTCCTCTAAGGATGGACCCAGGAGAAGCCAACACAGTAGAAGGGGGTGCTAAAAAGCAGGTGGTGGGAATCAGGCAAATAGAGGCCCCAAACCTGAGGCAAGCCATTGTTTATGTAAAGGAAGTGGAACTTAAAGATCTATTATACTTTTCTTTAAAGTAACAGACAGTTCAAGCAGGGCCTTTGGCTTTCCTTTTAAGAAAATTCTTCTGATGGGCATGAAGAGGCTTATCGACTCTGCAGGCCCACTTGAGGCGGCTTAGAAAAATGCAAGGCAACTCAGACCCAATGGGGATAGAAGTATCTTCAGAATCTGTCTTAAAGTTAGGGGGAGTATAAGGGGAAGGCTTGCCAGGAGCATGACCCTGGAGACACATTCCTAAAAGTGAGAGATTAAGGCACACAGGAGTGACAATCAGGGCAGGGCAAGAACATGAAGGTTCCACCTCCACGAACAAATACCCTCTTCCCATTCCTATCCCCACTGGAGAGTCAAGCAAGGGCTTTATGCTGGATGCAGCACAGCATGGCCAAGGGACTAGTGTGCTCTATGATTCATTCCCACCCAACTGGCTTCACCGCCATCCCTTAGTTCTCCAACCAAATCGTTCCACTGAGAATAGATGCTTCCCAGATAATGCCTCCCCAACACCACAGTTTCTCAAGGAGGGCCTGGGGCATCAGAAAAGCAGAAATAGGCTCCTTGGGAGTAACAAGAAAGGAGAAGCTCCTTCCTCAAGGATTTTAAGCTTCAGCAGACAGAGCCCTCAAGCGAATGACGGCAGCAATTCAGAGACTGTTTTCCACTGAAACCACCACCCTGGGCCAACTTCAGATACCATCAGGCCAGAAGAACATTTCCTTCAGACCCAATTTCTTCATCCTACAAGATACTCAGCAATTCTGACACCACCTCCCCCACTCCTGCAGCTTCTACCTTCCCCAAACTGACACTCAGAAAGGCCAACTTCTCTTGTGCAAGGGTGTAGGGGTGAACCCAAGAGAAATACACTAGGGCCATGTCTTGGCTTCAGGAGAGGGGGCTGTGGAATGAGGCAAGTCAGATCATCTTGGATCACCAGGCCCTCTTGATCTTGCTGTTCCAGGCTGAGTGGTCCACTTTGTTCACAAGGGCCAAGCTCGATGAACACAATTCTGTGGCAACCTACATGTAAGGTAGCTGGGGAGAGGAGAAGGGTCTTGACAGCAAGCAGGTCACTTAGAAGTCTACTAACTTCACCTGCTCATATTCGACCCACCCTAGGAGGGGCAATCAATGCTGCACTCGCTCTTGCAGCTTACCAGAACACCAAGGAAAAAAAACTATACATTATATACAGTAGCTGTATAAAGGCTAGACCAGATGGACAGGGGGCAGGGAGGCTAGTGGGCAATCTGCTCGACAGGAGGGGAGATGGCAGGCAGCAGTGGCTGCAATTGGGAGTCAACAAGCTGCAGCCTGAAAGCAAATAACCAATGAGATCAAAAACTCCCACAACCCTGGTAATTAAACATCAAGGGGGAGGCGCTGGATACATGGTAGGAAGGGGAGCCCCCCTCCTGCCTCTCCCAGGGCCACTGCGTGTGAGGCACAGGGTTAGGAAGAGGTTGGGGCAGGAGCAGGGGCATCGTGGGTGGGGAGAGGGAGAGTGGAAATCCAACTTCCAAGGAGAAGGAGAGGGTGAAAGGAGGGGTGGGGGAGGGAAATTCCTCGGGTGTAAGTTTCCAGAAGCTTGGCATTTCCACAGTCTCTGATCCAATAAGCTCTTCTGGAGGATAAGCCCCCCGTCCCCTAAGAGCCCCATCATGGGGCGGTGACCTCCATCCCAAAGCTGGCCAGCAGGCAGAGGTGGTCTGAAGAACAGAAGGGGTTGGGTAAGCCATTGGCAGCCCAAAGGACGTCTTCAGAGAGGAGGGAGAGACGGCCAAGCAGCTTGAGGGCTCCGTCCCGGTACAGCCTGCGACCTGGGTTGTGAAAGGCAGCAAGTGTAAGGCACCTGGAGACATAAATCTACACGCATCTGCCAGCCCCCAAAGCCAGGTTCGAGAAAGTACTTAGCATTCATGATCACACAAATGGTGACAAAGCCATGCATTTTCTGTGGGAACATATTAAACTTAAAGAGTGTAGAACAGGGGCAGCTAAGTGGTGCAATGAATAGAGCACCAGCCCTGGAGTCAGGAGAACCTGAGTTCAAATCCAGCCTCAGACACTTAACACAAAAACTAGCTGTGTGACCTTGGGCAAGTCACTTAATCCCAACTGCCCTACAAAAAAAAAGGAGGGGGTTAGAATATCTTTCATAGATTATGTACACTTCCACACTCGTCCCCTTCTTCTTCTCCTATTTCTGGGCCACAAGACATAAGGGCCCTGCCCCCCACCTGACCAAAGGCGATGGTGGAAGAAGAGTGTAGGGTAAAGTAGAGAGATCTAGGCTATAGCAAAATCCCTTCATTCATCTGGGTCTTAGCCTCCTCACTTCAAGGCTGTTACCAGCAGCTGTGCTAACTGAGAGGCCGTCAGGCCCAGCTCCTTCATTTGACATCAGGAGGATCAAGTGAGATCATGCATCTAAGGGCACCTTAAAAATTATAGCTCTAAAGAAACAGGAAGCAGCAGCAGCCTCACAAATCCACATTTCTGCACTGTTTGAAGACCTACAAATCCAATGAGGCAGGCCGTTTAAGCACTAGTATTATTATTATTAATGTTTCCATTCTGCAAATGGGGACACTAAGGCTCACAGGAGTCAGTTGACTTGTCAAAATCCCCCCTCCCCCCACTGCAGAATATCAGCTCAACAGGTCTTAAAGCTGGGTCTTCTGATTCAAAATACCATCAGTATTTGTTTCCACTCCATTACCCAGGGAGGCCAGGGTGAAATCTTCTCTTGACAAGAATCCCCTGCTAGTTCCATGTACTCTGGGAGTGCTCTGACAAGTGGCTGACCCCCAATCTGCTGCGGCCAGGGGCAGCAGTCAAGACCTCAGGACACCCATAACCCACCAGACTCACTTGCTCTGTGTCCATTTTCACAGAATTCAGCAGAGAAGAAAATGTAATCCACCGTGGCTCCGAGGCCCAAGGGCATTGTGGTGACCTCTGGGCGGCCTTGCTGGGGTAGGAAGTGGCTATAAACTGAAGTCAGGTTAAGGCTGTGCTGGATGGTGCCTGGAGACCTGGGGAAGGGACAAGGAGGGACAAAACAGGATGAGACATCACAGCTGGCAATCCCATCCGCTCCCACTAACTTTACTTTTAAAAAGCCTCATGGAATTCAGCCCAGCCTTATTCTTGATAAATTCCCACACAGGAAGACATGAAGCTGATAACTCAATGATCACTGAGCCAAGAGGAAGAGGATGGATGGCAGGTTCAGCTCCACCTGCGGGCCGTGAGGGAGAAGAATGGAGAATATGTCTTGGTCCTTGCAATGTCCCTCAGCCCTTCAACTCCACAGTAAGGGACACCTACTGGAACGCTGACAGGAGTGACTTCTGGCCAATATAAGCTTATAACTAGCCCAAAGACAAACAAAGATGAGGGTGCAGAGAACAGATGGAAAAGCAGCCTGCCCTAAGAGCTGGCATTAACCAGCACTTTGAGGAAGGGCAAATCTTACTCATGGGGAGGGCAAGAAGAAGGCAGGGAGCAAGACACAGAAAGCTAGAGAAGGCTACCTGGGGAAGAAGGGTTCTGGATCAGGTATGTCCGCTTCAGGGACAGACTGGGACCAGCCAGCAGGACGCTCTATGAAGGAGACAAGACAGAAGATTGAGAATCCCCAGAGCAAGGGGCAATGGTCCAGCCTCCTGTACTAAAACTACTCCAAAAACCCCACTTAGTATTCAGGAGCTTAGGGAAAGGAATAAGGAAAAGTTAGAAGGGATAGGGGAGGGGGGGCCTTTACAAATACAGGCTGACTCCCCCCCCCAGGCTACAATAATTCTCATTACTATTTTTTTTTAGCTCAGCTCTATAACTTCCTTGGTTAGGGAACTCCCAGTGAAGACATGCTAGCAACGATTCTGCAATGTATGAGATACAAGCATTTGCTGGGGTCACAAAGCCAGTCTTTCTTGTCTCAGAGACCAAGCTGCCTCACTGTCAATATGGTCATCCATTAAAAATGCCATCTTGCCTTTAGAGAACACCTAAAATAAGGGGCAAAGTACTATCATATGTACTATTTCAACTTTTCAGAAAGTATGGACCTTTCCTTTCATCCGTAGACATCCCCTCCTTCAACACAAATTCTGTAACTTAGGAAAGTTGCCTGAGAAATGACCTGCCAATGGTCAATAAACTAGCATTGATCTGAGATAAGACCTGGACTCTCCTGACTTCATGGCTGGCCCTCCAGACACTCAGCAACACTACCTCTTCATTCATTTTATCCTCAGAATAACCCAGTGTTCAGTCACTTCAGTTTTAAAGCTATACATTTTGGGGTTTGTGTGTGTGTGTGTGTGTGTGTGTGTGCGCGCGCGCATGCAACCTTCAACATAACCACCATCATTCTGTGGCACATTCTTCAATCAATTTTCAGTTGGTGCTCAGAAATTTCATGAATTGGATTTGTGAAAAGAAATAAAAACTAAGCCAACAAGTACAAAAAGCCTTCTAAGAATTCACCTTGTATAGCTTATATTTACAGTGTGCTGCTATCATTTTACACTGAAAGTTATTAAAGCTAAAAGTTGCACAGGGATGACCACCCTACACTTATTTTAGGACCAATGAACTGAAAGGCCCAGGAAGCTGCACCAGTGATGGATCTGAGAAGGACGGAAAAGACTGTGTCTATTACCTGGTCTAGCATCTGTCACTCCTTCGATCAGGACCAGTCCCACTGGTCGCTGGCAGGCACTGTCACAGAAGCGGAAACGAAGCAGGAAGTCCCGACCATACTTTCGTCTCTCTATAGATATAGTACAAGCACTGGGTAAGAGGAAGAAGCAAAAAGCCCCAATTGATGGGGCCTCCCAGCCATGGAGCAGCATCCAGCCCAGGGACACAGGGGAGAATACAGGCTTGACTCAAAAGACAAAGGGCTCCTCTGAGGCATGTATTTTAGATCTGTCCATTTGAAAACACTGAGAATGCAGAGAGACTAATGAGAAATCAAGGAATATGCCAGGAGATCCCATGGCGTGATATTCTTCTCATATTCCTAAAGAGACAGAGCTTTCTCCTGTGCTGTTAAAAAAAAAAGGTTACAAGCCACAGATCCAGCAGACCAGGATGGTGGCTCACCTGATCTCTTTGGGTGACAGGTAGTAATGTACTGACAGCTGTCAGTGATGCCCAAGGAGCTAGGCCACAGTGGGGTCAGCAGCTTCCGCTGATAAAGCTGATGGGAGAAGTCTTCCTGCCCAGACACCTGCAGGGAAACAGCAGGCCAAAGTTAAAGAAACAGAGACGGAAATGGGAAAGGCTGACATGACAGCTGGTGAATGCAGACAAACCCATAAATGCTATGGGTTCTGCACAAGCCTCCCTGTGAGGTTACAAAATGCAGCTCTAATTGAGTTTATTAAACATCCCATTCTTCCCCTGGAAACATCTGCTTGTGTCCAGGAGAAAGGAAGGAAGGGAAGACAAAGCCTGAACTTGAGGGCACACAGCCTCTGAAGTTTCACCTCTGGATAAACTCTCACCCAACTTCACAATGAGCTGGAATGTTCCACAGGGCCTTGGTCTGAAAGAATCCATAGTAATGCTATGCCTTCCTGTGGCTAAAGTCCTGTATACTTGATTCCACCCTGTCTTATTCCCATAGATTTTTGTCTCCAAGAATTATGACCAACTGAAAGGACCAGGAAGCCACCCCACTGACAGATCTTAGAAGGAAGTAAAATCTCCATAGGTATTACCTGGTCTAGGTAATAATGGTTATCAAAACATCTTTTAGTGAACGGAACAAGAATAAACAGGGTAGTACATGGGAAGCATTTCCTTACTTTAATCCGTCTCACATTTCCCATAAATGCAGCAAACACAACAAATGCCCCTTGATCCCTCTGTATGCACTGACTTAGTTTAAGACAACAAACTCCTCAAAATATTAATTCTCAGCAAGTTCATCATCAAGCAAGAAGTTCAGTGTTGTTATTAATAAAAATTTAAGGAACCTATTACAATAAAATCTCAGTAAGCTCTATGAACACTATGAATTCTCTTCTCCTTCCTCCCACTCTGCACTACCAAAGACACTCATTATGTTATATCAGAAGAAACAGAGAAAGCTTAAGTGTCCTGCCTAGGATTCCAATGAGCCAGCAGCACTCAAGAGGTCAATTCACGCTTCCCACCCAGGCACGGACCACTCAGCCAGTTCCACTGGCATTCCTTTTGGTTCACTTTCTGGAGGGGTCAGACAAGGCAAAGAGTTTTGATGAATGGAATAAAGGCACAAAGCCTGTTAAGCAAGGCCAGGGCTCCTTTCGAAGAGTGACTGGCTCTCTGAAGGCAGAACAAGAAAGCTACAGCACGAAGGATTTAGGTCATACTATGGAGACAGTCTGATATAAAAGAAAGAATCCTAAACACAAAAGTCCAGAGTTCTTTGTCCCAATGTTCTTACTGTCTGGCTGTACAACCATCAACAAGCCACTCCACCTATCTAGGCCTCAGTCTGCTCATCTGTAAGCAGCAGCGCTTAATCTTCTTCCTATCATGGATCCCCTTTGGCAATCTGGTAAAGCCTGTGGACCACTTCTCAGAATCACGTTTTTAAAAACAGAATATATAAGAATATGGACTAGAACTGGAATAGGAATATATATTGGAAACCAGTTAAATAGAAATTTGATTATCAAAAAGCAAGTTCACAGACCCCAGGTTAAGAACCACAGGAATACATGATTTCTCAGGTCCCTTCCAGCTGTTCTATATATCTCAGGAAGTATTTCCTAACAGTGAAGAGTTTTGACCTTCATGGAGGTAAAGCTCCCAAAGAAAGCTGAGAGCTATGTTCCTCTGAAAGCAATACCTGAGACCTATTTAAGGCTGGTCTTGCTCAAATAAAGAGGACTATTGGACTGGTTAACTTCTAAAGATCCTTTCCACTCTTAGACTATATGATTATGAAAAAGCATCTTTTTCAGAGTAGTCACAATAACAATGCTAAGAGCTAAATCCAAGTTATAGGATAAGTATCAAAAAAGAAATCCAAGAATCATCTAGTCTTGGCCCATCTTTGCACCTTTGGCTGGTGACTAAAGCATCCCAGGTAGGTGACTGCCTCTTCTTAAAGAACTTTAGAATTGGAAGGGACTTTAGAGGCCCCTCCTGCCCAATGCAGAAATCCCTTATACAACATATCTTTTATATTTATAGTAATCCATACATGTATATCTCTGGGCGGATAAGCTCATTGTCTAATTTCATGGCTGAAACCCGATAATTATCACCTTGAGCCAAAGTCTGCCTTTCTATAACTTCCACATATTGGTCCTAGTGTTGGTCTCTGAACTAACATGGAATAAGTCAACTCCTAATTCCAAACAAGATACCATGCTCCCCTTGAAATAGCTTCCCTATAGCTTTCTCTTCTCTAGACTCCTCCACGTTCCTTGAAACCATTCTTCATATGACATGATTTCCAGACTCTCATCAATCTATTAACCCTCTAGTTTGTCCCACCAAAATTACCTTGAACTTACTTTGTCTATGTATTTCATAAATACTTATGTGTGTACATACTGTTTCCCTGACAGAATGTAAGCTACTTGAGGGCAGGAACTGTTTCATTTTGTCTATTAATTTCCAGGGCCTAGGACAATGACTGGCATACAGAAGGTACTTAATAAATGATGGTTAACTGAATGAATCTCTCATAAAATGAGAGATTCAAAATTTAATATGATGTCCTAGATGTGACCTGACCAATGCAACATTTCCTTCCATTCAATCTCTAAGGCCTGCTTCAGTCACCCTAGTTCAGTGTTTCAGCCCCTGGTGGTCTGGAAGTTCCTCCTCAGGCACAAAGGACATCACCCCCATTTTAACCAAAGTCAGTTTCCTCGTATTCTGCCCTTCAGGAGCAACTCAAGCAGCCTCCATATAAAAACCCTTTACAACTTTGATGGCAGTGATGGAGCCATCCCACAGGTAACCTGCCTCTCCTCCCTGGTGCTCTCTACCTTGAAGCACCACTCTTTCCCCATCCCTGGCCACCAGGGTCAATAAACACTTTACCTTCCAAGCTGGCATGCCTTGGTACTGGAGCTGTCCACTTCTGATGAAGTTGTAGAGGGGCGAGTCAGGGACAGAGTTCAAGTCCCCGCACAAGATGATGGGGCAGTAACTGCCATCTGCCAGCCTTGCCACCTTATCCACTTCAGCCAGGAGGATGGCCACCTGGGCCAGCTTGACATCACCCCTTCGGGGGTTGTACAGCACATGTGTGTTGGCCACACACAGGGGACCCACGGTTATCTGCCCCAAGCTCTCTGGGACCAGTGGCTGTAGCAGCAGAACCAATCCCACATTATCCCGATTAAGGAGCTCCAGGCCAGGCCGGAAATACTCCACAGGACTGGCACAAAGCAGTCGGAACCGGGTATGCTTGTAGCAAACAGCACAGCCATCCGTCTTACACCCAGTCCTCCTCTTGTAGAAACAAGTAAAGCCTGTGAGGGAAACCACAACCAGTGAGAGGGGTCTCACAGATGTCAGGCCAGGGTCCTCTGACTAATGATGTTGGTCTAAATAAAGCATCACAATACTTCCACGACTCACCTCTGGGGTTTGTAAGCCCTTGCCAGTTTCTTACTTCTGCAAGGCTTTCTCTCTAGCTACGTTCAGATGAATGAATGATAGGAAAGGGCAGGAGGGCAGAGAGGTGTGAGAATGGGTAGAGAATAGGAAGCCCTCCTTCACTGGGAATGGAAGGCTTACCCACAGGAGGAGGGAGCTCGCTCACTTTCAGCAGAGCAAGGTCCAGAGAGGAAATGAGGGAGTCCCTCAGATAGAGGGAAGAGGGCAGAAGAACTTCAGAGACATCTCCATCCAAAAGCCCTTGAGCCAACAGCCCCCACAGGACTACATTACCCATCATCCGTAGAGTTGGCTCTAGCTGTTCCCAGTAGTGGTCTTCCTGAACCTCCTGGAGACAAAGAATCTGAGAAATCAACAAAGAGATCAATCACTCAGAGGACACAGGTATATGCAGAAAAGAAGGGGCCCCCACCTCCTGCTAGCAGGCAGAGTTCTGGAGATACCTCTACTCTATGATGTGGCACTGAGACCAATGTGGAAGATGCCAGGGGAGTAAGTGGGTGCACTTGAAGGCAACAAAATTCCCACAGTCATTGACCATTTCCCCTAAATCCCTATCAGTGAACCCCAGCCGAAAACATAAGTCACCCAACACCCAAGGTCTGGATTTTCCTATTCCCTTAATAGCCTCAAACACCATCCTCACTCATAACCATACAAAGACTTTGTAGGCTCTCGAATTCTGAAGAGGGTTACTCTTAGGATTCTGCCTAACTAACTTCGGGGAGAGAGTTGTCCTTCAATGTGATCCCAAATGCCTTGCAGGGATGTAACAAATACAACTGTATTTAGTCATGGAAAAGTCCCAACGGGAGGCAGCCCAGCGCAGTAGGGCACAATTCCCAACTCACGTCAGGATCCCAGTGCTGGAATTCCTGCACAAGGTTGGAGAATCGGTAATTCCAGTTCAGAATGTCTGGATGGCAGTGCAGGTAAAGCTCAGAGCTCTGTTGGACCAAGTCCTGGGCCAGGATATTATATGACATGACAGTAAACTGGAACTGAGGAGCCTCCCCCGAGTCCAGGCCCTGAGGATCCGGCTGGACAGAGAGATCCTCCCATTCTCGCCACAAGATTTCTATAGACAGGAGACAGACCCAAGGAAATTGTGTGTCACTGGGCACTGAGGGAGGGGAGGACTCCTCCTTCCCCTCACGGCTTCCCACCTTGCCTCCCCAGTGATCCCTATTTCTAAGCCCATCCATTCATGGCCTTGCTTTTCTTCCTTTATCCTGGGACCCCGCTCCTCTACCTGGCAATCTAAAATTTTTGCACAGAAATTTCCTACTCTTAAACTTAAGTTCCTTCAGATTAAGGATTGTCATCTTCTTTGATATCCCCAGTGCCTGCCATCACTATGCCTTACACACAGTGGGCATCTAATAAATTGAACTGAATGACCACCTCTGTCAATGTGAGGCATCTTTATGAGGGCACTGTTCACAAGACATCTATTTTCATTGGCATGGTGCCTTCCAGAGAGGAGGTGCTTAATAAATGCTCACTGATTTATTACTGATTGGATATAGGCACACTACTGATAAGGTCAAGTCAAGCTGATGTTAAAGGTCTTTCTGTTATGACCTCTGCCCCAGGCTTGGCTCATTCTCCTTTGTTTAAAATTGGCAGCTTAGCAGTGAAGAAAATGGAGGGTTGGAATCCATCACTCATTTAATTCTCCTCAATTTTCTTGTACAATATGGTCTAATGGAAAAAGCCCTGGACTGAAGAGACTCAGGTCCTACTCTGAGCTCTTTCATTAACTAGCTGCAAGACCACTAGCAACTCATCTTCTTTACTTTATGAAATGAGAGGAGTTGGGCAAGATAAACTCTACAGTTTCCTTCCAGTTTTAACATTCCATGATTCTATAAACAACATATGTCAGAGGCAAGGGAGTCCCTTGCAATCCTAAAAAAAACTTTGTAGCTTGTACTCTGTCCCATAGTAAGACTGCCTTCCAACCTACCCCTTCCCTGCTGCCATCCTTTGGTTCAGCCATTACTCACCATGATAAGGTATTTCAACTGGAGGAGGCTGCAATTGACCAAGACCCTCAAAGGGCCAGACTGGTGCCTCTTCCTCTGGCACTGACTCTGGTGCTATGCTCCAAGCCACTACTGCAGGATCCTCTTCCCACCGCTCTGTGGCGAGGGTGCCCACAGGCAGGACAGCACAATCTGCAAACTGGGGTCCTGCCTGCACTGGGACAGCAGCCCACACTGTGCCATCCACACTTTCCAGCTGCTCCTCTCCTGGGATCCCAGCCAAATCAGAGAAGGGCTCCTCCAGGATCTCCGTAGCCCGCAAGTCACTCAGCTGAACGTTGGACCATTTGTCCTCTGAAACAGCATCCTGCTGCTCTTCAGGGCTTGCCATCAAGAGAGCCAAGCTGCCTGAGGCCAGTCCCTTCTCTAGAGGAGGCCCCTCACTGACAGATGTGGGCAGCCTGCTAGCCCCTTCCTCTCGCCACTGATGCAGCAAGCCTTCCCGTTCCTCCTGGTCTAGACCCCGAGGGGCCATGGCAAAGCCGCCCTCCACCTGGGGGGACGAGCTCTTTGCCAGGAGAGCATTTTTCCGACACGTGAAGAAAGCATCTGTTAGAAAAGTCAACACATTAGGTTACAGGGTAATTATTAATGCTCTGCTACATTCTTCTCCCCAAATGGACTCTAAACTCCTGAAGGACAAGAATCATTTATAATGTTTTACTTGCCAACAATTAAGCAAATGAAAAAGAATGCTGTGAAATTATAATGACCAAGTTTGGCCCCAATGAAGAGATATGAGACGACATATGAGAAGTCCCTCCACTGCTGCACAGTATAGAATCATGGGTCCCCAATAAGGAAGCAAGAAAGCCTTCTAGGGAAGATTAAGGCAGGCCATCTGGCCAAACCTAATGAATGCATCCTCTTTGTTGTGCTCTCTTAACATCCAAAGATGACAAAATACTATAGCAGCTTGTAAAGAGTTTCAAGGAAAACAAGTTTTAAATACAAGTTTAAAATAAATACAACCAGCATTTATCGATCACTTGCTATGGCAGAGGTTCTTAACCTTCTTGTCATGGCGCCTTTGGCAGGTGAAGCCTATGGACCCCCTCTTAGAGTAATGCTTTTAAATTAATAAAGTACACAGAAATTACAGAGGAAACTAATTGTACTGAAATAGTTATCAAAATATTGTTTTTAAAAGTTCACAGACCTGTGGGTATGGAACACTGCATATAACATCAGACTTTTTTTGGATATGTTGGTTAGTTTTACAGGACTTTTTTTTTGCTTCTTATTTTTTATTCTTTATTATAAAGGATTGGTTCACTAGGAAAATGGAGGAGGAGGGATACAGCAGGCAGGACATATAAATGATATAAAAATAAAACCAGAGTGGATTAAAAAAGATGTATTTATAAAAATATTTCTACCATTGTCTTGGGTTCCTTATATAGTCCTAAGCACAGATACCAATAGTCTGTTTATCCAGAGACCAGGGAGATTTCTGGACACTTTGAGTTCTGAAGTAAGGGTCACAGGGGAGCAGAATGAACGCCAGAGAAAGAGTCTGGATCATAGAATCACAGATTTAAGAGCCAGGACGTTCTTTAGTACTCATCTAGTATAACCTTATAATTTTTCAGATGAAGAAACTGAGGCCCAGCTAGAAGTTAAAGTAAAACATTAGAAAGTAGCACAGCCCAACTAAGACCAAGGTCCTCTGACAGTGTTCTTTACACTGGTACCATGATGGAGACCTGGGTTTCAGTCCTAATATGTCACCACTTATCCATGTGACCTTGGGAATGTAAAGTCCCTTTTCTGGGCTTCACATTTCCCTTCTGTACAATGTGGGAATTGGCCTGGATGATCTCTTTCTTTTTGACTCTAAATTCTATGATTTTGTGTTTTGTACAACTTCACACATATAATGGGCATGTTGCCTATCTTCTCCATGGGTGTGGCAGGGGCTGGAGAGAGGGAAAGAATGTGGAACTCAAAATTTTTTTTAATGAATATTAAAATAAAGCATAATTATTACAAATAAATAAATGAATTCTAGGATTTAAATAAACACAACTCAAGAGGAAAAGGCTGCTAAGAAGTCAGAATAGGTATCATGAAGCCTATTAACTAGAACTTATGTGTTTTATTCCACAGAAAATGCCCTAAGGCCCTCACTCAGCACTTATTTATTATAATTACATTCAAGTCTAACAAGCTTGGTTATCTGGTTTCTCAGCTCATAACAGATCAGAAGAAGTGACAGCTGACAGCCTGAGAAGAGACATTAAAAAAAGTGGACAAAAGAGCTATAAAATCACATAGCCTGGGACAAATTAAATCAGCCTAATGGGTCAATAGCATTACTATATTTTAATCCAGTACAATAAAGTGATATTTATAAGTATGACCTTGAATCATCAAGCAAGGGTATCACAATGTGTTCTATTTAAGAAAGGAGGAAAGCACAGCATACATCTTAGAAAGCTTTCCTTCTATAATGACCAAAATTTTAAACATCTTGGCACCTCATGGGGTAAGCTATTATCTGGAAAACTCACTTATGGGGAAACAGCTCCTTCCTTGATGACACCCATGCCCAGACAAATGAGACATTATGGTAGAGCAAGCGCTCAATAAACATTGGTTTATTCATGAATTTACTATTATGCACCAAAGTACCTTAGAATTATTACCTCCCCAATTTGCAGAGGGTACAGAATATTGTACATACAAACACGATTGGTGTGTTCATTGGTTCTGTGAAACTGCGTTTCTTTTCTATTTTTTAAATCATTTAAAAAAGGAATAGCTAACTTGGGAGTAGAGTGGGGGTTAGGATATATTCAGCAGTGTAGGTGTTGTAAAACTTATCAACAAAAATAAGATTTTGTTTTAAAGTTTAGGTGCCCTGGGTAACTAGATGGCATCACGAATAGAACAATGGACTTGGAATCAGGAAGATTCATCTTCTTAATTCAGACACCTAGTTGTGTGATGGGGCAAGTCACTATATTCTGTTGCCTCAGTACCTCATCTAGAGATGGAAATGGCAAACCACTCCAGCATGGGATCACAAAGAGTTGGCCGTGATTGAACACCACCGTCACAGAAGCTCTACAACTCTCAAAGGAGAAAAGGGCAGTCTCAAACTGTACAAGGTTCTAAGATCTGACAAAGTGGAGAAAGGTAGTGAAAATGAAATCTGGAAGGATAGGGGGAATGACCAAGAAACAAGCACTCCAGTTTCCACTATCAGTTTTTCCAAGTAACGCCTCTAAAAATAATCAAATAGGGATCATCTCCCATCCTAGTCTTTAGGAGGTGGAGATTGGCTAAAATAGACACAAAGATTCTGTCTGAACCTTTGAGTTAAATGTAACCCAAGCCACTCACTGGTTGTGACGATATTGGGCAAATCCCTTTGCCTCCCTAGGCCAATACAACCTGTCAATGGAGCAGGTTAGCCTATGCAATCTCTAAGGTTCTTTTCAGGCAACAGTCTTATGACTCCAAATGTTTCCATCCCTTGAAAATGAGGGCTGAGGGCCAGTGACAGACAAGGAAGCTGTACAGCTTATGGTATACCGTCAAATGGATGTGATTTTATCAGAGGAAATGACATTCAAGAAGATGTATTACTATCTGTTTTGCTGCTGGAACTTAATGATCCCATAGGACCTTTCCTTCTGACTTGCAGCTAAAAACCTCTGCCCTATGGGGCAGATGGGGTTGTTTCCCCCATCCGCAGGTGAGGACCTCAGGAGCAAACACTGATTACTTTTTTCTACGAATCCCCAGTGCTTAGCATACAGTTTTGCACATAGTAAGTGTTCAGTCAATACCTTTTTATTTTCATACCACTAACCACCAGAACAAACATAAGGGGCTGAGAGGTGCTCAGGCTTATGGTTCTAGATACATAATCACTAGGCACAACCTTGGCCCACAGACAGCTGTCTCCACCAACGTAAAGACAATTGGCTCCTATCTCCCCCTTATTATGCCCTTCCCCGCTATGAGAAGGAAACATTTCTAAGTTCTTAGCATAGTGCCTAGCACATAGTAGGCCTCAATAAATGCTTCTTTCTTCCTCTCCCTTTTAGCCTGAAAAAGAGAGGAAGAAAACCTGCTAGGAAAGAAGGTAGGCAGCCGGATCAGCTAGGGTTAAGCTCAACCTGAGGACATAAATAGAACCAATATTTATTAATCACTTATTACGGTGAAGCCATTTAATCTTTTTTGTGTCACGAGTCCCTATGGC
Organism: Pseudocheirus occidentalis; assembly: GCA_028646575.1. NCBI lineage: Eukaryota > Metazoa > Chordata > Mammalia > Diprotodontia > Pseudocheiridae > Pseudocheirus > Pseudocheirus occidentalis. The sequence goes on from CM053598.1 coordinate 187,460,802, forward strand.
AGGTGAAGCCTATGGACCCCTTCTCAGATTAATGCTTTTATGTGAATAAAATACACAAGATTGCAAAAGAAACCAATATTGAGATAGTTATCAAAAAAAATTTTAAGTTCACAAGACACTCTGCACTATAATAACATACAGTGATATCGCCAAGGAAAGAGCTGTTTTCACATATGTGAATTTTCCAGAATATAGGCTTAAATCCATTAGGTGCCCAAATTCTTAAAAAAAAAATCTTAGTCATCATGGAAGGTAAGTTTCCTAAGATAGAGGGTGCCCTGAAAAGTCTGCATGCAATTTAAAGTTATTAAAGCTCACTCTTAAAGCTTTAGAAATTTTCCCAAGATAACTAGGTGCCACCAAATGTCAGCTCTTAATCTAGAAAAGCTCACTTTTAAAGCCTGAATCTCTGTAAAGTTTCCTAAATCCATGGGTGCCTCCCAAAAGTCTGCATGCAGTTTAAATCCATTAAGGCTCACTCTTAAAGGTTTGGAAATTATTCTAAGATAAGATTCTAAGATTTGATGCCCCCCAAAGTCTGCTTACCGTTTAAATCTAACTCTTAAAGCTCTGGAAAAAAAATTTCTAAGATACTGGGTGCCCTGGAAAGTATGCATGCCGTTTAAACCTATTAAAGCTCGTTCTTAAAGCTTTGGAAATTTTTCTAAGATAGAAGATGCTCCCAAAACTTCTGCATGCAGTTTTAATCTATTAAATCTCACTCTTAAAACTCAAAGCTTTATTTAAAACACTCAAGACTTTTGGTCTTTTTGGTGTATACGGTGCTTTGTCTTCATACATGAAGCTCATCTGAAAATCCTTGCTTAATGTCTAGGAGCCTGGGACGATAGGTTCGAGGTTATTTCCATCTGGTATAAAGAGTGATGTTGCTGATCACAGTCCCTCAGTCACTGACTGCTCTTTCTGACCTGTTTTCTTCCTGGGGGGGGGGGGGGGGGCCGGAAGTTAGAACCACCAGGCAGCTCCAATTCCGCAGTATTGGCCCGGGGCCGCCCCCGCCACCCGGAGCATGACGCCTCTCCCAGCCCCTAGCCCCAGGGGCGCCCCGGGGCGGAGGCCTCCGGCCGTGACCCAGCAGAAGCAGAGGTTCCAGCTGCGACGATCCCTCCGCTACGGGCCAGAGGGAAAGAGATTGCGGCCACAGCACTCCCACCGCGGCGGACAGCTCCCGGCGCGCCGGCCCGGGGTGGGGGCGGAGGCGGGCTTCCGGGGCAGAGGGGAGGGGTCTGCATGGGCGGCGCCGAGGGCGTGGGGTCCCGGGTACCTGAGAGAACGCGGCACAGGCGCGCCGCGGGCAGCAGCAAGTAGCACAGGCACGACCCGATCATCCCCGGCTGCGGGACTGGGTTGCCCGCTCTTTCACCGGGCCTCCCCGCAGCCGCCGCGCCCACGTGGTGCCGCCGCCCGCCACTCCTGCCGCTCACCCTTCAACAACAACTTTATTGGGAGTGTGCGCGCCCGGCGCGCGGAGACCACGGTTGTGCCCAGGTTTCCAAAACAACCGGCGACCATCTGCCCCACCCCCACTCCTTTTCCCTGCTCTCTCCGGGAGGCCGCCCCCTTGCCTAGGATAGACCTGTCTCACCCTCCCTCGGGTGCAGCGGAGCCAATCAATCAACCACCGACCAGCAGCCCCTCCCCCGCCTCCAAACTCAGGCCCCGCCCCTCCCTTTTGCATGGTCAGCCTAGACTGGGCTCCACGCGCGCCCTACCCCCCCCCGCTCCTGCACCTAGTGCCGCGCGCACATTTTACAGATGAGGAAACCGAGGCCTAAAAAGGCCTAGGGGTTTGCCCCTAGACGTAGCTAATTGGCAGAGTGGTGACAAATAACAATAACTAGCCTTTATATGGCACTTTAAGGTTCATGAAATGCTTCGAAAATACCTCATTTTTGCCCTCGCAAAACCATTGGCAGATGTGGAAAGCAAGCCCAGGGAGGGGAGGGATTTGTCCGAGCCTCGTTAATGAACAGAATATGCAACAATAACCGGCGTTTATAGGGCACTTTAAGGTTCACGGAATGCTTTGCAAATACCTCATTTTGTCCTAACAAAACCCTGGGATGTATATTCCGGTACGATCCCCATTTTACAAATGAGGAAAAACTGAAGCTAGGGCCGTTGCCCAGGGTCCCCCGGCTCCTGAGTGTTTTAGACTGAGATTAGAACTCGGGGCTTCCCGGCTCTAGGAGCAGCCTGCCATCCCATGCACCACCGAACAGAAGCGGACTTTTAACCCACCCACCTCTTTTTCCCTTCCCCAAACCCCTCGATTTTTCTCTCCCCCCCACCCCCAATCTGCTTCCACCTGGATTAGGATTTAGCCCCAGGGGTGAGGAACCTGCAGCCTCCAGGCCACAAGTGGGGTAGGTCCTTGGGTGCAGCCTTTTATCTGAGTCTAAATTTTATAAAATAAATCCTTTTATTAAGAGAGAATTTGTTCTGCGAAGTTTGGATTCAGTCAAAGGGCCGCACTAGAGGGCCTAGAGGGCCGTAAGTGTCCTCGAAGCCCAAGGCTCCCCACCACTGGAGGGCTAGGGTTATAGTGGGAGGTTTTTCAGGTTAGGGTCTGGAGAAAGTAGGAAAGTCATTTTCCAAGGGATGAGAAAGGGGTAACATTAAATGCAGTGTAATAAAGAAGATTGCTGGATTTGGATCAAAAGGGTCTAGGCTGAAATCCTGCTTTATCACCCGTGTGGCATTAAAAATATTTATTTAGATAAAGACATAAGTGTTAAACTTACTCAGTTTGTGAATTTTATGGATCTGGGAAGAACAGATTAGTTTGTATGGGAGAGTCAGGATCCAAAATATCAAAGGCAAGTTAGAACCTTGAACTGAATTGTATAAGATGAAATTTAAGAGAACTAAACTTAGATCCTCACAAATGAAAGGTGTACCCTTTTATATTGGGGCTGGGGGGCAGTCTATGAATTTAAAAGCTTAAAAGAATAAAACAGTACCAAACAGCAGCACAAAAAAAGCTAAGGCAACCTTAGGTCTCAGTAAGTAAAGCACAATGTCCAACAACAGGGAGGTGTTACTCTTACCAGACTCTGCTCTTGGTCACACTATATCTGGAGTGTTTTATGTTCAGTTCTGGATGCCACATTGTAGAAAATATATTGAAATGCTAGAGAATATCCAGAAGAGAGCAGCCAGATGGTAAAAGGCCCCGGATGTTTGCCAGCTGTGTCGTCTTGGACAAATCACTTAACCTCTGTCTGTTTCCTCAATTGTACAAGAGAAGAATAGCACCTACTCTATGGGATGAGTAAAACTTCTCAGGCACTTTGGGATTGTTAAATTCCCTTTTCTTCCTCCATTGATGCTGTCAATCACTTTCATTTCTTTGTCTGCTTCCCCTTCCCCCCAACTCCTGTTTAGGCCCCTCTTCCCAGCCCAAGCTCACTCTTCCTCCCTTGCTTTGGGATCCCTCCCCTCCTTTCCTTGCTGTCAGTCAGTATCCTTGTTCTTTGTAAACCTATTTCTCAGCCACTGAGAGACAGTGGTGGGCTTTCCTTTGACTTTCCATTAGTCCTGAGACCTAAGTTGGCCTCTCAGTCAATGACAGAGGAGACAGTCTGGGAAGAGGGCTTGACTACATTAGGGTATAAATTCTTGCACTGTCTTTTGTAACAAGCCTCTTCTCCATGATGAGTCCATCCAAGGCTGGCTGACCAAACTTTGATTGGTCATTTTGGGTAGGTCATTGTGTTCAGGTGGAGGTGAGATTATGTGGCCTCTGACATTCTGTAATTCTATCATTAACTAATTTTATGTGTTTGGACTTCAATTTCCTCATCAATGAAATGATGGGTAAGACTAAGTAACAACAAACTCTCTTTCTAGGTTTAAACTCTATAATCCCATAAATAAGAGGCTCTTAGTATTAATTAAAAGCTATTTAAGTTCAATGTGTGACTTCCTGACACCATATTTTTCATTCTTCAAACCCATCTTACACACATCCTTTTCTTTTCCCTCCCTTCTCCCACTTCATGCTATGGAGCCAGAAAGTTCTGTTATGTTCCCTATCTCAGTACCCAGTGTCCGGGCTGTGCAGTCTCCAATTTGTGGCTGGAGTCTCTGTTGTTCAGGAAAGCCCTCTGGGGAGTCTCCAGACCCAGGTCCGGCTGGGTACATCATGACACAGAAAAGCTAGGGGAAAAAAAAAACAGATAATATGATAATGATAATAACAACATTTCTGTAATACTTTGTTTTTGATACTGGGTCTCTCTTTTGCCCAGGATGAAAGTACAGCAACCATTCATAGGCTGCAATGTTAATTGGCAAATAAGCCAAATTCGATCTGTGCCCCTTCTGACCTAGCCCAGTTTGCTCTTCTTTAGACAGGGTGGTGGCCCATTGCTCTCAGGGGCTTGAGATAGTTTTGCCAGACTTAATGCAGATGCCTAATTGGCTTTAGCTCAAGACAGCTCAGAACTGTTCACACAATCCACCAAGCTTCAATCTCTCAAGTAATAGGGATTACAACACATTCAGTTACTACTCTGTGTGTAAACAAAACAATGTACATTATGTAGTTGTCTGTTTTTGGTGCTTGAAACTAGTGGAAGTCTTAGGATAACAAGTATCTTTGTGACCTTTCTACAGGAGGCTGCAGGTGCCATCTGAAGTGTTAAGAGGCTTGTTAGGTGAAAATAGTCAATAATCGTCTTTTTGTGATTATAGCCATGATTTTGCCCCACCAGTCTGCTTTGCTACAAAATCATTAACACATTATAACCTAACTCTACGGTGTCACAAGAAAACACATTACTCATGTGTAACTGCTTTACCTGATATTTTTTGTGGAATCAATTAGACACTTTAGGCAGACTGTGTTCAGAAAAAGCTCTCAAAGGAAGGTCACCATTACAGACAGCAGCTTAATTTTGAGAGAATCTCGTTTTCCTCTGTCCTAGCTCCCAGAGGTTCAAGTTCCAAAACTGGTCCTAACCTTAGAACATTTATCTGCATCCTAGCCAGGAAGTCCTTTCTTCATGGTTTGGACATAAGGAGTTTTGAGATTCAGAGGGGAAAGAGAGAGGAAAAACATAGGAGATGGTGTTTTTATCACAATTTCGTGTGTTTGGGATTCCTTGGGATTTAGAGAAGGTTCAACTTTATACTCTCCCAACTTGTGTCCCCCCCCCCAATTTTCAGATTATTTCATTTTAAATTTTGGACATTTCCTTAACCCTACAAATGGCCATTTTTGCTGTAGTATTTGTATTGAATTAATCCTAACAGGAGTTATGAGAAAGGAAACATTAGGGAGAGAGGGAATATGGTCCTGCTGAATGTTCTGGGTCTTGTTCCTTATATCAGAGAAGTAACATGATACAGTTGGGGAAAAAAAAAAAAGAGTCCTGACTTTAGGAGGAAAGAGCACCTGGGTCCAAATTCTAGCTTCACCAAGAATGATGGCAGCTAGATGGTATAGTAGAAAGCACAGGACCTGGAAGATCTCAGTTCAAATCCAGCCAGTACTAGATGTGTGACTGTGGTCAAGTCATGTAACCTCTGTCTCACTTTTCTAATCTAGAAGATGAATGTAGTAATACCACCTACTTCCCAGGGTTGATGAAATGATATTTGAAAGGCTCTTTTGCAAACCTTTAAAGCATTACAGGAATGCTAGTTATTATTATTTTTATTGTGCCTTTGGGTAAGTCACTTATTCCTCTTGGGTTTCAGTTTCCTTATCTGTAAAATGAAATGGGATTAAAAGGTCCCTTTGAGTTCATAATCTATGATTTTACAAACACCCACCAAGTACTGATTTGTCAGCTGCTTTAGCCTTGTTTACTTCCTTTTCCACATCTGTAAAACAATAGCAAATAAGAATTAACCCTTTCCTTACTTTCTTCCTTACTTCTTACTGAAAGGATGAAAGGAAAAATTCAGTTGTGTGTTGTTTGATCGTTGCATGACAAAAAAAAAATGTATACACAGAATACTATTATTCTAATCATTTCGGGTCCCTCTGTGAAGCACTGGACAAAATGCTGGGAATCTCAAGACCCTGAGACAGCACTCGGGAAATGAATCAGGTAATCTAGCCAGTTTTTTCCCTTTCTACTTATGTGCTTTCTTGGCAGAGTGACCATGTATATACTCCACTGCCACCTAATGGGGAGAATACATAGGGACACCTTCACAAGATAGTATTTTAGAGACCTTTCTTTTTTTTTCTTTTTTTTTTTGAAGTGGTGGTTTTCTTATTTTATTTTTTTCTTTTCTGAGACAATTGGAGTTAAGTGACTTGCCCAGGGTCACACAGTTAGTTCAGTGTCAAGTGTCTGAGGCTAGATTTGAACTCAAGTCCTCCTGACTCCAGAGGCAGTACTGTATCCACTATGTCACCCAGCTATCCTAATTTCACTTCCTCAGTTTTCTGTTCAAGGTTCACTTATGGTGGCCAAACATCTGGAGTTCAAAGGGCTTCTCAAATTTCATTGCCCATTTCCATTTCCAGCTATATCCTCTATCCTGTTTATGTCTCAGGTTTTTAGAGCTCTCCGACCTTATTTCAAAGCAGAGGTGAACACACATTTGAGGAAGTTCAAGTTACTGAAGTAACCATCATGTGTGAGAGGTGTTTTGGACAAATGGGACTCAGAATCTACACAAGGAGCAATGAGGTCACTTAGCACAACCCTTTCATTTTACAGACAGTTTAATACCCTTGTATTGAAATATTTTAACATAACTTCTGACTACTATTGGCATACATCTTCCACTCTCCCCCCTCCCTCTGATTTGAATGTGATGCATATTCTCCAGTCTCAAATCTGGCATTTTTTGATTAGCTAATAGAAGTTGTGTTTAGACATCTCTATCAGAGTCATTTAGGGCAAGTGAAATGAAAGGCTATCCTCAGATGAAAAGGGAGTGGGAGGGTCAGGGTCATGGGATATATATAATTGACAATGCTGTATGGGAGTAGGGAGCATGGCAGGGTGAAGGCATTTATTCCAGCCTGTTTTAATTAGTTGGGATTTCTTTCTTTGTTATTGTTTTCCCCCCTTATTAGGTTATAAGATCTGTTGTTTCTGTAAAGTGGAAGGATAAGTGTTGTCAGCATTTAAATATGGCACCCTCTAAACTGTGCCTCTCTAAGTTGTGAGCCCTAGTCACCCTACCCTAGGTAGGGCTCAGATCTTTATAGATTACAAATATATTTGGCCAGCTGGGAGGTGGTCCAGATGACCAACTTCCCACTCCAAGCAGGACAGCATATGCAGAGACATCCCTATCTTCCAAGTGGGGGAAAACCCACGTACTCCTCCATATCATGTTTACAAAACAGTAAGAAACTCTCCAGTGGGATAACCGGGGTGAACTACCTCAAGTCAGTTCTGGAGTAATCAATAATAAAGGTAAGTGGTAAATAACAATCACCAGCATTATGATGAAGTTAATATAATTCTGAGGATGCAGTATGGATGAGTTACTCCCAATAATCTGTAGAATTTATGACCCAGGCTGTAGTCTTTTAGAGAGGTCATTTCCCCAAAACATACATTAAGGGTTAGAAGCTGACCTATAACAATAATGAACAGGTACATAATCATATGTACATGAATATTGGATGAGTTGAAAACAGGGAATTTACTTTTATTAAGGAATATTTCAATGGAACATATTATGTCTATATGTAAGGATACTGCTCTTTTGACTTTGCCTTCTATGTCAGAGGTGTTGAAGGACTAGACTGGCAAGCAACCCTCAAGACATAGGAGGAGCAATTTAATAAAGCATATAACATTTTTATGTTTATATAACTCTGTAAATTACTGAGGATAACTCTCATTTTGACCTGTGATCCATACCTTATCCTGAAAATTATAATAAAATAATTTTAATGTCAAGGGTTGTTGTTTATCAGTTACTTTTACTATGCATCATTCTTGAACTAACATGAGGTGATTCACTTGGAGTCTGTCTTTGAAGAATTTCTAACTTTTGTAGACATGATCTGGAAGGAAGTGTTTTTATCTTAACTTGAAAGAAGGGGGTATCAATTATGCTTGCATTCCTACATAAAGTGTTGGACTTGGTCTTAAGAAGACCTGTGTTTTGGGGCAGCTAGGTTGCACAGTGAATAGAACGCTGGCCCTGGAGTCATGAGAACCTGAGTTCAAATCCACCCTCAGACACTTAATACTTACTAGTCATGTGACCTTGGGCAAGTCAACCCCAATTGCTTTGCCTTCCCTCCTCCAAAAAAAAAAAAATTCCTGTGTTTGAGTCCTATCACTAGTATTTATAACAGGGTCATAGATTTAGAGTTGGAAGGGACCATAAAAGTGATCTGGTCTAACAGTTACATTCTATAGATGAGGAAACTAAGACAGTTAAGAGGGGTTAAGTGATTTGCCCAAGGTCACAATGGTAGAAAGCGTCCAAGTTAGAATTAAATCTGAATCCACTGGCTTCCCTCTTTCTACTATATCATACGTTTTCCTTATTAACTACATGACCCAATGATAAGTTACTTAACCTCTCTGTGTCCCCATACAACTCACTAAGACTAATCTGCTAAGGCATAGGTTGGTTTTCAACTTGTATCAGTCAGTTCCTATAAAGGAGAGTCCTTTGTATTACCTGATCACATGCCCCTCGTATATGGGTGCCAAACTAAGAGAGGTGAATTGTCCACTCAAAGAGTATTTCCCTTTGGGATCAAAGGATGTATTTCTAGATACTGAACTAGATCATCCCAGAAGGACAGTTTCCAGTTAGAGTCAGTGTAGATTTCTAACTTAAAAGCCGTATCATTGAACTTGCTGAACTTGTAAACAATAGGAACTCCATGTTTCCATGCACATTGTCTCCCCCACTAGCATTCAAGCTCCTCAAGGCCAGGGACCATAATTTTGTCTTTCTTTGCATCCCCAGACTTAGCATAGTGCCTGGTATTTAATAAATGACAAGTCTGGCTCGTTTATTAGGGGGAGGGTTTTTGGTTCATTTTTGTATTTTATTTTTTGCTGAACCTGTCATTTCATTGGCATAAGAAACTCCAGTTAAAGAACTTCCTTAACCAATGTTAATCACACCTTCTCTGCAGTTTAGGGTCTTAAGAGAGTTACCTGGGGGAAATGAGAGATTAAGTGACTTACTAAGTCATACAGCCAATACTCATTAAAGCTAGACTTGAACTCATGTCTTCCTGATTCTGAGAAGAGTTTGCCGCTCCTACACCAGTTTCCTCAGCTGTAAAATGGGGGTATTGATAGCACCTACCTCACAGGGTTATTGTGAGGATCAAATGAGATATTTATAAAGTACTTGGCACAGTTCCTGACACATAGTAGGTACTTTATACATGTTTATTCCCTTCTCTTCCCCCCTTCCCTACATCATGGTACAGATCTCCTCTGACTGGCTGTGCAGAAAATATGAGATGCCCAGGAAAGAGCCATGAATGGTATATAAAAGAATTACTTAGACTGTCAAAGCATTGTTATCTAGAAGTATTTAGGATTATATTATGGTAGGTCATGAAAACTCAATGTTAAAGAATACACCTATTGTAGAGTTGCAGCCTTGTCAACAACTCTTCTCTCAGTGACTAAGATACCATAGTAGGTTAGGGAACCCCAGCATTATGGTTTCCAAACCCCACTGATTGGGCTCCACAGGAGAAATCTGGGTTTGCTTTCCCATCCTGAAGTTCTCTTTGCATCAAAGGAACCATGAGAATAGAATAAAAATTCATGTTTATATAGTATTTTAAGGTTTTCAAATTCTTTCCTCACAACTCTGTGAGGGAGGTAGCAGAAATATATAATCTCCATTTTATAGATGAAGAAACTGACTACTCATGATCACAGCTAGGGAATGACAGTGCTGAGATTTGAACCTACAAATCTTGACTTCAAGCCTAGGGCCCTTTCTACTAGGCCATGCTGTTTCCCAAGTTCCAAAGTGCCTCATTTACAACTCCATTCACCCTTTAGGTCAGGAAAGCTAAGGCTAGTGGTATTGCTAGGGCAAAAGTTCACTTTGAAGTGACTCCAATCTCAAATAATTATGTTGGTTTTCAATTCATCTAGGGGCCTAAGTGAAAGAGATTGTTTTCCTCCATTGGTCAAGGGGAAAATATCAGCATGCCAAAATAATTGCCTATAACATTTTTTTTTCCTTTGGGAAAGTGTTTCCAGTTCCCATTGCTTTGTAGAAGTAGCCCATTGTCTAAGATGACTTATTTAAGGCCCCTTTAAATACCTCCTCACCCTCATTAGTGAAGAAATGGACCCCTTCTGCTCAGGAGAAATGATCCAACAGCTGAAGATAAAGTCAAATAAATTATGTTTGTGTTCTCTTATGCAACAGAGAAGAGGTGTGAAGGCTTCTGGCTAGCATAATGAATACCTAACAATGCATGTTTTCCTCACCTCTGACAACACCTCTTACCTGTCAGTCCTAAACTCTAGTCTCTTGTAATAATCATTTAATTCTCTTCTGAGAAGTCACTGAACACAGGGCCAAGAGATTATATTTCAGGAATTATTCCATTCAACTAATAGTGTTTCATCTAGAGAGTGGACACACATCTAACATTTTTCAAGGGAATTGTCTGATTTTTTTTCTATTGCATTGTCTTCCTTCTGGCTTAGTATCTTTGCTCTCCATTTCTTTTGTCTCTATATTTCTGTATTATTTAATGGAAGCCATGTGGTTGTGCATGGTGGAATACCATGACTCTCCAGATAAGTAAAACGGTAGGTTACCCAAAAGTCAACGGCAAAACTCACATGATGGGCCTAAGTAGCTCAGGACTTCAGTCTTTGGTGCTAAACTTGACTTGGAAGACCTACACAGAGGGACCCAAGAGATATCCAGGAAATGTATGATTAGAAATGAGGGTGAGAATGCACAGCTCAAAGTTTGCAGTGGTACCCACAAAATGTTAAGAGACCTAGAAGAAGGCCACAGATACTCTATGGAAGGAGTTCATGAACAAAGGTCTCACAGAATGAGATTGCAGTCTGCACTGTTGGAACAATCACATGGAAAACATCACAGATCTATGGAAATTGAATCATTTGAAATCAACCACCAAATTACTGACCTGACCTGTTGAAGTGCTGGATGAACTTGTCAAGAAGTAAAAACAAGAAAAAAAAAAAAGCAAAAATGTCTCTGGATTCACCAACCAGTAAACTCTACTGAACTTCAGTTCCAAGAGATGAAATACAGCCTGGGATGGGGATGATCTCAGGGCAACTTCAGCTTAAGTTGGCAAGAAGCAGCTCTTGCTTGGATAATGCTTTGGCTGTCGTCGGCTGTGTTGATAGAATGTGTATATTTTTCTGATACAGATCTTCTGCTCCAAGCCTCAGGATACTTTCCCAAATTTAAAAACAAAAAACAAAAACAAAAACAAAAAAACCTGTACAGGAGGAAACTGACCTCAACCTCCACTGAAATATTTTGTACTTGAAGTACAGCCACCATCTCTAGAGTAGAACATGATGGCAACTCTTGACAGTCACCTGATTAAGAGACTCTGGTTCAGTCCTAATTCAGAGGGAAATATACCACCTATGAGTGACCCACCTACACCACCTGGGCACTCCCAGTCAAGCCTTGGCTTGATCCCGATGAACATAGGAGAAAAGATGACTGCCTCAGCCGACGGGAGGTTGCGAGGCCTGCTGTTGCCAGGTTCACCCTCCTAGATCACAATGATTAGGTGAGGTCATGGAATGTTGGAGATGAAATGAAAAGTGGAGGGAGGCAGGGGGTGGGGGTAAGAGGCATGGGAGGGTCCCACTTAAACAGGTCCCAAGTAAAACTCCTCAGGGGTAAAGAGGGTTTCCTTGCTCTGATGACCAGGGGAAGCAAGTTTTCTCCCCACTGATGGAACTGGGCTAATATTCATGCATGTCAGGTCACTTCCGGAATCAGCTCTTTCTGGGGCCGGCTATGATAGAAAGGTTACAACAGGCCACCAGGATTTGTTTGTGGGAAGCTGAGGAGAACAAAATTTGAAACAAAAGTGAATGTACCAGTGTATTTCTTGGGGAAAGACAAGCAAGGTGGTGAGCAGCTAGCAGCAACCCTGGGAAGGGCATTGACAACATGGACTTTGATGAGGAGGAGGAGGAAGACCATGAGCAAGGTGAAAAGTCATAACATTTATCACCGCTTAGTTCCTTTTGGCACTGCCTCAGCTGAAAATGCTGTAATTGATGACTTGTGCCCTTAGAGATTGGCTTTTCTTCTCTTCTTCTTTCAGTTCCCTCCAGCACATTGATTGAGGGATTGGGGGGTGTAGGTCAAGAACTGGTCAATAGGAAGTTAGAATTGTAGAATTTTAGAGCTAGACAGGACCTTATACACAATACAACTTACATATATATTATATATGTATATATGTATGTATGTATGTGTGTGTCTATATGTATATTATGTATATATATATACACATACATATGCATATTTCTTTTTTTTTTAATTCAGTGAGGACCCAAGACTCAGAAAAGGTGAACTCACCTTTGATGAGTGAGGAATGTCCAATGATTCACAGAGAATTAGTGATGACTCAGATTCACTGGCTCCCAAATCAGTTTTCTTTATACTACATTGCACTATCATGTTTCATAGACTGGTAGGAGACTCCAAGAATCTGTAACCTTTATGCAAGGAATAAAAGAGTTCCATGACTTCGTTTCAAATCAGAGCTATGGGATTGTGAGGGGCCTTGCTTCTCCAGAGCCTACTGATCTCCTAGCTGTCTGTAGGTGTATCTCCACCCCTAGGCTAGGATCAGAGTATCAGACATTACAAGTTAAAAGAGAGGTCATCTTAAAGGTCATCTAATACAAGCTCCTCATTTTATACATGAGGAACCTGAGGCTTAAATTACTTGCCCAGGTCACACAGGTTAAGAACAGAGACAGGATTTGAACCCAAGTCCTCTGACTCCAAATAACAATGTCATGCCTCATAAGTACCAACAGTGTGGCTTCCATATACCATCTGGTCATTCCTTCTGATGCTTAGAGCCAGGAATTCAGCATTTGACATTTATATTATAAAAAAAAAATCCCATAGCTGAACAAGTTCAAAAATTGCAAATTATTACTCAAATGACATAAGAGATCATAGAATGTAAGGAAAATCCTATTACTTTTATGTATTCTTCATCAAGGAAGAAGAATGGTGAAAGAAACATGTAACCATGATATTTTAACATTTCATTTCAACTGAAATTTTTTATCCATCCTCTCATTGCCCCTCATAATATTAGCTAAAGAATGGAAGGAAAAGAGTTGATATTTGTTAGTTAGGCAGCTTGGCGGTGTAGTGGCTAGACTGCTGAACCTGGAGTCAAGAAGACCTGAGTTCAAATTCTTCCTAACCCCTTATTATCTGTGTGACTCTAGGCAAGTCACTTAATCGCCATAAAATGAGGATCAAATGATCTAACGTGCTTTATAAACCTTCAAGTGCTTAAAAATGCAGACTGTTATTATTTGGAAACCGAATTAAACTTCTCGTTCCTCTCCAATTGGGGGGTGTATTTGGCATTCAAACGAGCCTTTCAGTCCATGACTGACACTATATAGGGCTAGTTCTTGCAATAAACTTGGGGAACTCTCACTCTGGAGACTCCTTCCGTAAATATTGATCTGTAGCTTATAGTTTTAGGGAGTTCACTGGGACAGTGAGAAGTCGCATGACTCGCCTACAGTCACACAAGTAATGTATGTTGAAGGTAGGATTAAAACCCAAGTCTTCCTGACTCCTATGTATCCACTGCACCATCACGTCTTTCCCTTTTCTTTAACAACAATAACAAAAAAAAAAAAGCAAATCATGGAAGGGAAGGAAAAAAGTAATTGGTCACATCATGTGCATGCACAGTCAAAAGCAGAGCAGGCTGTGTTAGGAGATTTTCCAATGTTCCCACAAGAGCAGTAACTAGGGAATATAGGAAAGAAGCATCATCAGGTCTTCCCAGACAAGTTTAGAATAGATCAAAGGCTAGTTTTTCACTTAATACTTATTGAATTGAATAAACTGCTGGCAGAGAGATAGGAGTGAGGTGGGGAGAGGAGAAATAGGATGAGAACCATCTTTGAATCAAAGCATTAGAGATCAAGAGTACCTTAGAGATGTTCTAGTCCAGCCCTTTTGTTTACAGATAACCTGTAAGAGGCCAAAGAACCCCCTCCCTTAGCGGCATTGAGGTTACTTTATCATCAAGGTAAATGAAAACACATAGTCAGGAAAGGCTGAGGGGAAGGGTGGGAATCCTGGGTGACCAGACAGAATGATCTGGATTTATTTCCAGGGAGTCCTTGAGAAAGAGGGGGAGTTGGGTGATTTCTGGTTGAGCTGCAAAAAAGACAAAGTAGGTATACAGAATGAGGGAGGATGGACTTTCTTCCCTCCTTTTTTCTTTCTAGAAGAGTCGAAACAACAGTTCCAAGAAAGTGATTCCGATGAAGATGTCATCTGTGTGGTAGAACCTCCTGCCGTCATTGAAAAAGAGAAAGCCGAGCCTGAGAGCTATGAAACAGACCTTGAGATCGAAGGTGAACATGCAGCATGTTTGGGTGGGACAAAAAGCATTTGTGTCAGCACAGACCTCTCTCCATTGTATTATTTAGAGGGGTGAGAAGTGGAATGGAAAGGGGACATGATTTCTTCCTCAGAGTAAAAGATGCCAGTGTGTCTTCATGGGTAGGGTGGGTCCTTAACTAACATTTTCATAGTGTTTGTGATGTGCCAGGTGCTATGCTAAGGATTGGTATTTGGGATGAAAAAAACAAACACTGAGATCTCTTAGGATAAGAATAGGAGTTTATTTTCTTCCCCTGGAGAAGGGGGCGATCTTCCCCATGATCGTGGGAAAGAGACCCCAAGGTGTGGGGGGAACAAAGTTTTTAGACCCAACACAAGCAGGGTCATATTTCTCCCATTGTCCCTCACTCCCATTGGTTAGAGGAGTGAGCTCCGGCTGTCCCTGACTCCCACTGAGTGGGACCACAGAGGCAGGAAAGCAGACAAAGGACTGAAGGTGCAAGTCGAAAGATTCCTTAAGGGACTTGCTGCTGATTGACAGCAGCAATGGAGGAGAAAGAGGGAGTTTAACAATCCAAAACTGCATGAGTTTTCACTCCCCCAGACACTGGGAATTCCACTTTGGAAACTCTGCTTAGTCTCCTGGGATCACGTGAATTTTTCCATCCAATTTTGTGGAAGTTGTCTACCTATAACCAAGAGTTTAGGGTGTCTGAGAGCTTTTAGAGCTCTATATGTGTGCATCTGTATCAAGAAAGGGGCAGAGTAAGCGATAAATCAGGAAGGAAGAAAGGAAGGCTTATTGTACTCCAAAGAAATGCGGTCCAGTTTAGAGTTGGCCATGTTCCAAAGAGCTGCAGGAGACCTGGTCAGGTCTTGGGCCTTTGGGGGGATTTGGATACTAACTACATTCTGGACACCACAATAATTTCCTGCATAAATCTGAATGTGCAAGGAAATGCCCAAGAGTGCTCTAGATATGGACCAGGCTAGGTGTAAAGTGGACTTTCAGAGGGACTTACACACACACACACACACACACACACACACACACACACACCCATGGCCCAAGGAACCCTGGCTTTGGCCTAGGTGGGAGTTCAGGCTGGAGTTGGAACCAAGATCCAATGCAGCATGAGTTTGAAAGGGCCATGCATAGTGAGTGCTCATCAGCTATTGACTGACTTTGTAGTCTAACTAATTAATGATACAAACCACTTACAGAGTATTTGGGGAAGAAAACAAAGGGGAGGGGCATAGGAGATACTGGAATGGCCAGCAAGCCCCTCCTCTCCACAGAACTGGATGGACTTCAGTGTGATAAGTTGAAATTCTGGTCCTCATTGCCAAAATTTCAGGAAGTATTCACTTTCCCCCCTGTATACTACAAAAAAAAAAAAATCAGTCAATAAGCATTTATCAAACACCTGTTTAACATGTGACCTGTGCTTTGTTATACACCAGACATACAAAGATAAAAGCCAAATAGGACCTCCCCTGGAAGAGTTTGCATTGTAATGGAACATGCTAATAGTGGTTAGGAACAAAACAAATAAGCTTCTCAAAATCTGAAGAAAAAAAATGCATTATCAAAAGCCTGACTTTGTAGGCTGATGTCTCAAACCTCATAATAGACCTTGATCTGCCAAGTAGAACAAGTAGGGTCATAGGCTCAGAATCAAAAAGGACCTTAGAGGTCATCTTATCCAATCTCATTTTGCTGATGAGAAAGATGAAGCCCAAAAAGGCTAAGGGACTTGTCCAAGGTCACCCAATTACTTAAATGACAGTCATTTCAAACCCAGGACCTCAGACTCCAGATCCAGCATTCTTTCGACTGTGTCATGCTATCACTTTATAGGTCTACTCTAGGAAACATTCCACATGTTCCCAGGAGTATATTTTCACTAAATATCTAGATTTTTACCAGAAGGCAGCAAGTAATGCTGTACAGCAAGTTTGAGGGGCCACGGACTGAGCTACCTAAATGATTTTTGTTTGTCCTGCATTTTCAAAGAGGTCCAATGACTTCAGAAGGCTGATGTCTTGACTTACAAGTGAATTGGATTTAAGTGAGAAAGGGCTGAGCAAAGTCATCAGCCTTACTTTTTCCTCCAGAGTCATTCAGAGTGCAGGGGCAAGACGTAGGTCAGGATGACTGGCTTTGGCCCCCACATAGAGGAACCAAGCAACCCCTCCTAGACATCAAGTTCCGGTGCCCCCAGCCACACTTACATTCACTCTGCTTTGCTGCTAGTACTAGAACATTGACTTGAGGATGCAACCAATGAGAGGAAAAGCAATTTTCTCTGCCAGTTTATTTTTATCAAAGTCCTGAACTCCTCTTGATACAATTGACTCATTAATCTCCTCACACAAACCAAAACCTCTGCCTCTTCCACATAGATATACAGCCCTTGGGTTGCATGCCTTTCTTTTGGGACTTCTTCCACCCTTCCTTTTAATGCTCCTGATTTTACCTGGATTCAAATACTGAGAGGTGGGAAAGACACATCATGTGGTTTGTACAAGGTTCTCCTGGAGAATGGACCTGCTAAGCTGAAAGATGCCTTGAAATAAAGCAATGGAGAAGTGAGCTAAGAATAAAGCCCAGGCAGGTTCCAAACTCATCAGGTTGCCAGAATTCTAACAAGAATGGAATTTATCCCAAGGACAAACCAGGGGACAGATGCAACCACATGGAATATAACCTCTGAGACCTGTGTTTGGCTTAGGAAATGCAAACAATGGTTGGTGACAGAAACACAGCCTCCAGCTGCTCTGTCTTGCCTGTATCCCTGCGGCCATGCCAGGGGCTACAAGCCCCCTCTAAATCAGGGGTTCTTAAGTTTCATTTTTTATCATGGACTCATTTGGCAGCCTGGTGAAGCCTTTTCAGAATATTGTTTGTAATACATAACACAAAATGCTTAGAATTACAAAGGAAGCCACTTATATTGGAACATAGGTGTCAAATATTTTAAAAAAAACAAATTCATAGACCCTAGGATAAGAACCCCTGCTTATAAAGGAAAAAGCCCCTCACTGGTGGCCTCAGGTAACATCATCCCTATGTCCCAAGTGGGAAGCATCAGCATCAGTTGGCACCATGAAAGGACCTGACTGGACATTGGTGGGTGTGGAACAGCATTATTGGAAGAACAATGTTCCTAAGAACAGTCAGGGACAAAAGGTCACCTCCCATAAGGGGATATCCTTCCTCAGACATGCCATGTCATCCTTCACACACAAAAATGATCATTTTGGATCTGAAAGAGAAGGCCAATATGGATCTATGACCACAGGATAAGCTACTCTGTAGATCTGTTTCCTTGCTCTGACAAAGGCAACCTTGACTTCCTTGGAAATGTTTGTGCTCATCTGGCCAAAATCCCTGGGATCAGAAGGAAAACAGAGACAAAAATCAGATCCAAGCTAGACAGAGAGAGCTCAGCCAATAGACCTGGCATGATCAAAAGGATACCCAACTGTGGAGATATCAGGAACTGAAAGGATCCAGACTCCCTCAGGCATGAGCTGGGCTGGGCTGAACTGGTCTAAAACAAAGAAAACCAAAGTCATCAAAAGTTCTCTGGACTAAGAAGTAGAGACCTCGTCTTGACTTTGGGCTCTGCCATCTAGCTTTGTAAGATTAGGCAGCTTTCTAACATTTGTGGGCCTCAGTTCCCCTAACTGTAAAATGGGAAAGGGCATAGGATAAAAATGAAATGATTACATGGAAAACCTTTAAAAACCAAGGTGAGTTGTATGAATAAATTCACATGGTTATCTCTCCACTCACTGGGCCGCTACCTTAGGTCATGCCCTGTAGATTATTATTCAGTAGCCTCCCAACTAGTCTCCCTGTCTCAAGTCTCTCCCCTCTCCAGTCCATCCTCCACACAGCCACCAAAATGCAGGTCTGACCCATGTCCCTAGGATTCAGTCAACTTCAGTGTCTCCCTATTTCTTCTAGGATAAAGGGCAAACTCATTTGTTTCTCATTTAAAACTCTTCATAACCCAACTTGCTCCGGTTTCAAGGTTTATAACACATTATTATCTTTAATGTATGTTACATTCCAACTCAACCAACCTACTTGCTCTTCTTTATGCATGGTATTCCATTCATTCCCTTCTCTGTTACTTTGTACAGACTTGTCCTTTTTGTATGGAATGCACTCCCTCTCCATTTCTGTCTCTTAAAATCTCTCCCTTTTTTCAAAGCCCATTTCAAGTGCCATCTTCTAGGATTTCCTAATCCTCCAAACTGCTACTGCCTCCACAACCCCCTGAAATTACTTTGTACATAAGTTGTATTTATTTTTATGTATATATCTTGTTTTTCCCCATAAAATGAAAGCTCCTTGTGGCCTGGAATTGTTTCATTTTTTTCTTCTTCCCAAGGATCATAAGATCTTAGTTAGATTTAAAGCTGAAAGGGACCTCAGAGGACCTCTAATCCATTCCCCTCTTTTTGAAGATGAGGGAACAGAGTTCTAGGAAAGTTGTGACTTGCCTAACCTCACATAGCTAGTAAGCATCAGAGGCCTCTGACTCCAGAACCAGCTGAGGCTTAATAAATGCTTGTTAAATGATTGATTGATTGATTGACTGATTTTTCTGTACTGTTTTTGTGGTACTACAAAGACTCAGAACCTTGAAAGCCCACTCTAAATT
The DNA here is from genome assembly GCA_028646575.1 of Pseudocheirus occidentalis. Lineage (NCBI taxonomy): Eukaryota > Metazoa > Chordata > Mammalia > Diprotodontia > Pseudocheiridae > Pseudocheirus > Pseudocheirus occidentalis. The sequence continues at coordinate 187,480,058 of CM053598.1, forward strand.
ACTCTAATTTGGATGAAGAAGACCATCTAATTTTTTTTTGAAAGCTTGGAGCCCTACCAATAGACTACCTAACCTTATTCCCCAAGGAAACATTTTATCAGGTTGGAACCTTCTAGGTTTGTTCTGTCTCAATCCTATAGCAGCCCTGAGGAAGACCACTAAATCCTAAAGAATCACAATAATGGATGAGTAGACAGACAGATAGGTAGATAGATAGATAGATAGATAGATAGATAGATAGATAGATAGATAGATAGATAGATAGATAGAACATTTATTTAGTATTTATTATGAATTATGTACAAAGCATTATGATAAGTGCTATGGGTAAATTTAGAAGAGAAAGCTCTCAAGGAGCTTGCATTCTAATGGGAGAGGGCACAGGTATGGAAGGTTTGAGCTGCAGGTTAGATGGAAATAGCCCATAGTCCTTTGGGTACAGCAGCAAAGCAGGTATTAATGCCTCTTCTTTATTGTCATTTCCACTAACAAAATTCTATTGGTTTTGGATGTTGAGCTATTTGAGGGTACCAAGGACTTTGGTGATACAAACTTTCTTTTCTGAGTCTTTGATAGATATGTGGTGGCTGTAGTACCTTCAGGAACAGTTTCTTCTCCACAGAGTTTCTTCCCAGACTTTTGACGATAAGTCCTGGGATAGAAGCATTGCCATTTCCCAAACTCTTGGGTTCAGGGTCTCTGATGATCTTCATCAGGCACTGAGAGAAGATGGCGGTAAAGGTGGTGGTGGTCTGACTAGCCCAGCACATTCTGCCTCCTATATCTCCATCTCTAACTCTTGCTGCTTCTCTTAGGCTGGCTTGCCTGTCATGTGGAAAGTTGATGGGGATGGTTGAGCCTTTCTCAACAGGAGATGCCTCCTAGGTTAATGGCCATGAGGGATGATCTGGAAGTAAGGCCAGAGGTCTGAGAGGCACTGCCCCTCTCAAAGCTTCTGTGTTCTGCCTTTTGGGGACAGTCGGTTAGCAGGAGCTGCTGGTGGTGATGAGAAAGGGGCATGTCTCTTCTCCACAATGACTTCTCTTCTCAAGGATGGTTATAGATCCTGAACCATAGATCTAAATTCCAAATGCATTTTAGAGTCCAATTCCCTTGTTTTTATAGATGAGGAAAGTGAGGCCTAGAGAAGATAAGTGATCTGTTCAGGGTCACACAGGTAGTGAGTGGCAAAGCTGATTTGAACCCAGATCCTTTGTGCCCAAGGGAGAATAGCTAAGAACTGGGGGGGGGGGGCAAGAGAAAGGGGAGCAAGGAGAAGGTTGGAAAAGAAAGTGTTCTGACTCTGCTTTTTGTACTTTTTCTCAGTCGACTCAGAGAAGCTTTTCACCACAGGACAAGAAGAGCTATACCTAGAGGCTTGCAAGCTTGTAGGAGTGATTCCTGTGTCTTACTTCATCAGAAACATGGAAGAAACCTACATGAACCTCAATCATCATGGGCTGGGACCCAAGGGCACCAAAGCCATTGCCATAGCCTTAGTGGTGAGCATGACCAAAGCAAAGTTCCAAAGGAGAAAAGAAGGCAGTGAAAATAGTAGGCGTGGGAGAAGAGGCCTGGAATTTACACAATCTTCCCTTCATCCCATTTATAGTCTGCATGATTAACACCCCCTCTGTCTCCATCAGCATTTCCCACTTTACTGCAGCATCCTGTGCTGCAAATGCCAAATTTCCCCTTTAAGTCTGAGATATTCCCTTTTGCCTATTGGGCCCAAGAGCTCTGGCTGAGCTATGACCCAGCACTCTGTCCTTTTATTCAGGAAACCAAAGCAACAGCCCCAGCAAACAGCAAAGGATAGAACTGAGACTCAAACCACGAGTTGCCACCTAACAAATGGGTCAAATCAATCAATAAGTCACCCGAGTCTCATCAGTTCTATCTACATCTCTCACATCCGTCTGCTTCTCCCTAGTCACACAACCACCACACTAGTTCAGGTCCTCATCATGTCCCACCTGTTCTATAGTAATAGCTTCCTAAGTGAGCCCTCTGCTTCAAGTCCCTCCCCTCTGCAATCTGTCCTTCACACAGATGCCAGAGTCATATTCTTTAAAGCACAAATCTGACCATGCAAAGTGGGTCCTTGAATCCTCTATTGCATCTAAAATCAAATACAATCTCTTTTGTTTGACTTTTAAAGTCTTCATTCTGTCTGCAATCTACCTTTCCAAACTTTCACACTCCATAGTGCAGTCAAGCTGTCCTTACTGCTGTTCCTCTCACACAAACTCAGGGGCCTCTGCATAGCTGTCCTCCATGTCTGTGATGCACTGTCTCACCACCTCCAACTCTTAGAATCCCTAGTGTTCTTCAAAGTGCTACTTATGTGCTATTTCCTAAAGGGGGCTTGTCTTGATTTCCTTCCCCCCCCTTCCCCCAGCTGCTAGTAAATCTCCTACAAAATTGCCTTTATTTGTTTGACATACTCATATGTACATGTTACTCTTCATTCCCAAAGAATGAAAGCCTCCTGAGGGCAGGGCCTGTTTCATTTTTGTCTTTGTATCACCGGAACCTAGCACAGGACCTGGCACAGAGTAGGCACTTAATAGAGGTTTGTTGGTTGAAACTTAGTTGGTCAACAGTGAAAAAGTTGGAAGTAGAATTTCCCCCATTCTTCCCCCCATTGTACTTCCCCAAGTATAGCCATGGAGAGTGGATTTCAAAATAGTTTTCCAGCCCCTGTTTATATGCAATCTTAAGACTGCAAGATGACTTAAAAATTCAGTTAATTCATCTCTCTACCTTCAAATAGGACCTACCCAGTGACAAAGGAGGAATGGAAGAATCCAGAATTTAAAGTTCTAAAATCAAATGATGACTATACATATATACATATATATTTATATAATTATTATTTACATTCAACTGGGAAATAAGATATACAGGCACTTGGATAGGGAGATCCATCTTACCCTACCAGAAAGTCAGAAGGGTCAGGGGGGAGGATGTAGGAGAGAATAGATTGGTAGATGGGGTATACAGTGGGATCACTATTTTGGGGAGGTAGGTAGGGGAAAGATGGAGAGAAAATTTCTAAATCAAAATCTTGTGGCAATCAATGATGTAAACCAAAAAAATAAAAAATAAAATAATTTTTAAAAATAGGACCCACCCAGATCAGGTAAGGCAGTTAATTTTTAAGGTTCCCAGAGGAGGTTCCAGTGTCACTAGATAACCCATTCAAAATTTTCCCATTCTCAAAGTCTTCCTTATGTTTAAGACATTTCTGGAGGGAATATAAAAGTTACCATATCTTTCCCTGATATATTTCTTACCTCTCCTGGATTTAAGTGGGAGAATATACAAGTTCTGAATTATGTTTGTACTCCATATGTGAATGCCATTTAATAAAAAAAATCTTCCTTCTAGCTACACCACATACTTAACATTAAAGCTAAAGCTCTTTTGTGCAGGGGAGATGGAGAATGTGAGTCAACATACTATTTTTGCTTGTTCATTTATTCTTTTATTTGATACTTTAAAAATACTTTGATGTCTTGGCCTGAGTGGTGCACACCTGTAATCCTTACTGAGAAGGCCAAGGATAGTGGATCACTTGAGTTTAGGAGTTCTGAGCTGCAGTGGACTAAGTCAACTGGGTGTCTGCACTAAGTCTAGCACTAATACAGGAAGCCCCTGGTTGGGGATAGGGGGTAAGGTAACTATGCTACTTAAGGAGATGTAGAAAAACCCAGCTTCCAGCCTAGACAAGATAGAAAGACTCAATCTCAAAGACTGAGAAAGGAGAAGGGAGAGGAGAGGGGAGGAGAATGAGAAGGAGAGG
>CM053598.1:187484365-187530973 GCA_028646575.1 Pseudocheirus occidentalis
TCTCTCTCTCTCTCTTTTCCCTCTGTCCGTGTTGATTGGCCATCCCCTCACTTGGTAACAGGATTCAGACTGGCTCAGAGTGAATGTAAATACCAATTGTTTCTGCTTTGGCCAGAAACCCTAAGGGTCTTTCCCTCTCAGACTGAATTTTTTTAACCAGGTAAAAAGGTCATTCTCTGCCTCCTTTCTTACCTAGCACCAATCATTGAATGGGTGTTGCATCAGTCAAACTGAGACCTGTTTAAAAAAGGCTTAAAAAAGGTCAAGGTCTCTCACTGAATCCAGGACCATCTCAGGTCCATCATCAGGACCAATTGTCCTGATCTATATTTCACCACTGGACCCAAATGATTCTGAAGGAAAAAGTGAGGCTGATGACTTTGCACAGCCCTCCCTCACTTAAATCCAATTCACTTGCATATCCTGGCATGATGTCATGCTTATTTTTGAGAATGAAGGACAAACAACAACATTCCCTTTGGTACTATCTCCTGATTCTCCCCTCCCCCCCCCCAAGTAGATATTCTCTCTCCTTCCCCCTAGTATTACATCCAGACTTACCTACCATGGGCAGAGGCTCTTTCCCCAGACCTCAACTATCAATAACTGGGACTCATATGGAACAAAACACTGACTTGGTTTAAAGAATATCTGAATTTTACTTTTGTTTTGATTAAATAGTTTTTAGAAATAAACATGCTTAAATACAGTTCAAACTGGCTCACTGGGACTTAAAAAAAACTTTTTATTGGATTCATGCTATTTTGTAGAAATTTAATATCTGGATTCAGGAAGCACAAGATAGACAACACAGCAGAGAGGATTAGGGAGACAGGCTTGGAGTTATAAACACGTAAACTCAAATCCCACCCCTGATCCAGACTAGCTTTGGGACCACAGGCCAGTTGGCCACTTGGCCTCAATGCTTTAGGCAATTCTCAAGCTGTTCCTTATTGGGTTCATGTTTCTCCTTTCTTACCTCTGGGGACCAAAACAGTGAAATTTGTTCTGTGTTTGAGTTTAGCTACATTAAAGTGTATTTGCTCTATGTAGCAAGCTCTCTGGGACCTGCCCTGTGCCAGATGACAGTCTGCTAATCTGTCTGATGAACAAACTTATGTTCTTGTGTCAATAGTTATGGATAAATATGTTCTCCTCTCCCAGGTAGCATGGGTAAATTCTATTGGTGGTTTTTTTAAGGTATGATGCATCAGTCCAAAGCAATAACTAATGATGAGAATATTTGATTTCTTAGTAGATTAAGAAATGGGGAAAAGGAGGAAGATGTGTTTTGTCAGACAGATCTTTCTGCAGCTTCAAAAGACAAATATAGAAATTATCCCTGCTTTTCACATTTTCTTTTGGCAAGACTTATTATTATGCCACTCATGTGGTTCATGGCATCCACAGGGCACAGAGTCCACAATTAGGAAAATGAATCACCTGGCTCTATTAATGACCGCATCTATTTCTCTCCAGTGTCTTGGTTCCATCACTAAGTATTGTGGGGAATAGGGAAAGAAGCCTTGTCAGAAGGGGCATCCTAGGCTACTTCAGTCCTGAAATCTCCCCTAGGGAAGCTCTTATGAATAAACAGATGCTGGATTTAGGACAGGAAGAACAGCATAGGAGCCCTTTAGATGGGTGGAAGAAGCTCGCTGGAAGTTTGGGCCTGACTCAGTGTGAGTCACAGGAAAATACTGTGCAGCAGACACAATAGGAAAGGTTAAAGTTGGGTCAGGTTTGGCCACAAAATTTCCTTGAATTCTGTCCTTTCCACATTTTATGCTGAGGTCTCTCGGGGGGCAGGGAATGAAAGTCTTAGCCTTCCTACTAATAGAGGTTATTTTTAGTCAATGACTTCTCTCTGGGATCCCCTGTTCTTCCCAACCCCCAAAGTCTTAAGACCCATAATCTTTCTGGGAAAAAATGAAGCAGAAGATGGGGAGGTCCCAGGTATTCTAGCTCACCTAAAAAGACAAGTATGGCACAGGATACAGGCTAGCTAGACAGATACCTTCCCATTGAGAGAACCCAATTTCTAGCTGTAGCTTACTCTGGGAACAAGGCCTATCCCTCTTTGGGTTTCCCTGCACCAAAATAAGGGTGATCTCGTACCATCCCATGTTTTCCTGGCTCCTCTGTTTGCCAAGTAATGCCCCAGCAGTCATGGGCATCCCCTGTATCATTCAGTCTTTGCCAAATCCAAGGCCATGGACTAGCAGTTTTCCTGGATTTCCAACCCCAGACCTAGTGTTTACCCAGAAGGACAGCCAGTGACTGGTGAGTGATGCAATCTAGCATGTCTAGAATAAAGAGAAGTATAAGAAGAAGCACAAAGTAGAATGGGGGTAGGAAAGAACCTAGACCATCCCATGGTGGTGAGATTTTGTTATTTCCTTTGTCAGAGACTTTTAAATAACTGAGATTACCCAGAGAGAGGCTGGACTTTAGCAGAGAAAGGGAAATGAGCTATGATACTCAGAGAAGTTAGCAGATTAATGATCTCCTTCAACCTTACAGATATATATGGAAAAGCTTTGAAATTCAGAAGGACAGGGGCTCCATAGCTGTCATTGCAAAACTGGCCTTCTGTCCTGTTCCCTCCCTGGGCAGCTCCTCCTGCTTGGGCTGTCCCTAGCAACAGATTCGCCTCCCCAAGCAGATGACATCTCTGCTGGGGAGAAGCAGCTTGTACTTTCTTTTCTCCCTTTCCCCACTGACATGACTGCTGTCAAAAGTCAACAAAGCTGAAGGTCTGGGGCCTTCCTTTCCCCAGGCCAAGTGAGCTAAGGACCACTGGAGACCTGTCTTTTGTCATTCCAAATGAATACAACCTATGCAATGAGCCTATAAGAGGGCAAGGTGGCAGAAAGAGGGCCACCACCACCACCACCATTACCATCAACCACAACCATCATTCCTTATGTTTATGCTGCATTTTCTAGCTATCAAAATGCTTTCACACACATCATCTCATTCATTCTTATAACACATCTGTGAGTAAGACCAGGCAAAGGGATTTGGTGCTCAAACAGATTTTAGTCATTGCCTAGCTGAATCCCCTAGTTTTACAGATGATGAGACAGAAGTTTAGGCTTGAGCTCTAGTCTATTCTTCTTTGTGAAACTTCTTTTCTTTTCTTTTTTTGCTTTTTTTTTAGAGGGGGTAAGGCAAGGCAGTTGGGGTTAAGTGACTTGCCCAAAGTCACACAGCTAGTAAATGTGTCAAGTGTCTGAGGCTGAATTTGAACTCAGGTCCTCATGAATCCAGGGCCGGTGCTCTATTTACTTACTGTACCACCTCGCCACCCTGAAACTTATTTTCTTAATTTGAAAATGAAAGATTAGAAGAGGGGATGATTAGACTGGACGATCACGAAGGTCGCTTTCAGTTCTACAAAAGGACTGCTACGTAAGCTTGTTGGTTAGTTTTTCAGGGATTTCTGAAGGGTGAAATAGGAACAACTTCACAAAACTTTCTGTAAAAACAAGCGGGTAGCCAGGCTTAAGGCACTCCTGCAGAGTGTGTGTGTGTGTGTGTATATATATATATATATATGTATGTATGTATGTATATGAATGGGCATGTGCACACATACACACCCCTTTCACAATCCTAAACTATCCCAGTCCCAGGTTTTCCTGCATTCATTTTGACTGTAGGTGGACTCTCTCTCTCTCTGAACTTTTACATTCCAATATAAAATACTATAATACCTAACTCTGTGCAAGACTCAAATAATGATCCTTTAAGCATGAAACCCAAACACCTTAATCTAAAAAAGAGCAATGGACGGTTAGAGAATCGGCATACATTAGGGCTGAAAGAGACCTTAGAGTTATGATAGTTCAGTAACCTCATTTGATAAATGAGGCATCTGAAGCTCAGAAAGGTGAAGAAATTTGCCTGAGTCCCAAGAGGTAGAGGAGATAGCTTTCCCCAACTATATCCCTATATTTTATAAGTCTATTTGTGAATGATGCTAAAACAGGAAAGATTCCTGCCAGCACCGTCTCACTGACTCAGGCAAACGTTTTCTTAAAGCCGATGAAGATCAGGAAGTCTGCCTGACTTCTGATTCTTACTAGCTGAGTGACTGTGGGCAAGTCACTTAACTCTCGGCCCCTAAGCTTCGTTACGTGTAAAACAGATCATGCTTCTTGCGCCTGCCTCTGAAGGCTGTTGTGAGGCTAAAATGGGATTATTAGAATCCTTCGGAAACTTCAAAATGTTACGTAAATGTCAGTTATGACTTTATTTTCCTTTCTATTTCTGACACCACGATTGATGTTCAAGAAATGAGGCAGAAATGGGGAGGGAGAGGAGGGTTATCACCAGGGAAAGAGTGAAAATCAACAAGGATTGATGGAGTCATAGTGTGGAGAACTCTCTACCATTAACCACTTCCCCCATAATTGGATAGGGCTGTCTCTGATAATGTCTGAGTGGTGAAAGCAGACCCATGCTTCCCCACGAATGGATCAGGAGGAGCATAAAGATGTGTCAACATCGAGCCTACTAAGAGCCTCTAACGGACTGCTGGGTGTCAGAGGTGACAGAGAATCTTTGCAGGTCTAGGAACTGCCCAAAGATTATATTCATTTTAAGATAAAACTAGGGTTTACACACTGTTACCCTTTCTAATTTAGTTTAAATCTACACGCTTAAGTGATATTTATTACTAATTTATTTGTTCTAAATATTAAGTCATTTGCACCTATTAATACTTTTTAAACCCCTTGAACACAAAGCAAACAGATAGGGGGAAGCAAGATTAGGGATACAGTGAGGGAAAGAAAGAAGGTTATTAAAGCTACCTCCGGTACCTCTTGGGAACTTAGGGAGGTTCCCTTCCAGCCCTAACGCACACTGACTCTCTAACAGTCCATTGCTCTTTTTTAGATTAAGGCATTTGGGTTTCATGCTTTAAAGGACCATTATTTGAGCATTGCACAGAGTTAGATGTTCTAGTCCTAGGTTGACCACTAATTAGCTGTGTGACTTTGGATCAATTACTCAATTTCTTTGGACCTTGTTTTCCTAATTTGGAAGAAGAGGAAGGGGAGGGGGAGTCGGAGAGAAAGGTGGAGAAGGAGGGGGAAGAGAAGGAAAGAGGGAAGATGAGGTGGAGAGCAGGAAGAGGGAAAGATGAAGGAGGGGGAGAAGTAGAGGGAGGGGAGGGGAGATGGGAGGGAGGAGGAGGAGGGGGAGGAGGAGGAGAAGGAGGAGAAGGAGAAGAAAGAGGAGGAGAAAAATAATTAGAAGAAGAAAAAAGATGAAGAAGGAAGAGGAGGAAGAGGGGGAAAAGAAGGGGAAGGAGGAGAAGGTAGAGGAAACTGGGCTAAATGAGCCCTAAAGTCCCTTGCAGATTTAACATTCTGTGATTTTAATCTCATTCCAAGTGGAAATTCTACAATGCTACCATTTCACGTCCCCTCCCCACACCTCCTCCTAGATTTCATCAAGATAACTCCCAACAATGCAGATCAGTGACCAGCTATAGCCTGGCATTTCTTCTATAACTTGTCTTCGAGTTACTCAGGACACTACAAAGTTAAATCATTTGCTCATGGTTCCATAATTATCATGTTATAAGAGATAAGATTTGAACCTAGATTTTCTAGAGTCCTTAATTCACTATAGTAGACTTCTTCTCTATCATTATTATTAGCACCAAACCCCTGAAGTTGACTTTGTTCCCTTTCAAATATTCCCTAGATATTGTGTAACAGACACTGTGCCAAGTGTTTTACAATTACTATCTTATAACAACCTTACAACATCCCTGGGAGGTAGGTGCTATTATCATTTCCATTTTACAGATGAGCAAACTGAGGCAGACAGAAGTTAAGTGACTGAACCAGAGTCACAGAGCTAGTTAAGTATCTAATGCTGGATTTAAACTTAGATCTTCCTGACTCTAGGCTCAGTGCTTTATCCACTGTGATACCTAGATTACTGGTTCCCTTTTGGCTAGGAGATGGGGCAGGAGCTGTCTATTTCTGGTAGAGAGAAGTATGGACACCAAAACCAGGCCTAAGGCAATTTTACTTTGGTTCCCAGACTGTACTACTTTTCTGTGCTCAAAAGTTATTGGTGGGGGAGATTCAAATCCTTCTAACCCTTTCTAAAACTTCCTTCTAATTTTCTATCTTCACCTTTCACCCCCAAACCAAATAAAAACAAACCAACATTAACTCCAACAACCCAGTGTGCTGCCCTTCTTCTGAAGGGCAACTTTACCTGTGGAACCGACAAGCTCCTTGAGGGTAGGGGCTCCTTCATCTTTGAGTCACCAGATTAACACAATACCTTGCACAAAGCATCTACTGAACGGAACTGCTGGTAACAACTATTTTTCCAATGATGGTCTTAGGTTTGTGCCAAGATGTTCATGTTCCATTCCTCAGTACCCTTTGTGACTAACTTTATACCTCTATTTAATGGCTAGCTAAAGTCAGGATATAACCTGGGGTTAATCTATTCAAAATGTAGTCACTCATGTGAGAACAGAATCTATGGTTCCCTTCCTAAAGCACAGGTCTGGTGAACAGACCTCTCCTCTCAATAAACTCCAATGGCTCCCTATTACCTCCAGGATCAAACAGAAATTCCTTTTACCTTGAAAGAGTGTTATAACCTGGCCCCTTCCTACCTTGCTTGTCCTCTTACATGACATTCTTACACCATCTGTGATCTAGCCATTCTAGCGCACTTGTCAGTTCTTACATAGGACACTCTATTCCCTATCTTCAAGATTGCACCAGCTGTCTCCCATGCTTAGAATGGCTCTTCCTTCCTCAACAATGGCTTTCCTTGAGCATTGCCTTCTCCAGGAGGCCTTTCTTGGTCCCCTTCAAGTGATAATGCCATCCCTTCTTAGATTACCAGCCATCTACTGTGCGTTTTTCTTTCATGTTCTTATGTATATATGTTGTCTCCCCTATCAAAATGTGTCTTAAGAGTAGGGAATATTAGGGGCGGCTAGGTGGTGAAGTGATTAGAACACTGGCCATAGAATCAGGAAGACCTGAGTTCAAATTCTGCCTCAGACACTTAACACTTACTAGCTAGGTGACTTTGGGCAAGTCACTTAACCCCAATTGCCCTGCCTTTCCCCTTCCACAAAATAAAAAAAAGAGTAGGGAATATTTTCACCTTTTCTTCATGTCCTTAGTACAGTGCCACATAATAAATGCTTGTTGGTTGGGGCAACTAGTTGGCACAGTGAACCAGCCCTGAAGTCCGGAAGACCTAAGTTCAAATCCAACCTCTGACACTTGACACATAACTAGCTGTGTGATCTTGGGCAAGCTACTTAACCCCAATTGCCTTGCCTTCCCTCCTCCAAAAAAAAAATCCCTGTTGGTTGATTGAGGCATGCTAAAAAAAAAACTCAAACCACAGAATGTTAGAATTGTACAAGGTATTAGAGGTCATCTAATGCAAGTCCTTCATTTCCCAGATGAAGAAACTGAAGCTCAGAAAGGTATGAAATTGGAGAAGTCGCTTCATGACACAGCGATAAAGTCAGAACTAGAACCCAAGTCTCTCAGTCTAGAGTGCTTTTTAATATATCACAATAGTCTTGACTTCATTAGAATCATGCTCTGGTCAGATGTGGGCCTCCTCCTGATGAAAGACACCGAGAAAAGACATTGCCAACCCACCCACATCTCTCCATCAGAACTCCATGTCTCCGTTTAAACCACGTTTAGAGTTTACAACCAAACTTACTGAGAAGAAATATCTTATGCCCTGGAATCCCACACCTTTGATCACTGTTCCTCACAGGTAAATTGACACCACCTGGCCAGAGATTTTCCATGGTAGCCCTGCCTCAATCCTCATACTAAAAAGGAAAAAAAAAATCTTCTTAGCTCAAAGCATTTACCAAAAATGAGGCCCCCATTCAGCAGGCTTGAGTGGGCAGTATGTCTCTTTAGATAGTTATGCTACACTTATGGAAGGACAAGAAGCCCCCAGGCAGATGCTTCTGATGATACCAGCTGTCCTTTTAGGCATGAGGCTCTGTTATCCTATTCAATGCTAAGCATTCAGCTATGACCTTTCTAAACAGTTTTGCATATCAGTGTGTGTGTGTGTGTGTGTGTGTGTGTGTGTGTGTGTGTCAGAGAGGGGTTTTCCTAGGTCTCACAACAGCTTTATCATTAAAAAACATTTATCTAGAACTCATCTGCATGTGCTAGGCACTTAGCTGATGACAAAGTGGATAGAACACCCAGGCCTTGAGTCAAGAAGATCTGAGTTCAAATCCAGCCTCAGATACTTACTAGCTATGTGACCCTGGGCAAGTCACTTAACTCTATTCATATCTCAGTTTCCTCATTTGTAAAATAAGCTGAAGAAGGAAATGGCAAACCACTTCAGTATCTACCCAAGAAAACCCTAAATGGGGTCATGAAGAGTCAGACACCACAACTTAAAAATGATTGAACAAGGCAAGGCATTTCATACAACACAATCTAGGTACGATGCTCTCTGCCACGAAGGATATTATAATCTGTGAGCATATATCTGATGAAGGCCATATCCTCTAACAATTTACCCCGGCCAAACTGTTAGGTGTAATTTATTTTTAGTGTCTACTTGTTCTTCCTTCCACTTCTGAACTCTTCCTTTCCCCATTCATTCCTCTTTTAGCAATACAAACCCAGGTGATCAGGACACTTGTTCTGTTTTGTAGCTATCTTTCCCAAATTCTGCTCACTGCCAGAAGGACTTGCCTGTACCTTATTCTGCAGAGACCTGGGCTAAAGAACCAACAAAGAATTTTAACACTGCAAGGGGCCTCAAGAATCACTTAGTCCATTCAAAGAACGAAAACTCTCTATACCTCTTTCATCTTCATATTTTTCTATACCCATTTAAAGCATTCTAAATCCCCTATACACCCCTGGACAAGAAGTCATCCAAGCTCAACTTATATGACAGGAAACTCTCTCTCTTTTCTCTCCTTCATCCTTTCTCCACCCTCCCCACCCAAGGTTAGTTTACAGAAAATAAATCTGATAAATTAATTCATGTTTAAGGATGAGTTATGGGGCTTAATGTCTTATTACTCCCAATTCACCTATGTGTATTTTAATAGGCCCTTTTGGAGATATAGTGCCTGAAACGAAAAGTATGTAAATTGTAAACATTTCAGACACTGGTGGAGAAGGTATTCCTGAACAGGTGGGACCTCTTTTAGTCCTTCAAATCACCAGTTATTCCTATGCATGCATTTGCCTCAGGTTTCATAGCCTTTGGGCTATGAAGTTCAAGAAGCCCACATGACCCTTTAGCTCCCACTCAGAGAGAGTCCCACATCAACTCACCTTGGGTAGGTCTGTGGCCCCACGGATCCTCTGTGCCACCTTCTCTCCATCAGGGTGAATTTTGGCCACGTGTCTCCACATCCTCTCCCAGGTGGCCTCATCCACAGGCAGCCCACCCCGGTTAACAAAGAAGGGGACACCTCCATCTCGGAGGTCTTCATCCCCTTCCTCCTCTTGCTCTTCTTCCCTCTGTGCTGAGGCCCCTTCACTGGTTTCAGATCTCCTGACTCCAGAGGCAGCAATGGCACCACTGCCACTAGGGCCCACCTTTTTCCCCCCAGGCATCCCAAACTCTTCAGGGAAAAAAAAAATGTTTCCAGAAAAGGAAAATTAGGTAGCTCACAGGAAACTACCGACTGAATTGACTCACTCACTGCCAGAGAGACAACACATGACCCACCAGGGTGTAGGGCCCCTTTAAGAAATCAGGGTGTGGTTCATTTATAATAAAACAATAATTTTTAAAAAAGATAGAATCAGTGCAATATCAGGGTACACTCCAGGGCAGAAAGGTTCTTGGTTGTCTGGGATCAACCTTGCAGTAATACTTGGATTTGTTAAAAAGAAAACAGAAGCGGCTAAAAAAAACATAGCCTAAGAGGCCTGCACACAAACACAGACAGCCCAGAGCTCTCTGGAAGAACAATGACAGAAGCTTGGGGTTAAAGAAAAGTCTAACGGGCCAGAAGCCTGACAGCTCAGATCAGCTTCAAAAGGACAGGGCAAGGCACATCAGTGCGTGCTGACTTAGTGCCCCTCAGTCCCAGCTTCAGGAAGAATGAATTCCTCCACAAGGCACACAAGACGACATTAGCCCGAGGGACCAAGGCTCTCATGGACTAGTCGGCTTCAGGAACAGACTATCTGCTGGCAGCTTTTTTCCGGGGGAGACGGGACTGGGCGGAGGGGGGTGGAGGAGAGGAAGGGCCGAGAGAGGAAGGGGGGGGGGACTGGCAATTTCCCTCTGGGGATGGACAGCAAAGAGGATACACGGCTGTACCTTACAGGGAAGTGGGCACCACAAGGGGCAAGGGACGGGCAAACACGCATCCCACCCGGTCCAACTACCTTTACAAAGTGGTCTTTGTCTCTGGTACCACCGCTCGCTGTCTCTTCACCCCTCCCAAGACAGCAACAAAACCCGCATCGGTGGGAATTACATTTTTTTTTTAAGAGGAAGGAGGGAAGTAAAGGGGGAGGGTGATAGGGCAGAGAAGGAGATAAGGCAATATAAAGAAGACCCTTCTTGTTTCCACCCTTCCTCTGCTAGCGGGAGGTTGGTGACTTCACAGTGCCAGACTCCCCCACCGATGCCATTCCAGAGCTTCTCCTATACAGTCCCTTGCCCCAACTCAACTGACAGGGCTCAAGCAGGGTGAAGGGGGCCAGACTGAGCGCCTGGCTGAGGTCACCGAGCTCCGAGCTATGGCCACTGGGGCGCCGCCCGGGACTGGATGCAGCATGGGAGGCGGCGGGAGGCGATGCCCGCGGTCACCCGGAGAGTGGAAGGGGGAAGAAAGAGAGGGAAGGATGCTTTGGGAGCAGGGCAGGGTGGCGGACGCGCAGGAGGGGCTCAGGCTCCTACTTGCTGGGCAAAGGGGTGGAGAGCGAAGGACAGAGGGAAAGAGGGGGGATGGGGGTAGGGTTGCAAAGAGAGACTCAGACTCCAGCTGCAGCAGCCAGCGGATGTTGCCAGAGGCGAGCCACAAAGCCCCGGGAGGGAGCGACGCTGCTCCCGGGTCCCTGGCAGTCCATGGGGGTGCTGCAGGAGGGGATGGGAGCTCATATGCCCATTGCGTCCTCTGTGGCCTGAATGCTGCTGCCACTGCCACTGCCGTCGCCGCCTCTGGGAACAAGGGCAAAGCTGCCGCGGCGTACCCCAGCTGCTCCACCCCCCCACAGCCACCCCCCCCCCCTCCAGACTCCAGACTCCGCCCGGCGTCTCTGTCTCCCGCCCTGGCACTCTGCGCGCATGCGTTCCCTGTCCTCCCCTTTAAAGGGCCAGCAGACTCCCCCACTCTGGCCCCCTTCAACCCCGAAGTTGTTTAGGAGCTGCAGATGCTTCCCTTTTTCTTACACCCACGCCCTGACGCCGTAGATCTGGGAATTTACCTGGGACTTCCAGACAAAGCAGAGGAGGAAGTTGGCCCCGGTGGGAAGAATGAGCAGAGCATCTTGGTTCTATCAGGCGATTAGCCTAGTCATCTTTTTATGGATGAGGAAACTGAGGCCCAGAGAAGCCACGTGACTTACTGCAGTCAAATACCTAGTGACAGAACTGGGACTGGAATCTAGATTTTCGCTTTCCAGAGGAGAGCCATATGGATAGATAAGAATATTTTGTTGTTCAGTCGCTTCCGACTCCTCATGACCCCATTTGGGGTTTTCTTGGCAAAGGTACTGAAACAGTTTGCCATTTCCTTCTCCAACTCTTTTATACATGAGGAAACTGAGGTAAACAAGGTTAAGTGACTTGCCCAAGGTCATACAGCTAATAAGTGTTTTCGGTCAGATTTGAACTGAGGAAGATTTTCCGACTCGGGCCATGCACTCTACTCTGCTCAAAATTCCAGTCCCACTTCTGTTATTAACTTAGCTATGTGGCCTTGAGTAAGTCTCTTGATTTCTCTTGGTCTCAGTTTTCTCATCCATAGAAAGAGGATGATTTCTAAGGATCTTTCCTGTTCTACTATTCTGAATGACTGAAGGAAGGGTCAGTGGATGTAAATAGTAACATTTACTATGTAGAAGGTCCAGGAGGGACCTTCTACAACTGACACTCAGAACTGAGGAGTTAGGCACGTAGGTGGTGCAGTGAATAGAGCACCCGCCCTGGAGTCAGGAGGACCTGAGTTCAAATCGGCCTTCACAGTAGTTGTGTGACCTTGGGCAAGTCATTTAACCCCAATTGCCCAGCCTTCCCCCCTCCAAAAACAACAAACTGAAGGGTTAAATGATTACACTTGGTAACTCATGCCCCAGAGGGAGTGATCATTCAGTCAATAAACATTTATTAGTGTCCCCTATGTGCCAGGCACTGTGCTATATCCTGGAAACACACAAAGAGACAAGACAGTCCTTACCTTCGAGGAGCTTATCATCTAATGGGGAGGCAACATGCTGTCTGTAGTCCTATACAGAAAATTTCCTGTTGGAGGTGGATTTTAATTGAGACTTAAAGGAGGACCCGGAGGTCAGCAGTCTGCAAGGAGGAGGGAGAGTGTTTCAGTCCTGGGTTCAGTCAGAGAAAATGCCTGGAGTCTAGAGAACCTGCGTCTTGTTGGTGGAACACCCAGGAGGTCGGCATCACCACATTGAACCATACAAGACTAGAATGGTAGAAGGCGGCTAGGCTAGGTTATGAAGGATTGTGTATTTTGTATTCAATCCTGGAGGTAATAGGGAGCCCCTGGAATTTATTGAACAGGGGGGTGATTAACTGCCAAAGGTACTTACCTATGGATTACTCTTCTGATCCAACTCCCTAGTGTCCCTTCTCCCAGGGAAACTCAGCTGGAAGGTTCAGCAAGATCAGTCAAGGCTAATGGAATGAGGTACATGAGGACAGTGCCCCAACCTGCCTCCTGTGCGGTTATGACTTTTCAGAAAGGCATCCTTTCACTTTAATATATATGTGCCTGTTGGCAAGGTGACTCAAGCTCTTCAATTCTTCAAACAGTAGATATGGGGGACAAAGAAGGGATGTGAGAAGGGAGGCCGCCCAGTCAGGGATGAAGGCAATAACTGTTACATCTGGTTTTTCAGGGATAATGAAGTGTTGAGATTAACACTGGGCACAAGGGTATTTTCTGAAACCAAATTTCTAGGAATTGAAAGACAAGAAACATGACTTGTTTAAATTATTTGAGGGGTGTGTGTGTGTGTGTGTGTGTGTGTGTGTGTGTGTGTGTGTATGTTATAGAATCATTATGAAGGTTTCAAAGGACTCTAACCATTAAGGAACTGAGTAGTATTGTCAACTTTCTCCTCAGGGTTTGACTGTTACAAGAAAAGTTGTTTTGGGTCTTGGCAGAATATTGGAGGATTGTACTTGGAATGGCTCAAGTTGTCTCTGAAAGGCATAAAGTTTCCCTCAGATCCAAGAAGGAGCTGAAGTTCAGTTTCACAGTTGGCTGTAGAAAGACACCCAGTCTTCTATCTTCTAACCCACTGTTCTTTCTATCACACCATACTGAACTCTTGAGGCATAGAGGGAGGAAGGCTCAGAATGAATTAGTGAACAAAAGCTTGCAGTAACAAGGGGCAAGAAGAAATAATTTTCTTGAAGACCATCCTTCAGCATGAGATAGTACAGACTATATATGCAGAAAGGCATTGTTCAGTTTTGCAGGGACAATGGAGTGACCGTCCTTCCCTTGGTAGGTCACAATATGGCATCTCTCTTAAAGTCAATACTAGGAACACATTATAGTCAATTCAGTTCAATAATAAATTTTCATTAGATCAGAGGTGTCAAACACCTTTGCCTTTGGGTCTGCCTCACTTCTGAGTGTGGCCCAACCAGATTAAACTGTATTTGGGAAATAGTTAACAAAATAATTAAAAAATGCAATAGAATATATATTATGTTAACACATGGGATCCTTATGTATGTTTTAAGGGTCCCTGTTTCTATTTGAGTTTGATACCACTGCATTACATATCTGCTGTATTCCAGGCAGGAACAGAATGTGGTAGGCACTATGGATACAAAGATAAAAATAAAACAATCCCTGCTTTCAGAGAGCTTATAGTCTAATGAAGGGATACAATATGTACTCTGCAAGGTATGATAGAGGGTATGGGGTTTAAAGCTAGGGTCTGAATCCCACTTTTGCTGCTTATGATTTGGGGGATCTTGGGCAATTTATTTAAATACTTGACCTCAGTTTCCTTATATGGAAAATGAGGAAATTGGGTTAGTTGAATTCTGAGATCAATGAAGTGGACATAAAGAAATACTAGGAGGGGGAAAGAACTAACACTTTGTGGGGGGAGGGGAGATGTGGGAAAGTCAGGAAAGTACTTGAGTTAAAGATTTTTTAAATTAAATTAAGTTAAATTAAATTTTAAATTAAATTAAGTTAAAAGCATTTTCCTTAAAAACTAGCATCTGAGTTAAAACTTGATAGGACAAAGGGTTGTAAGAGGTGACAATGGAGTGGAAGGTGGGGAGGGATTGCATTTCAAGCCGTTTTCTCAAGTGCATCACCTACAGGTGGTGGTTAACGGGTTGTAGGTTATCCCAATACCCAGGACTGCATTCTCATCCAAAGCTGTTACAATGCAGGAGCCAGGATCATGGATGATTCAGAAAGGATCAGGAATCAAGTGGGATCCTTACAATCAGCAAGTGTCCACAGCAAGTCAAGATTGCATATGATTCTCCTGCAGTCACACAGGACTACTTGCTATACCTGAACTCAGCATTCCATTACCAATGTCTATATCTTTACCAGGTTGAACACCTTGCCTTGGAACACATCTCTCTCTGGTGGTCAAATTCCTTCAGAGTTCAGTCTAAGTATGACACAAGGCCTATCCTGATTCCCCTGGGGTACTACTGTCTTTTATTTTGTTTATACTTAGATATATATAAAATTACTTTATTTTTACTAAATTACTTTTTTAAACTAAAATTACATTACTTTTTACATACTTTATTACGCATATAGTTATTTATCTGTGGATACATTGCTTTTCTCCAACAAAATGTTAACTTCTTAAGAGCAGAAAATATTTCACTTTTTGTCTTTGTATCTCTAGTGTCTAGCCATGCTTGGCACGTAACATGCATTCAATAAGTGCTTGGGAAAAAAAATCAGTAAAACAGGAAGTGAGATGCTAGTGTACCAAGAAGAACGACTTCATTAACGGGTTCTAGAAAGATCTAGAAAGATCATTGAACAAATCCCCTTTGTTTTAAATATAGTAATAATTTACATTTGTATAACATTGAGGCTTTTTCCTTAGCATTTTCCTTAAAACAATCCTCTGAAGTCAATGGTACAAATATTATCTCCATTGGGAGTTTTTTTTTTTGTACTGGGAAAACTGAGATTCATAGAGATAAACTAATTTACCCATATTCACATTTCTAGTATGTGTCAGAGTAAGAATTCAAACCCAGGTCTTCCAACCAAGTCTAACTCTGTTCTATTATAGTGTCTTGTAATGGAGAAGCTGAGGTCTGTAGAAGCAAAATGATTTCTCTAAGGTCATGTAGAAAGTTAATGCCAGAGCCAGGACTACTAGGTTTCCATTAAACCATGATTAGTTAACGATCTAAAGGGTCTTGGATTTAGGAGGTAAAAATGATACTACTTTCTTGATTCATTCAATATGAGACAATTTATTAAGGACTTAGAACGTGCAAGGTACTAGAGATACAAAGACAAAACATAAATTAGATCTGCTTGTTTTCTCTGGTTCACTGGACAGATTTAGGACTTGTTCAGGTCAGCATATCGTCATGGCTCTGTAAGGTCACAGATCTAATGATTATGGTTTCTAAATCAAGGATCTATCCATATAGACTCATTGCTTCAGTTACAAGCTCTTTCAGGGACTCTCCTTCCTAATTCCTTCTTGTCCAATCCTCTCTTAAGCTCTTTTATTGCCTGTTTTCCCTCCTTTCCACCCCTGGCTCTACAAGTTTCTTTGTTCCAAGACAGTTCCTCCATTCAGTTCTTGTCCGTTCTGGATGCTTAGCACATTGCTGAATGATTTTTCAGAGGAGCCTCTGAGCAACAGCTGGTCACAGCTGGTCATGAGGGAGAC
This sequence comes from Pseudocheirus occidentalis, assembly GCA_028646575.1. Taxonomy (NCBI): domain Eukaryota; kingdom Metazoa; phylum Chordata; class Mammalia; order Diprotodontia; family Pseudocheiridae; genus Pseudocheirus; species Pseudocheirus occidentalis. Next base: position 187,500,490 of record CM053598.1, read on the forward strand.
TAAGGTGCCCCTTCCCTTCACTATAATGGAGCCCTGGGAAACAAGGCAGAGTTTTAGATTTTTTTTCTCCAGTGGTCTGGGGATAATAATGAGTCTTACATAGTATTCAACAGACAGTGAGAGCCCCATGCCCATGTGAACAGGGCAAGGTGCCCATTTGGGCTGCAAAATAAACAGGCGACATATGTGCTCCAGACCAACCCACAATGACTCCTTTATCTTGCCGTTGCCAGAAGTGAAATAACACTCTATTACTGAAGGCATCAAACAATCAAGTAAACAAAATGTTTTCCTTCACTCCCCCCATACCCTTCTTTCTCACTCTTTTAAGACCTTTGGAAACTTCAATCCTGAAAATTTCCTGTGATTTCCCTTCCAAAGGAAGCCAGACCAACAAACACCAACAGAACAAGACCTGAATGAACCCCCTTGAGGGAATCTTGAAGTTTGAGTTCTGTTCAGATAGCAAAGACCCCTTGTTCATCCCCTTGGGTGTGGGTCAAGGATAAATAGAGATGAGAAGGAAAGAGAGTTATAAAGGAGGGCATCCAGAACTATGGGTCAGCTTTGGGTCAGCACATGGTTCTCTGGTAATGAGTGGATGAAGAAGGGCTTGGTTGAGTGGCTCCTTGTCCTCATTAAACACAACAGGACTGTGTTTTAGTACAATACAGAGATAATTGAGAGCTGCAACTTATTTGGCAATTAAGTGAGCTCTTCATAAGTATTTCTGGAATGAGTGAATGGTTGAATGATGACAACCTGAAATGACATTAGAAGAACAGGTAAATGGCAGCACAAACTGCTTTGGAGACTGAAAAGTTTTTTAAATCCTTGAAGTTTGATGATTACTACTATAGAACAGTTAATTGCAAGAACAATGAACATGGAGTTAGGAGATACTGAACTAAGTTCAGAAACTGGCTTTGTGTGACCATAGGTAAGTTACTTAACCATTCTTGGTCTCAGTGTTTCCATATGGAAAATGGGGATATAGATACTTATCTCATGTGAGAATCTTTTCTCAAGAAATTTAATATTCCTCTACACCTCAAAACCCACTTTTATACTTGGAGAATTTGAGCCATATGTCGACACCTCCTTCATCACCTTGACCTACAATCCATCGATCTCCCCAATTCCTATGACCTAGTCCTTCACTATATCTCAGCCTCATACAAGGATAATTATATCTTTGATCTCAATAACACCTATAAATGTTCCACATTCTTGATCAAGAACTCAGATATTCCTCTTTATGATCATAACATATTTCTTTGTGCTTCAATCATCTAAAAGCTATTATTTGTCTTTATGGTACTCTTTTATTATTCTTGGTGCTCTCTCGTATTATTCTGGCCCCTTTTTCCTCCTTTCCCAATCTTTACACTGTCATTATTTGTTTGGTTATAACGGATCTCTCAAAAGATCTATCCTTTTGTCCCATCACTGCTCCTGCCTTGTCACACTATGACCCTGGCTCCCTCCCTTCACCTCCCTTCTCAATCGCTACTCATATGTTGCTAAGCGATGCTGGTGATGAATACAAAGATTTGGCCCTCTCACTGTGTGGGGCAAATGATAAGCACATTGTTTTTACTGACTGACAAAACAAAACTGTGTCTTTCTTCCAATTTCTACCCTTCCTCCTAACTTTTCAATATCTCTTAGGTACACCATGATTCTTACAGTTCCCAAGGTTCTTAATCTACAGCAGAAATATGATCATGTCACTCCTTAAGGAGCTTCATTGGCTCCCTGTTGCCTCAAGGATACGCTATACACTTTTTAGTTTGACAGTCGAAGCTTTTCAGTCATTTTTCAATCGTTTGACTCTTCAGGACCCCATTTGGGGTTTTCTTGGCAAAAATACTGGGATGGTTTGCCATTTCCTTCTCCAGCTCATTTTATAGATGAGGAACTGAGGCAAACAGGGTTAAGTGACTTGAGCAGAGTCACACAACTAGAAAATGCCTGAGTTCAGATTTAAACCCAGGAAGATGAGTTTTCCTGACTCTGGGCCAGGCACCCCATCCGCTGCAGTGTCAGTCTTTCCAGGTTTATTGCGTATCATTCTCCTATGCACTATGTTCCAACCAAATTACCATACAATGTTCTTCTTACATTGTATTCCTTCTACTGATTCCATGCCTTTGCTCTTGCCTGGAATGCACTTCCTTCCCCTCTCTGCCAGCTGGACCTCTGGCAGTAACCTGTATTCGTCACACATCTAACAGAGCAGCATCTGGAAGGGATGTATTTAGCAGAAACCTTCAGGAAGCAGGCTTGGTAACACCTTGAGGACAGCCCTAGAAAACATCAGCATCCCCTAATGGTCCAGGGTGAGAATTGCCTTCCTACTTGTCCACTCTGGCCATATGTGTCTACATCTTCATATATATACACCCAGTCATGTGCATTCTCTATGTGAAAGCCTTTCCATTCATATTACCTACATGTCTATATTCTTCCCATTGTTGATATGTATATGTATAGTCCAAGATTTGGGGCAAATTTTTAATTTCTACTTTTTCTATTAGGTTATTTTATTTAATGCCATTTCTTTGAATTAATTTGATCCTTGGGCTTACTGTTAAAGGTGGACTCATGAATGATGGTTTTAGTGATTGTACAGCCAGAGTACCTTGAAACTGGCTGGAGTAGCCTTTTCTAGGGGAACCTGTTCTGCCAGCTGAAGTTGTACACTCGCCCATTACACATGTATTGCTTCCCCAGTATAATGTATTCTTTTTGCGGGAAAGAACTGTTTTTCATATTGACTTGATATCTCTAGCATCTAGCACAGAACCGTGCATATAACAAGAGCTCAATATGTCCTGTTTCAGATTGTGTCATATTGGATAATTGTGTGGAAAGCACTTTGTATATACCTTCAATCACTATGTATAGATTGGTTATTATTATTATTATTAATAATAAGGCCTAGAAAGAGGACAATAGCCTGAAATGTGGATGAATGGAATAAGAATGACTGCAGTCTTTCTCCTTTGTCTACTATAGTAATAGTCTTGGGGTTGGTGATACCCTGAACACATCAATCGTCTGCTTTGTTCTGCTTAAGAAGTTTGAAGTGTGAAAAAGGCAAGAACACCAGCTGTCTTTTGGAGATGATGCTGGGAATGTGGGGAAGATGCCTGCACAGACTGAGCCCCAGTGGAGCATTTGGATCCACTGTTAATCCTGGATTAGAAGGTTGTTGGGAGACTAGGTCAAGTGTGGTAGGGGGAAGTGGATTGATATTTCATAAGGCTGTTTTCAGGAAGAAAACTGAAAACGAATCACAGATATTGTTTGTTTTACAAAAAGGAATAATCTGGGGAGATCAAGAAGGAGCAATACCCATGGATTTTGGTAGCTGAAGGCTTTAAGGATGGTTCTTAATTATTTGATAAAATACAAAGGGGATAAAAAGTACAGATGACCTGTATCTGAGTTATATCGCCTTTAAGCCTGACAAAGAACTTTTCTAATGCTTCTTTGAGTGCCATCTAGTGGCCACTGATTCTTTTAAAAAGCATTCTAAGACACTAATTATCTCGAACTAATAGGATCACTGACTTAGATCTGAAAGGGACCTCAGAGGCCATCTAGACCAGCCCCTTAATTTTACAAGTAAGAAGACTGAAGCCCAGTAATATCTGGGGTAAATGTCATATGATAAAGTTATTTGTATTTTTTTTGTGAGGAGACATAAGAAAAGCAACGCACATTTGTATGGTATGTTATAGTTATGAGGCGCTCACCTCCTCACAGAGAGGTTTATGTAGTTATAGCTAACACTAGGCTTCATTTCATGTAATAGTAGCTAGTGCTTACATAATGCTTTATGGTTTCATGTTATTGTGCTTATTTTTTCTTCTTCTCCCTACCTCCATTTAAAAGATTTTTTTTAAAACTGCCAACAAACTTGTAACAAATATACAGAGTAAAACAAACCAAATTCTCACATTGTTTGTGTCCAAAATGTATGTTTTATTCTGAATTTTGAGTCTATCACCTCTATGTAAGGAGGTGGGTAGCATATTTTTTCATTTGTCCTCTGGAATCAATGGCTGGTCATTGAATGAATCAGAAATACTGTCTTTCAAAGCTGTTTATCTTTACGTTGTTATTGTATAAATTATTCTGGTTCTGCTCGCTCCAGTCTACATCAGTTAATATTAGTCTTCCCAGGTGTTTCTGAATCTGTTCCTTTGCTCATGTCTTATGGTGCAATAATATTCTACTATTTTCATGTTGTAATTTATTCATCCATTTCCCCAACTGATGGCCCCCTCTTCCCCTTAGTTTCCAGTTCTTTGCCATTACAAAAAAGAGTTGCTATACATATTTATATAAAACTTTACAAAACATTTATAGACACTGTCTCATTTGATTATTTCATGTGTGTGTTTCTTTCTACATGTGTGTATACAGTGAAAACATTATTATCCCCATTTTATAGATAATGATTGAAGGATTCAGAGCTGGAAGAGGTTTTTAGACATCATCTCATCTAGGAAGTTCAAACTCAAATAGAAACAGGGCCCACTAAACCACATATAAGGATCTGTAAAAGTTACCTGTTATTTCAGAAAATCGCACGTTAACTTTACATATATACTATTGTACTTTTGTTTATTTTGTTAAATATTTCCCAATTACATTTGAATCTAGTTTGACCCCACTAGGGAGTGTTGCTAGTAATATTTGATACCTGTAGAGTAGATTCCAGTTCAGCCTTCTTTATAAATGAAAAAACAGACCCAGAGATATGAAGTAACTTGGACAATTATTACATACCTATTACACAGGTAATAGGATCATAGGATTTAGGAATACATATTAGAGGTCATCTGGTCCAAACCCTTAATATTTTACAAATGAGGAAAGCAAAACCTAGAATGGTTAAATAATTTGTCCAAGATTACATAAAGCCTAAGATTTGAACTTGTACTCTCCCTCCTACTTAAAAAGACTAAATGACTTGTCCAAGGTCATATAGCTAATTAGTGGCAGAACCAGGACATCAGCCCAGGCTGTCTGACTTTAGTGCTTTTTCCAAAACAATAGAATAGAGAGTTCTTAATAAATTTTTTGTCCTGGACCTTTTTTTTTTGGCAGTCTGGTGAAACTTGTGGATGCTTTATCAGAGTAATTTTGTGCCTATATTTGCAGCTGAAGAAAATGCTAAATTTCAGTTAAAGGTTAGTGAAAATACAGATGTAGTTCTCTTCCCGCCCCCCCCCATTCAAGTTCAGAGATACTCCCCTATGAAATCTATCCTCAGTTTAATAAATCCTGCCCTAGAATACTTTTGGAGTTTGGGGAGAAGGGAATGGAATTTCATTAACTTTTAAATTAGTCAGAGCAGCAGTGACTTTATTTCCCTGTTATATACCTGACTAGGATGACCAGGATCTGATTGATAAATTGCTATTGTGATTTCTCCCTTATCCCTTTCTGGGTGAGACTTGGGAATTTCTTTTGTTGTCCAATTAGAATTGTTTCTAGACCTTTGTTGACCTTTCTGGTGGACTAAGGCTGTCCTCCTCAAGTTTAAGATAACCCTCACTTATCTCTAGTTTTGAGAGATGTAACTGTACAAATTTACATTTCTTTGGAAATAAATGGGTCACTCTTGCCTGGGACTTTTAGAAGATGAATCTTTACTGTCAGAGAGTCTGTGTAACCTTGTCTTGGACTTTGGCTGTACATACCCAGTGCTTTCTGTGCCCTGGCAGTCTGGCAGAGGCTGAGATGCCATTGTTTTTGCTTCCTAGGCTTCCAACTTGTAAATCAGCCAACTCAGCTGCTGCTGGGTCACCTTCTAAAGTTATGGAAAGTTCCTGAAAGTCTATCTTGCATTTTCCTCCAAGGTGGATGCAGCTATAACATCCCAAGGGAAACATCTTATGCCCAGAAACATGGGAGTTGGTGCTTTGTCCACAGCAGTAGTTCAGGTAAACTCAAATCAACAAATATTTATTAAGTTTCTGATGACAGACAAGGTGTTAGGGACACAAAGACATAAAAAGAATTTTCCTTGCCCTCAAGAAGCTTTCATTCAATTGCATTGGTATGAATTATTGTTAAAGAACTAACAATTCAATTTAGTTCAGTTCAAATTAGGCTAGGAAAGGACCATAGACTTATAATTAGAAGGGACCCTAGATGCTGTCTAGTTCAGTTCTCATCCCCCAGTCCTATTTTATGGATGAAACAAAAACAATGACATCTCTGTGTCTACTAAGGCACAGGGAATATTGAGTATATGCTGTGTCTGTACATATTTCATATATATATGTATATACACATACATGACAGGATTGCAAAGACTACAGATATAGGTACATGCAATACACACATGATGAAAAATTGCATGAGTTGTATACAATATTTTTGTTGTTGAAATGTTTGCATTGTACCTGACTCTCTATGACCCCATTTGGGGTTTTCTTGGCAAAGACACTGACGTGGTTTTCCATTGCCTTCGCCAGCTCCTTTTACAGATTAAAAAACTGAGGCAAACATGGTGAAATGACTTGCCCAGGGTCACATAGCTAGAAAGTATCTGAGCCAGATTTGAACTCAGATACTCATTACTACAGGGTCAGTGCTCTACCCACTATATCACCTAGTTGTTCTTTATACAGAATCTATCTATCATATCTGTCTGTCTGTCTGTCTATACATACACACAGTATATTTCTCAATATTGTGTGCATGTGTGTGAGACAGACAGACAGACAGAGAGAAGACAGACAGAGAGACAGACAGATGGAGAGAAAGAGGGGGGAGGAAGAGGGAGGGAGAGAGAGAGAAAGAGGGAGAGGGAGGGTGAGAGAGAGGGAAAGACAGACAGACAGACAGAGGGAGAGACAGACAGAGACAGAGAGAGAGAAAGAGAGAGAGAGAGAGGGAGAGAGAGAGGGAGAGGGAAGGTGAGAGAGAGGGAAAGACAGACAGACAGACAGAGAGGGAGAGAGAGAGAGAGAGAGAGAGAGAGAGAGAGAGAGAGAGAGAGAGAGAGAATGAATTGGGAATTTCATCTGTTATCTAGTTAGAATTGTTCCTAGGCTTTTGTCTAGAAACTCTCTCTCTCTCTCTATAATTATCCATCCATCCATCCATCCATCCATATGTATATTAATATGTGGCACTGTGCCAGGTGCTAGAGATACAAAGACAAAATCAAAACAGTCTGTGTCCTCAAGGAGCTTATATTCTACTGGAGGAATAATAGTCCACATATAAATAAATACAAAACAATGTCAGGGCCTGAGACAATAACTCCTAGGGGCAGCAGGGAAGGCCTCTTAAAGGAGGGGGCATTTTAACCTTGAAGGAAGCTTTAGTTATAAGGGTATGTAGGCAAAGGGGGAGGTTGATCAGGGAGACCTTATGAGGGTCCCTCTCCACCACATCAGCTTGATGAAATTATAGGGGGTGGATCTTTGCTAAAAGGACACTGCCCTTGTAGGAAGGCATAAACATATCACTCTCTTGCTGAGGTGACACAAGAAACTCCTCTGATTGGTTCCTAGTGACTGATTGCCTTGACAATGATTTGTTGTGACTAAGAGTCAGTGGAGCTGGATTTAGATCGTTTAGATAGGCATTCTTTCCCTAAGGTCTATAAAAGTGTGCTACAAAGTGGTTCATGCTTTTTGCGCATTTTCTCTGCCTTAGAATTCTAGTCTGGAGTGTAGCAGGAGGAGTAGGGGAGGTAATTTTTTCCTTCTCAGCTTTGGAGCAGAAAATGTCAGGAGAAACAAAAGTGAGCTGTCTTTGTTTGCTTGGATGGCATGACAAGGAAATTCATAGACGTTGAGTTCTTGGTTGCCTTTGGCCTTTCTGCTTCCTTTACTGAGCGCAGGTCAGAGACTTGCTGAACTAGCACAGTGACAACCTGAGTCAGATTCTGTCCTTTACCTGCTACTACAGTTTGCCCAGGTTCAACTCTCTGGAGCCTGACCTCTTCTCAGGTGATCAGGCTTCTCACTCTCACATTCATTGGTTCATCGCCCACAACCCTGTTACACTGAGAACAATTTTGTTTTTATCTCTTATCTAGGATTTTCCCAAAAGAGGGAAAGTAAAAGAGGTATTTGATGTACAAACATGAATTGGATATGGTACAGGTCATTTATTCCTACTTGAAGAAAGCCTTGACAAGAACAAGAGAATGTAGCAGGCACCTGTAGTGACCAGAACAGAAATCAGTATTTTACTCTTTACGACTAGAAGTTAGCTGGGAGGCCAATATTCAAGTCTCTTTGGGACATAGAATAATTCCTGAAAGGCTGCTAATTAGCCACTTCACATTTCCCCACTGTATTGACGTCATTCAATCAAAAGACAACCTTGATCTTTTGGTGGCCTTTTTTCTATGCTGAGGCTTGGTGCCAGCTCACTCCTGTGACTTAGTGACTCTTTCCTGACAGTGACCAAATTAAGGGCTAATGGATTCAGACCTTTCCCAGAATATTCTTACTTTGAGTTACTGGGATGGTGTGGGTCTAAAATGAATGAAAAGTATTTGTTCATTCATCTCCCAAGAGTTTTTACCTTATGGGGATAGGGGAGCCTAATGGCTATTTGAATTCATTATTTTTCTATGTTTGTCCACAGCCTCCTGCGATCCTTGTGCATTTTATGATAGGTGAAATAGAGATTTTCCTATATTTGACACCTATTAAGTACCAGTGAAGGAATGGTGATTCTGTTATCCACAATTGGAGAAACCTAGACCAAGCCATACTTTATCTTTATCCAGAAAAATTTCCCTAAATCGGGGTAGAGAGGAAATCTTCTCGAATGGCAGCATGAGTCAAAGACAGAAACTGACTCCAGCACTAGAGGAAGAGAAGGGAAAGGGATAAGCCTTTATTAAATGCCTACTATGGGCTAAGCACTTTATAAACTTCATCTCATTTGAACTCAGCTCATGTGAGACCAGAGTCCTTGAAGGGCTCTGAGCTGAGTCACATCTATCCAGGATCTGTGGATGGTTAATTCAAGTTGTTTAGAGCAAGGGTTGCTTAAGAGGCTGTGGTCATTTGTTAAATTCCTGCTTTCTCTAAATTTTACTTGCAAGGGGTAAGCCTTGGTGTTGACTTAATAGAACTAAAGCTGGAATCTGCTCCATATGAGTAGGAGCAGAGTTGCTGGTGTGTGGTGGTATTGATTTAAAATGATGCCATCAATTTCAACCAAATTGGATTCTAGTGGGAGTTGAGTCATACCAAAGCAATCCATTTGGAAGAAAATTCTGTGTGGGTTTGTCCTGGAGAGGTTAGGGTGATAGTAATCTCCCTATATTTTGCCCTAGTCAAACAATATCTGGAGTATTTAGGCAGGATGTTGATAAGCTGAACATCATCTAGAAGAAGCTAGTCAAGATGGTAAAGGGCCTCGAGTCCATGACATACAAGGATGTCATGGGAGAAATGATAGCTAAACTCAAATATTTAACATGTCATGTGGAAAAGGATTAGATGTGCTTCGTTTGGTCCCAAAGAGAATAATTAGTGGAATAATTAGTGGAAGTTATAAAGAGGCAAGTTTCGATAGGAATGAGAGAAAAAACTTTCCAATAATTAGAGCTGTGTAAAAGTAGGGTTGCCTGACACAGGAGATAGTGAGAGTTTCCCAAATCAGAAACTAGATGTCTACTTTTGGGGTCTGTTGTAGTGGAGGATTCCTTTGGTATATTGTTTGCTAGTTTGCTAGACTAGTTTCCTTCTGAGGTTTCTCCCAACAAAGATTCTCTGATTCTGTGAGAGATTAAATTATTCAGGAAACCAGGCCCATGTTCAAAGTAATCACAACTAGAATCTTCCTCTTTAAGGTTACCCACAATCTATTCTTTAGTAACTCAAATTTACGTGCTGTCACCCAGCATGTAAACAAGGGCAGGGATTCTTTCTACCTTTCTTTGTGTCCTCAGCCCTGAGTATGGTGCTTGGTGTACAGTAAGCTGTGGAGGTTCCCCTGTTAACAGGGTATCTATAATGACTATACCATGTGTTAGAATTTCCCTTCTTCACAAAAGAGCAGGATCATGGAATTATATAACAACCAGTCAATTCGAAGGATTGTTGCTTGACATACAAGTGATCCTTTCTGAGTGAACTCTAGCCAAATTTGGAGATGCCTTTAGATGCCAGAAAGGACAGAACCAACCTTGATCAACTCAAGGGCAACCCTGAGCAGAAGCATCAGACTTGAGACCCTCTCCCCTATGCTACCCTCTGCAGAATGCCTCTAGAAGCTATAATATCTCACCCTTTTCCCACCCTCTCTCTCTGCTGTCTTGTAGAATCTCTCCCTTGGAAGCTTTTTCTCAGACATTAAACGCTTTGTAATCTGTGATTAGACTGTTTCGTTTCAGGCCCCTTTATAGGCCTGTGGGTCTTTTGTTAATATCCCTAAAGTTTTGCCCTAGGCTCTCTTTTCTCTCTCTGTTGGTAACTTTACCAGCTCCTGTAGGTTGGACTATCACTTCTATGTCAATGATTTGCAGATCTACATATCCAGCCCAATCTCTCCCCTGAGTTTCAGTTCTACATCATGAATTATCTATTGAACATTTCAAATTGTATATCCCATAGACATTTCAAGCTCAGCACTTGAGTGAGTGTCTTCTCCATGGAGGCAGCTGAAGGAGGTGCTGTGGAGCACTTAGACCTTGGTCAGGTGTTGAAGACACCAAGTTTGTCCACTTCATCCTGGGGCATTGCTGGTTGCCCTGACTTTGATAATTCAGGAAGAGAGAATGAGACTGATGATTTTTTTGCAACAGCTTCCCTTAAATTTAATTCACTCTCTAGTTAAGATGCCACCTGTGATGGCTTTGATCCTCTTCCAAAATGAAGGATGAACAAGCACAAACTGGTCTCTTTTTCTCCAATCTCTCACTACACCAGACCGTCCTCTTCATTGTTGCCAAAGTGATTTCGCTTAAACTCAGAGCTGAATATCAACTCCCCTACTCAATCATACACGGAAACATGAACTCTTCTGTTTTAACTTTTAAAGCCCTTTACAACCTGACCCAGCTTATCTTTGAAGCTTAATTTGACATTGCTCCCACTTCCACATTTTTTGATCCAACCAAACTGGTCTTTTCTTTATTCCTCACGTATGACACTTCATCTTCCATCTCTGCCTTTGTATTGGTCATCCCAGTATCTTCAGATGCACTCCCTCCTTACCTCTACTTCATACAGAATCCTTCTTTTCCTTTAAGATGCAAAAAGGTCTTCTACATGACACCTCTCCTCATTTACCTAACTGCTAATGCCCACCCTCCCAAATGATCTTAGGAAGACCTGAGTTCAAATCTAGCCTTGGCCACTTAGTAGCTAGGTGACACTGAGCAAGTTACTTAATCTTTGTTTGGCTCAATTTTCTTATCTATAAAATGGGGATTATAATAGCACTTACCTCCAGGACTGTCAGGGACAAATGAAATAAAAAATATATAAAGCCTTTAGCCCAATGCTACTCACATGGTAAACTATATTATTATTATATTCACGATATCATCATTGCATCTATTATCTTTATATATTATATTTTATTTATATTATAGTTTTATGTTTATAAATATATATTTATATATAATTTATATATTACAAATATATATATTTTGTAAATATAAATGTATTTATATAAATAAATATATTTATATTTATTTTGTGCATACTTATGTATGTATTTGTTGTCTTCCCTATTAAAATGTGTTAGTTGTGAAGAGGGACTATTGTGTTTCTTGTACTTGTATTCCTAGTAGCTCATTCAATGCCCGCACACATCGTAGGTGCTTAATAAATGCTTTGATCAATAAAAGCGCTGATTTATGTCATAAGGCTATGTATTGTCACTGCCTCCTGTCCTTGTATTCTTCAATTAATACCCTGTAGCAATAGTAATGGGGCAGCCAGGTGTCACAGTGGATAGTGTGTCAAGCCTGAAGTTGGTAAGACCTGAGTTCAAATCTAGCCTCAGATACTTACTAGATAGGTGATTTCGGACAAATCACTTAACCTTGCTTCCCTCAGTTTCCTCATCTGTAAAATGAGCTGGAGAAGGACATGGGAAACCATTCTGGCATTTTTGCTAAGATACCAAGACACCAAAAGTACCAAACTCTGGCATTTTTGCCCAAATGGGGTCATGAAAAGTTGGACATGATTGAAATGACTGAACAGCAGCAAGCAAGGACTAATCATAATAATTAGTAACTAGTCACAGATCTATAGTGCTTCATGTAACAAAGCATTTTTCTCACAACTAGTTTATAGGAAAGGTTACACAGGTATTATTAATCTCTAATTTATAGATGAAAAAAATTGGCTTAGAAAAGTGAGGTGGTTTGCCGACAAGGGTCCATATGGCTAGGTAAGTGTGGGAGCTGAGATGCCAACTCAGATCTCCTGGCTTTAGTAGTATTTCAGCTACACCACTCTCCAGCTGTGCCAGGACTAAGACCTAAATAGACACCACTCAACCTGGGCTAGTTACTGGAATTATGGGTACAATGACTAAGAGAGAATACTCAGCAATATCTGCAATACTCAGGAAAGCCCATGACAGCAAATGTCAACGTTAAAAAGACCAGAGTCTTCGATGAGCTAACCCTATGCATGTAAACTGTTTTTCCTCTGTTCTACTGACAAAGACTATGGTTTTTGCCCAGCCAGATGTCTTGTGAAAGGAATGCTAGATTTGGCAAGAGAAAGTGGCTAGACAGATGTTCACCAATCAGCACAGCTGGAAAAACAACACACCCACTTACAATAGAGACTGAACAGCATTTTCTTTGTCTACAAAGGACAAAACAGGTTTATTTTACTCTGATGGATCAGCCAATTAGTGCTCTGGTTTGAATTATAATGTGCTAAAGTGATTTACATGAGAGATTGACCTGGCTAAAGAGATTTTTGATGATTAATAGGATCAAAGAGAAACCAGCAATCCCTGGGCCATTCCTGTAGCCCCAGACTAGCCACATTTCTGCTTCAGTCGCCTGCACTGATTTTATCTTAGTATGGTATCTAGCACATCCTAAGTGCTTAATAAAAGCTTATTGACTGATTGATTGCACACTGAGGCATAATCTGGGTGTTTTTGTTGGTGGTGGTGGTGGCAATGTTGTCACTCAGTCTTGTCTGAATTCATGACTCCATTTGGGGTTTTCTTGGCAAAGATTCTGGGGTGGTTTGTCATTTCCTTCTCCAGCTCATTTTACAGATGAGGAAACTGAGACAAACAGGGTTAAGTGACTTGCCCAGGACAATGAACTGATGTTTGGTAGGTGTTGCCGTGTATTGCCAGAGCTGACTTGAGCATGAGAAGTAAAATGAAAGGCATCATCTAAGAAAGGGGAAAGAAATTGGGCTAGTTATTAAAACATTTCTTGCTTGGAGAAAGCTGCCCAAACTGGCATAGTCTCTCATGCTGTCTGACATAGCTCTGCCCTAGAAGATATTAGGAAACATTTATAGGTATCTTGAAAAAGATAATTATATCTTAAAGCAAAGTCTAGGTTTGAACATAATTAAACAACTAGCTCACTGCCCCATTCCTTCTGGACCATTACCTTACCCTCAGAGTTAAAGGTCTCTCCTCCCTTCCAACAATATGTCCCTTCAAACAATGTTGCTGTTACTGTGTACAATGTTCTCTTGGTTCTTACTCATTTCACTCTCATTATTTCTTGCAAATCTTTCCATGATTTTCTAAAATCATCATTTTTTTTACACCACAGTAGTATTCTATCATAATTGTGTGTCACAACTTGTTTAGCCAGTCCCTAACTGATAGGCATTCCCTCAATTTCCAGTTCTTTGCTACCACAAAGATATTTTAGAACATGTAGATTCTTTTCCTCGTTCCCTGATCACCCTGGGAAACAAACCTAATGGTGTTATTTCTGGATCCAAGGATCTACATAGTTTTATAAATCTTTGGGTATAATTCCAGATTGCTCTTCCAAATGGTTGGATCAGTTCGCAGTTCCATCAACAGTGTATTATTGTCCCAATTTGTCCACATTCCCTCCAACATTTGTCATTTCTCCTTTCTATAGTTTTAGCCAATCTGATAGGCATGAAATGATATCTCAAAGTTGTTTTGATTTGCATTTCTCTAATCAATAATGATTTATGTAATTTTTTATATGACTATATAAAAGTTTGAAAAACTGCCTGGTCATAACCTTTGACCATTTATCCATTGGAGAATGACTCATATTCTTATAAATTTGATAAGGTTCTTTATTTGTTAGAGATATGAGACCTTTATTGAGAAACTGTCTATAAATTTCCTCCCCAGTTTTCTGCTTTCTTCCTAACTTGGCTACATCAACTTTATTTGTGCAACCTCTTTTAATTTAATAATTGAAATTATCCATTTTACGTCTCACAATGCTCTCTATCTTTTGTTTATTCATAAATTCTTCTCCTCTTTATAAGTCTGATAGGCAATATGTCCAATGTTCTCCTAATTTACTTAAGATTTACTTACACTTTATGTCTAGGTCATGTATCCATTTTGACCTTATCTTGGTAAGTGTTATAAAATATTGGTCTATAGCTAGTTTCTGCCAGACTGATTTCCAGTTTTCCTAGCAATTTTTTTACCAAATAGTGAAGTCTTATTCCCAAAGCCTAAATCTTAACATTGGACAAATACAAAGTTAATATAATCATTTACTATTGCATACTGTATGTTGACTCTGTTCCACCCATCTGCCTTTCTACTTCTTAGCCAGTACCAAATAGCTTTGGTAATTACTGCTTTATACAATTTAAGACTGGGTAGGGTTAAACCAAAGCAAGTAGGTAGTACAGTGGATAGAGTGGCTGGACCTGAAGTCAGGAAGACTCACCTTCTAGAGTTCACATCTAGCTTCAGCTACTTCCTAGCCGTGTGACCCTGAGCAAGTTACTTAACTCTGTTTGCCTCAGTTTCCTCATTTGGAAAACAAGCTGGAGAAGGAAATGGCAAATCACTCCAGTATGTCTACCAAGAAAATTCCAAATGGGGTCATGAAGAGTCAGACAAAACTGGAAAACAACTGAACAACAACAAAAAAGTGAAACTTTCTTCCTTTATATTTTCCATTAAATCTTTTGATTATCTTCACTTTTTGTTCTTTTAGTGAACTTTGTTATTATTTCTTATAGTTTAATAAAATATTTTTGCTTAATTTTATTGGGATAACATTAAACAAGATTAGTTTAGGTAGAAGTGTCATTTTTATTATTTTTGCTCTGTCCACCCATGAACAATGTTTCTCCAACTACTTAAACCTGACTTTATTTCTATAAAAAGTGTTCATAATAACTCTTTTGTAGTTCCTGGGTTTGTCATGGCAGGTATACTCTCAGGTATTTTATGCTGTCTTTGGTTATTTTAAATGGGGTATCTCTTACTATTTCTTCTTGCAGAGTTTTTTTTTGTTTTTTTTTTTGCTTTTTTTGGAGGGCAGTTGGGGTTAAGTGACTTGCCCAATGTCACACACCTAGTTTTTGTGTTAAGTGTCTGAGGCTGGATTTGAACTCAGGTACTCCTGACTCCAGGGCCGGTGCTCTACTCACTGCGCCACCTAGCCACCCCTTGCAGAGTTTTTGGTGATATATTAAAATGCTGATGATATATGTGGGTTTATTTTATATCCTGCTACTATGCTAAAGTTATTAATTGTTTCAATTAACTTTTTAGTTGAATCTCTAGGATTTTCCAAATATATCATCATGTCATCTGCAAAAAAAGATAGGTTTGTTACCTCATTGCCCATTCTGATTCCTTCAATATCTTTTTCTTCTCTTACTGTTATTAATAACATTTCTAATACAATACTGAATGATTTTGTTGATAAGGGGCATTTTTGCTTCATTTCTGATCTTATTATGAAGGCTTCTAGCTTATCTCCATTACAAATAATGCTTGTTGATGGTTTGGGTTGATGCTTCTTATCATTTTAAGGAAAAGTCCATTTATACCTATGCTTTCAAATGTTTTTAATAGGAATAAGTGTAGTATTTTGTCAAAAGCTTTTTCTGTAACTATGGATATAATCATATAACTTTAGTTACTTTTGTTATTGATGTTATCAATTATATTACTAGCTTTTCTTATATTAATCCATCTCTGCATTCCTGGTATAAATCCCACTTGGTCACAACGTATAATCTTTGTGATATACTGTTACAGTCTCCTACTTAGTATTTTATTTAGGATTTTTGCATCCATATTTATTAGTGAGATTGGTGCATAATTTTCTTTTTCTGTTTTTATTCTTTCTGGTTTAGGTATTAACACCATATTTATTTCATAAAAGGAGTTTATGAACTCTCTTTTTTGCCTGTCATTCCAAATTGTTTCTTTTTTCTTTTGAGGGAGGAAGGCAAGGTAATTGAGGTTAAGTGACTTGCCAAGGTCACATAGCTAGTTAAGTATCAAGTGTCTGAGGCCAAATTTGAACTCAGGTCCTCCTGACTCCAGGGCCAGTGCTCTGTTCACTGTGCTACCTAACTACCCCTCAAATAATTTATTTAATATTAAAATTAGCTGATCTCTAAAGGTTTGGAAAAATGCACTTGTAAATCTATCTGGTTCTGATGCTTTTTTAAAAGGAAGTTCATTTGTCACATGCTCAATTTCTCTTTCTATGATAGGCTTATTTAGATAGAATATTTTGTCTTCTGTTAAGTGGTTTATATTTTTATTCTTCCATTTCACTTTAATTGCTAAATTTATTGGAATATAATTGATCAAAATAAGTCCTAATAATTTCTTTGATTTTATCTTCATTAGTGGTATATTTACCTGTTTTATTTTTCATACTAGCTTGTTTTCTTTTCTCTTTTAAAAAATAATATTAAGGGTGGCTAGGTGGCACAGTGAATAGAGCATCAGCCCTGAAGTCAGGAGGACTCAAGTTCCAATCTGGCCTCAGACACTTGACACACTTACTAGTTGTGTGACTTTGGGCAAGTCACTTAACCCCAATTGCCCTTCAAAAATTAAAAAAAAATCATATTAACCAACAGTTTGTCTATTTTCTTGTTTTTAAACAGCTCCTAGTTTTGTTTATTAATTCAATGGTTTTCTTACATTCAGTTTTATTAATATCACTTTTAATTTTTAGGATTTCAAATTTGATATTCAATTGGAGACTTCAAATGTGTTCTTTTTCTAGTTTTTTTAATTGCATACCTAATTTATCAGTCTTTTCTTTCTTTATTTTGTTGATGTAAGTGTTTAGAGATAGGAATTTTCCTCTGATTACTGCTTTTGCTGTATCCCATGGGTTTTGGTGTGTTGTTTCATTATTGCCATTCTTTTTAATAAAATTACTTATTTTTTCTATGACTTGTTCTTTAATCCACTCATTCTTTAAGATTAGGTTAATTAGTCTCCAACTAATTTTTATTCTGTGTTTCCACAGTCCATTACTAAATATAATTTTTATTGCATTATAATCTGAAAAGGATGCATTTAATATATCTGCTTTTCTGCATTTAACTATAAAGTTTTTATGCCTTAAAAATGGTCAGTTTGTATAAAAGTACCATATACCACTGAGAAAAAGGCACATTTCTTTGTATTCTCATTCGCTTCTCTCCAGACATATCTTAATTCTTTCTTAACGGAGGAGGGTGAACGCTAACCCAATCACTTGAGGTGGGTGAGGAGGCAATGAGATGAATAAGACAAGTTAAATTTGTCTATCACCTTTAATTCATTCATCTAATGAAGGACCTTCACCTACCCTTTTTGTTTCGATCTTTCACCTACCTTCCCAAGGGTCTTTTTTTGCAAGAGTCTGGAAAAAGCTTTAGAGAAAAATGTCATTAAATTTTTTAAAAAAATATTTTGGAGGGGGGAAGACAGGGTAATTAGCGTTAAGTGACTCACCCAAGGTCACACGGCTAGTAAGTGTTAAGTGTCTGAGGCTGGATTTGAACTCAGGTCCTCCTGACTCCATTGCCAGTGCTCTATTCACTGCACCACTTAACCACCTCCCAGAATGTTATTTCTTAATATTTTCAATTTTGTTATACATGAGATTCAAAATATATTTCCACAATAGTTATATGATAATAATAAAAGTTATTGCTTTCATTTGCATAGGATCTTGAAAGGACTTAAGAGTCTAACTCCCTCATTTTATAGATAAGGAAACCGAGACCCACAGAGGCTAAGTGACTTGTACAAGGTCACACAGGGACTAAGCATTAGAGATAGTATATGACCGTGGGTTTTCTGGCACCGAAACCAGTGCTGGGGTGGGATTCGAACTCAAGTCTGTTGACTCCAAGGCACTGTCCCAGTGCTCTTTTCCCTGTACCAGGCTGCCTTCATGAAAGTTTTGAAGTTTACAAAGTGCATTCACACTCATTATCTCCTTAAGTCCTCACAATGACCCTCTGAAGGGGGGCACACAAAGGGGAACAATCATTTTACAGATGAGTACTTAGAGAGACTGCATGATTTACTCAAGGTCAAACAACTATTAAATGCTGGATCTAGTTTCTTCTGACTCCCTTTCTAGTACTCCTTACGCTATTTTACTTGGCCCCCGAGGAAGAGCAGCCCCAGAGAGTGCCAGGGGCTTTCAAAAAGACAGCTTTTAAATGGGCCAGTCCCTGCAGGTTACTGCATGTGATGTTTGCTGCACTGTCTGCAGAGAGTATTTTGGGGCTGGTGTTTTATCATCTGGATCATTTATGCTGACGACTGTGGTAATAAACTGTGTAGGGAACCCAACATTATCTTGGGGCTTTACCTTCCCTACAAACCACACAGCAGATGCAGGCAGTCTTTTATGGATTGAAGAGGGAAGTATAGCCTGTGTAATCATAAAATGCCAGTACTTAGATGTATAGACTTCCAGTGCAAAAGCCTAGAGGTACAAAACTCCAGAGTTTTCATTTTAAGATTTACTAAGACCTCCTATATGCATCATGTCCTACCATGTCTTGGCAGGTTGATTAGAGAGAAGGGTACCAACATTCTCCTAGTTTGTAACTTTAGTGATTCCTGGCTTTCCCTTATCACATTTATCCACTCAGTTGTCATCTCTACCTCCCCAGCATCCTTAACATCTGTCCCCTTTTCTCCAGTCACATAAGTATCACTCGGATTTAGGTCCTTATAAATTCTTGCCTGGGCTATTGCAATACATTGCTAGTTGGTCTCCCTGCTTCAAGCCTCTCCCCACACCAATCCATAGTCCAGTGGAAAGTAGATTAGACTTAAGACTTGGATACAAGTTCTGCACTTCTGATTCTTACTTTGTACATGAGCTTGGTCAACTCTCTTAACTTTCCTGAGTGTCAATTTCCTTGTCTGTAAAATGATGGTTTCTGAGCTTCCCTCTGGCTCTAAATTTATAATCCAACACTCCAGCTGCCAAAGTGATTTTCCTAAAGCACAAGTCTGACCATGTCACTCCTTTCTTTACTTAATGCACTTCATTATCTCTGTGTTATCTCTACAATCAAATATAAATTCCTCTTTTTGGCAAAGTCATTTGAAACCTAACCCAACTTGCCTTTCCAACTTCATTACATTTGTCCCCTCCTCCATGCATGCTATAGTCCAGTTGAACTGTTCTTCCTATCATTCTTCACACATGACATTCTATCCGTCATCTCTCTGCCTTCTCACTGGCTGTCTCCTAAGCCTGACATGAGCTCCTTTTTTCATCTGTCCCTTAGAATGCCTAGTTTCTTCAGGACTCAGTTTAAGTACCACATGCACTCTCACCTCCAGTTGCTAATACATTTTCCAAATTTATCTTTTTAAAAATCAATTTATCAAAATTATATTTTATTTATTTTGTATGTTTTACCTGTATATGTATATATTGTCTTCCCTGACTAGATAATATTTCACTTTTGTCTTTGTACCTCTTGTGCCTGGCACATAGTAGGCACTTAACATGTATTCATTGATCAGTTGATTCGTAGAGACTTAGCATAATACCTTCTTCCTCCTCCTCCTCTTCTTTTTCTTCTTCTTCTTCTTGTTTTTCTCCTCCTCTTTTCCCCTCTGCTTCTTTTCTTCTCTTCCTCCTCCTCCTCCTCCTTTTTCTCCTCTTTCTCCTCCTTCTCATTTTTCTTGTTCTTGTTGTTGTTATTTTTCTTCTTCCTCTCCTCCTCCTCTTTCTCTTTCTCCTCACTTTCTCTTTCTCCTCTGTTTCCTCATTATTCTGGGGTCTCTTATCAACTCAAGAACCTCCCAGAGAGAAGTTCATAGACACTAACTAGCTTCACCTGTAACTTGTCCTAGAGAGCAGTCAAAGGCACTGAGATTTTGAGTACCTTGTCAACAGTGCATATAGTCAATCAATAAGCATTTATTAAGCACTTATTATATGTGTCAGGCAAACTGCTAAGCCAACATGATTGACAGTAGCTGCATTGAACACCATGTGTCCAGGGCAGGACTCAAAGCCAAATTTCCTAACTCCAAGAGTGACTCTCTAGTCACTATTCCATGCTTTCTTTTGTTGCATATATGATTAATAACTGTTTAATTGAGAAGAGATGATTTTCCACATTACTTCTCATTTTTCCATTTCCGTGCATCTTAACTTTAAACTAGTTTTCAATCTAGTTTAAATATTATCAAAGGTCTACACCAATTCTAAAGAACTGGAATATTTAGATTATAGAACTAAGGTTAGATGATTCATAAATTTCTAGCTGAAAGGGACTTTAGATGTCACTTAGTCTAAACCCCTAACTTTCACGATATTCTTCTGACTTTTTCAGGAGAAGGTTGTGGGAGAAGGATCAGGAAAAGAAGGGAAGACTTGAGATAAATAAGAAGAAAATTTTATAGTTGATTTGAAGGGCTTGCACATGTGAAGAAGGCCAGGGCTTGATTTGGGGGAGCAGATATTTGAGAGAAATTGAGGAAAATTTTATGGAAAATAATCTCCAGGTCTAAATTATACTTGTGGTTTCTGTGAGAGAAGGTAGAAAGAGGAAGAGCAGGGCCAAAGAGGATTAGAGTAAAGCTTTGAAAAGAGAGCCTTAAAAAGAAAGTATGGCAAAGGCAGAAAAGGAAAAGGGGAATAGGTAATGCAAATAAAGTAAAAAGAGATAAACAGAACAAGTTGGAAGGTAAAGCAGATAGACAGAATGGATTGATACAAATCCATGAAACCACAAGAAGTGTAACCTGAACCCCCAAACCCATATGGCATTCTCTCTTCATAAGCAAAGACTGATACCCCACACCTGACTGAGGGGCAGGGCAGAGTTGGCAAGAGCAGCAGAAAAGAGAGATCCACTCTCCAGTCTCTTTGAGTTCTTCTAGATTCTGGCTTTGAGAGGGAAGATATGTGATATCAATCTCTTTTCAAGCTGATAAAGAGAGAGAGAAAGACTCTGGAAAGAAGCTGACATCAGAGGAACTGGGAATCTCTATCATGTCTCTGTCTTCAGCTTGCTATGCTAGAGACTTCAAAGAATTTTCCCCTTGAGTGAGATCTGGGACTGTCTTGATTGAGCTGACTCTCTCTTCCAACTTCGACAGTCTGTATTGTTTTTTATATATTCTCATACCTATACTTTCTCTGATTTCAGTTTTGCTATTGGCATGGATAAATAGGTTTGTTTGCTGTTTGTTGCATGTATGTTATTGTGGAACTAGTATTTGGTGGGAAGGGAGTCAACCCTGGGTATAAATCTTGGGTTCCCCCTTCTCCTTTAAAGAAAGAAT
The DNA here is from genome assembly GCA_028646575.1 of Pseudocheirus occidentalis. Lineage (NCBI taxonomy): Eukaryota > Metazoa > Chordata > Mammalia > Diprotodontia > Pseudocheiridae > Pseudocheirus > Pseudocheirus occidentalis. Next base: position 187,522,243 of record CM053598.1, read on the forward strand.
AATCAAGAGTTTAGCATCCCCTAGACTAATGATATTTAAGGGAGCAAATAGATATAATTCTAACCCATTGCCCACACTCTCAAGAGAATGACCAATCTCCTGCTTCTCCTCCTGAGAGGAATCAAAGTTTCTTGAAGAAAGACGGGGGAGAAGAAACTAGAGATGTCTATTCTTGTGTCCCTCTGAACCACACCAGTCAAAAACACTCTTTATTACAGGAATTTAGGGCAGGGTGTGGCTATGGAGTAGTTGAGACTTAGAAAAGGAAGTTAGGTGAGACCATAAAATTATTAAGAGGTGGTAATTACCTATAAAGATCTTAATGAGCTGCTTAGAGGTGAGGTGTAAGAACTGACAAAGACTTAAAAAATAAGGTTGAAAACAGCAGGGTAAATGAGGTAAAATTTGCAGTGACTCACATTGACTGTATGATGTTTTTTTTCTGCTGTGGCCAAGTGATTGCTATCTGTTTTTCTTTTTTTGTTTGGTTTTTTTTTTGGACGGGAGAGTCAGAGTAATTGGGTTAAGTGACTTGCTCAAGGTCACACAGCTAGTAAATGTCACATGTCTGAGGCCATATTTGAACTCAGGTCCTCCTGACTCAAGGGCCATTGCTCTATTCACTGTTCCACCTAGCTGCCCCCGATATCTATCTTTTCTTCAAATATAGGGTGTTTTTCCTTTTGGCAGAGAGGTGAAGGTGCTTAGATATTACATGTCCTCATGGAGATAACTTTTCCCCATATGCCAGGTTGATTAAGGCTAATGATGACTCCCTAAAGGATACAGAAGCAGGGCTTCAGTGACTTCATTGCTCTTCCAGCACTAAACACAGCACCTGGCCCGGAGTATATACTTTATAAATGCTTCTTGGCGGGTTAACTTGATTTCAGTGTGGAAAAAAGGGAGTCAAGGTGGAGAAAAGGAAACTTGTATCTTATCATGAAGTTGCAGAATGGAAGACTATCCTACAGAAGATGAAGGAAAGTAACTAGACCATTGAAAACACTAAGAGTTAAAAAACATACGTGAGGCTCCGTTTAAAGAGGAGAAAACTGGAGGCTCCAAGGAAGAAGCAACTGCTTTTTCTCCAAGTAACAGAGTTGAGCCCCTGAAATCTCCAGAGAAGAGATCTTTTAGTAAATGCCATAGGGAGAAGAAAGGCATAATGGCTGTTGATGATGCCATGCTCTGGAGTACTGAGGGAGCTATTTCAGACCTGATGACAACAGTAGAAGCATCCAGGATATATATCCCACATGCAACAGAGTACCTTCCAAGACTCATCAAAATGGAATCATTTGTGGTGATTCTCCTGGGCATAAATCCTACTGCAAGAGTGAATCTAAAAAATGCTCCAGATTATGAAACCTTGGGTGAGAAACTTAAGACAATAGTATTATAGGGACTCTGTAAAGTAGGATGGTCACAATTCATTTCATAGCTTATGACTTGTGACTTCTATGACCTTATGATGGCATAAAGACAAATTTACTTCTTAGAACTTTGTAACTATAGGACATCCTATTTTTGGAGTGGGGGGCGGAGCAGGAATACAAAATGAATTTGTACTGTTTCCTAAAGAATGTATACCTATGGAGGAAGATTTCGTCAGTAAATCACAGATTGGTTGATTCTCTCATATTATTTATTAGTATCTTATTATCATATTAATATCTTATATACCTATGTAGTTTTAGGGGCTTACTTTTTTTAACTTTCATCCCCAAAACCAGCTGAGAAGACCCTCCCCTTTCTCCTAATCATGAATTCAGAGATACTGTCCTCCAGAGTTCCAATGGCTCCTGGGATCATAGAGAAGATCCTTCACATGTGTTTCTCTTGTTAGCTGACCTCAAGTAGCTGGAGAGATATTATGAATCTAAGTCTTTAATCCTTATCATCCACTTATGCCATTCAAAGGTCCCAAAGTGTAGACCTGCCATCAGACAGAATAGAAAGTACCTTGCTCCCCACCAATCAGCATCCTAGAACTCCTTTTTCTTGTACAAAAGTGGAAATATGGGAAACAAACTTGAAATCACCTACTACCACACCAATCTGGATGCACATTTGGAGAACCAAAGCACCAGAGAGACTACTATTTCTAGTCTTCCTGAGGTGTCAGTCAGCTCTAAAGAATATCCTTTAATTGATCTCATTTGGACAAGTAAGTCTTGTGCATGATTTTTGTCTTTTTTTCTTCCCTAGCACAGATGATGAAGTACCACATAATAATTCATTTGTAAATGGAAAACGTAAATATTAAAATGGGTAGGAGAGATTGATTAAACATTCTTCTCATTTCAAAGCTCCTAGAATTCACAGAGAATCTTCACTGAAATCACTACAGTGAGTGGCGCTAATTTAGGGGCGCAGCTTATTTTTATATGGCCCATTGAAGGAAAGTGATACAAAAAAGAAAAAAATTAATTTGGGAAGTGAACAGTTGGAAAGAAATGGTTTGAGAATAGAAATTGGATGTCTGGATTATGTCTTAAATATAAGAAAAACAGACTCTTAGGGAAGGAGTAAACTTAAAAGCCTATTAGGAATATATTTTCTGGGTGTTTTACAAATCTAGTTAAAAGGGATTTAAACTAAAAAAGGATGGTAGAGGAAGAAAATTGGCTATGTGCATCCACCAAGCTAGACATTATAGAATGCAGCTATAATGAAGGAAGGGGAACAGAAATTGATATATCCAAAAGTTAACAGGAGACAAATCCCCCTTCCCCCCAAAATGAGCCAATAGTAAATACTTCAAATATTTGTGTACATATGTCCAAAGTTTAGGTAACAAAAAAGATGACGTAGAGAGGCTTTAATGCAAGCAGGAAAGTCATACTACTTAGGTACCACTGAAATTGGGTAGGATGGAACCCATGTCTGGAATATGGCTCTACATCTAACTCAAAAAAGAACAAGGTATGTAAAAGAATGGAGGGGGTGATGTTAGGACAACACTATATTAAGAAGGTATACCTATGTGAAAAAAATCCAGGAATCTGAAGAAGGGAAACATTGTGTAGAATATTTGGATAATGTCCAATGGACAGATGAAATGGACAGAGAAACAGAAATGATTTTGTCACTGGTGTATACTGCAGACCACCTGAATAGAAAGGAGAACCAGATGAAGACTCTGGCAAACAAATCATAAGCCTGGAATTTACTGGAAGACTTCCGTTATCTGGACATTTCCTGGATCTCTCTCTCTCTCTCTCTCTCTCTCTCTCTCTCTCTCTCTCTCTCTCTCTCTCTCTCTCTCTCTCTTTTTTCTCTCTCTCTTTTTCTCCCCCAACATCCAAGCATTTAATAGCATCCTGTCCTGCCTTGATGATAATTTTATCCTTCAGAAATTGAAGAAGTTAACATGGGAAATTCCATATATGTATATATATTTTTTATTAATAGGGAGGAATTGCTTTCTGGGGTGGAAATGATGGGAAAATTGAAGAAAAGTGTCCCCCAAGAGCTTGTGATGGAGAAAGGAAATCTGGACAGAATCTGAGGTATACCCAGATTTTGGGTAAAGTAGATTTCAAAGGGTTAAAAGGGAGGTTGGGTAGACTTCCTTGGATTAAAAGTCTGCAGGGAAAATCAACCTCCCAGGCATAGGAAACTCTTAGGAGTGAAATTCTGAGATACAAAAACCAAGAAAACAATACCAATGGGAAAAAGGTAATTATCTGAAGAAAACATTGTGAATGTACAAGGGACTCACTAAGTTAGATTTCTTAAAAGGGGATGTTCAGAAGATGGAAGCAAAGGCAGTTAACAAAAGGATTAATCCAAGCGCATGCCACGGTTCTATAAGATTAATGTCAGGAGTGCTAAAACTCAGAGTGAGTTGAAAGAAACAAGGGAAGCAAAGAGCAACAAAGAAAATTCTTTTCATTTTTTAAAGCTATATGCTGAAAACTTAAGAAATTACTATCCTTTCTCTGCTCTCCTCTGTGTTAGGCATGTTTTGGGATGAGTTTCCAATTCCCATGTCTTTTGCTCCCCTACTCCTATCTGAGTGATTTTCCACTGTCCAATTCTTCGTGCTTCTTCTGCCCCTTGAGGGCTATCCTTTGTCCTTATAAGTAGGCTACCTACCTCTGTTTCTCCCTTGCTGATCCCAACAAGCACTTTAGAGACAAAGGGTAGGGATTCCTGAATTGCCTTAGTAGTTAGGATAGAGAATATCTCCACTGGTTTCCAGAGTGGTGGGATAGGTGAGGTCGCAGAAAGAGCACTAAATTTGGGAGTCATAAGACCCAGAGTCAGGTCCTGGTTTTAACATTTCCCCTAGCTATGTGATCTTAGATAAGTCCCTTCACCAACTGGTCTGTGCCTCCATTTCCTAATTTGTAAATGAAGGGATTAGACTACATGAATTCTAAAGTCCTTCCGCATGATTATAAATACCACGTCTCCCCACCCTTTTATATTCCCTTTATGTGTTGCTTTCCTCCCTTCTATATCCCTTTCTTTTAAAGTCTTACATTAGTAAGATGCTTAAATGAGGCCAGAAGGTTGTCGAAAGAGCAAGTGACAGAAAAGTTACTGGGTATTAGCCAATATTAGCCACCACTAGAGCGGAGGAAGGAAGCCAGCTAGCCTCATGCCTTTTCTCTAACAGCCCTTGTCCTCTCTCAAAGACTGCAAGAAGAGATTCTGGACCTCTTTTCTTTGTTTGCTTTGAAGGTTTATGGGGTTGTTTGTTTTTCACATTTATCACATAAGCTTTGCAAGACAGTTCTTTATTAGCAAATTTCCCAAATTCAAAGGGAAGAGGAAGCATTTTTCTCTTTTTTCTTTCCTCGGCCAGAGCCAGAATGTCTTAGATATGTGTGCCAGAGAGTAACTGTGGGTGCACTTTCCCATACTCTTCTACTGCTCTTATGAAAAGGCTGGTGTCTCCTGGGGGTGATTAGTTAGTTTTGGAGCTCAAGGGAGAAGGCCTTGCTTCCTTGCCTGTTTTCTTGGGAAAAAGTTAAAAAAAAACCCAAAACCTTAAACCTTTGCAAATGGTTTGCCTAGGTATTAAGACACCCAAAAGACTTTTGTAAAGGTCAGTTGCAGATGCCAGGTCTATATAGGCAAAATGAAATGGAGAGTTGAACAAACATCCCATCAATTGAATCAGTGTAACTACAACCCAGAGGTAATTCATACCCATACTCTTCTCTGTCATCCTTTCCTCTATAGTGTTTCCTCCCCATGATAATTTTGATCTGTTGACTAGTAAGTTAGAATCTTAGCATATGTGAAGACTTAAATGAATTCTAGTAGCAATAACTCTCATTCCTTTAGGACTTTATGATTTATAGGGTGCTTTCCTTACAATGACTCTGTGAATGAGGTAATGTAAGTGTGAAACACACTTTACAAAATGCAGAAAGTACAGGGGCAGTTACATGGGGTGTTGGATAGAGTTCTAGGCCTAAGGTTAGGAAGACTCTTCATGAGTTCAAATCTGGCCCCAGACACTTAGCAGTGTGACCCTGGATAAGTCATTTAACCGTTTGCTTCTGTCTCCTCATTTGTAAAAATGAGTTGGAGAAGGAAGTGGCAAATCTCTTGAGTATCTTTACCAAGAAAAACCCAGAGAGGCCACTTCTTGGGAGCCAAGATGGTGGAGTAAACAGCAGATTGCTATTGCTCTCTCCGAACAACCAAACAACTGTAAAGTAGCACCCTAGAACAAACCCTGGAAAGCAAAGCCAGTAGAAAGATGGGGTAGAGTGGTCTTTTAGCCCAGAAGAATTAGAGGATTGGCAAGAAAGGTCCAAACTCAGAAGAGGAGAATGATATCAAAACATCTATGGGAAAAACCCCAAAGAGAATGGAAAGTCCTCTCATACCCAGAAAGAATTCACGGAAGAGCTCAAAAAAGAGCTTAAAATCATATAAGAGAGGTAGAAGAAAAATGAGGGAAAGAAATGAGAGTGATGTAAGAGAATTATGAAAAAACACTCAGCAGCTTGGAAAACTACTTTAAAAAATTGAACTGGTCAAATAGAAAAGGAGATACAAACATCCACTGAATCAAACAACTCCTTAAAGACTACAACTGGCCAAATGGAAAAGAAAATACAAAAGCTAATTGAGGAAAATAATATCTTAAAAGTTAGAACCGGGCAAATGGAAGCTATATAATGAATTGATCAAGTTCAAAAGAATGAAGAAATGGAAGAAAATGTAAACTATGTCATGGGAAAAACAACTGACGTGGGAAATAGATTCAGGAGAGACAATATCAAAATCATCAGACTATTTGAAAGCCATAATCAGAAGGATCCCCTGGACAGTGTCTTTCAAGAAATTACCAAGGAAAATTGCCCTGATGTCCTGGAACCAGAGGCATTGGAAGAATCCACTGATTACCTCAGAAAAGATATCCCCAAATGAAAACCCTCAAGGAACATTAAAACCAAACTTCATAACTCTCAAGTCAAAGAAAAAATACTGAAAGTGGCCAGAAAGAAACAATTCATATAATGGGGAGTTACAATCAGGATCACACAGAGCTTGGTAGCTACAACATCAAAGGATCAGAGGTCATAGAACATGATATTCCAGATGGCACAGGAGCTAGGACTATGTAATAGAAAGCACCCTAGCATACCCAGGGTAGCTGCTAGTACAGGTTCTTTGATTGGCTTTTCTAAAGGAAAGCAACTAAAATGGTTAACAATCTTACTTTGATCAAACACACACATGAACACACACACGCACATGCACACATGCATATTTATCATTCACTTAGTTCAGGGGAAAAAGTCAACACCCTGAACTTCAAAAATACAAACAGAAATTACAAACAGACAAAAAATACAGATGGAGAAAATCACATATTTCAATAGAGCAACAGACAGGGCTTCTACCTGTCTCTCCATTACATATATACAGTGCTAGTTACCAGAGAGAGAAGCACCAATATCTGGGTTTTCAAAGGTGAGGGTTCAACAGCTGCTCAGAGTCTCATCTGGCCAAAGCACACAGCTCTTTCCATAAGTGAGCCCCAAAGCAAAACCTCATCTCAGGGTCATTCTCCAGGGTCAGGGAACATCACAACCTTCATGACCCACTGCTTAATTAAAAAGTAACAAAAGGTCTGCCTTCTTGAAAAATAAGCCTCCCCTAAGCAAGTTTCTCTTGTTGGGCTCCAAGTGAGGCCTATTAAAGGGCAGGGAAGATCTTCAAATTTCTTTACCATTACCAGTGTATTTGAGGGAATGACACAAAGAAATAAAGGATGAGAAAAAGGAGTAAAATGGGTGAAGAAAGAAGGGAGAAGTAAAATGGGGTAAATTATCTCGCATGAAGAGGTTAAGAAAGACCTGTTACAGTGGGATAGAAGGGGATAAATAGAAGGGGAGCATGATGGACATTGCTTGAAACTTACTCTCATCAGTATTGGCCCAAAGAGAGAATAATAAACACAGTCAGATGAATATAGAAATCTATGTTACCCAGTAGAGAAATAGAAGGGCAAGAGATTAAATAAGGGGGTTAGGGTGGGGACTGACAGAAGGAGGGCAGAGCAGGGGAGGTGGTAGACAGAAGCAAAACATTGGTGATACGGGAAAGGGTGAAAGGAGGGGACAAACAGGAGAAAGAATAGGATAGAGAGAAATACACAGGTCGTAATCATAATAGTGAATGGGAATGGGATGGACTCTCCCATAACACAGAAGCAGGTAGCAGAGTGGATCAAAAACCAGTTTTTTGATCCACTTACAAGAAAAACATTTGAAGTATAGAGACACACATAAAGTAAAGGAAAATCTGGAAAAATTTGTATGAACTAATGCAAAGTGAAATGAACAGAACCAGGAAAACACTGCACACAGTATTAGCAGCATCAACTATGAATGACTCAGTTTTTCTCAGCAATGAAATGATCCAAAACAAGTACAAAGGACTTAGGAAGGCAAATACTATCCATAGCCAGATAAAGAACTGATGGACTCTAAATGCAGATCAAAGCATATTTTTTTCCACTTATTTTATTCTTCCTTGTGTTTTTTTTAACTTTTGATCGCTTTCTTTTTCCACTACCATGATGAATATGGAAATGTGTTTTATAAGATGCCACATGTATAAACTATATCAAACTACCTGCTATTTTCAGAAGAAAGGAGGGAGAAAAATTTTGAACTCAAAATTTTATAAAAAATGTATGCTAAATATTTTCTTGGGGGCAAAGCCAAAATGGCAGAGTAAAAGCAGGAAACTGCTTGAGCTCCCACTTTACCAATCTCTAATACCTGTAAAATATGACTCTAAATAAATTTTAGAGCCACAGAGCCCACAAAATGAGAGAGAGAATCAAATCTCCCACTGAAAGCAGCTGGGCTGGCCAACAGGAAGTATCTATCATACTGGGCTGGGAGCTGAGCACAGTCCCATGCGAGCCGCATGGGCCTAGACCAGCAGCAAAGATTGGCCAGAGTAGACTTCAGGAGAGAGAATCACTGACAGCTGTGGTGGTTTCCAGACTTTTCAACCCATAAACACCAAAAAGAAAGTAAAAGGTCAGTGGGGAGCACTGTTGATCCTGGATGAGAGAAGAGCACAGTCCAGGCCCTACCCCTGGGCTAGCAGAGGTGATGGCAGTTGCAACTGCTGCCATGGCTCTTCTTTCAGCTCCAGGCCTACAGATCACCATGATGATCTGTAGGGACCAAGTGACTGTCCAGAGGGCATTTCCATGAGTCTCTCTGCTGATACTGAA
>CM053598.1:187541447-187579910 GCA_028646575.1 Pseudocheirus occidentalis
GGGGCATTGGAGGAGGACATAAAAGAGAACAGATTATGGGAGGGGCTTTACAGTGGGATCCCTGTTTTGGGCTTGGGGGTAGGGGAAAAAAGGGGAGAAAATTTGTAACTCAAAACCTTGTGGAAATGAATGATGTAATCAAGAAAATAAATTAAAAATAAGAGAGTAAAAAACAAAAAAGAATGCTTGAAGGTCCTCCATCTCATTGAATGACCATATTTTCTCCTGAAGGATTATACTCAGTTTTGCTGAGTAGGTGATTCTTGGTTTTAATCCTAGCTTCCTTGATCTCCAGGAGATCATATTCCATGCCCTTTGATCACTTAATGTAGAAGCTGCTAGATCCTTTGTTAGCCTGATTGTGTTTCCACAGCATTCAAATTGTCTCATCTTGGCAGCTTGTAATATTTTCTCCTTAATCTGGGAACTCTGGAACCTGGCTAAAACTTTCCTAGAAGTTTTCTATTTGGGATCTTTTTCAAGAGGTGATCAGGGCAATTTTCCTGGAGAATTTCTTGAAGGATGATTTCTAGATTCTTTTTTTGATCATGGCTTTCAGTTAGTCTAATAATTTTTAAATTGTCTCTCCTGGATCTGTTTTCCAGGTCAGTGGCTTTTTCAGTGAGATATTTCACATTGCCTTCTATTTTTTTTCATTTGTTTGGATCTATTTAATAGTGTCTTGATTTCTCATAAAGTCATTAGCTTCCGTTTGCTCCAATGTAATTCTTAAGGAATTATTCTCTTCAGTGAGGTTTTGAGATTCTTTTACCATCTGGCAAATTAGACTTTTTAAGGCATTCTTCTCCTCATAGGCTTTTTGGGCATCTTTTGCCATTTTTAAGGTGTTATTTTCTTCAGTCAGGTTTTTGACTCTCTTTTCATGATCAATTTTCTCTCCACTTCTCTTTTTTGGTTTTCAAAATCTCTCTTAAGCTCCTCTATAGACTGTAACCAGTTCATATTTTTCTTGGAAGCTTTTGGTACAGGAGTTCTGACTGTGTTGTCTTTCTCCCATTCCATGCTTTGATCCTTTTTGTCCCCCAAAAAGGAATCTAAAGTTAGATTGCTGAGCTTGCTTTGCTTCCTTTGCCCACTCATGTTGCCAGTCAATTAACTTGACTTTTGAGTTTTTTTGTCACAGTAGAACTCTGCTTCTAGAAGGGAGAGTTTTGTCCCAAATTGTGGAGGTTTTCACAGCTTCAGGAGCTATTAGGAGGGTGCCATCTCTACAGCCCCCACCAGCTTTGGCTCACTGGTCACACACCTCAGGACCATCACCCAAGAGCATGATACCAATCCAGGAAGTTTAAAGCAAGAGCAATTAGCCTCCGAATGATTGCTTGGTCCCCCTGCAATCTGCAGGCTGGGGGCTCTGAAGGAGCCATGTGGAGGTGGTTGCGGTGCTGCTGCTGCTGCTTCTCACCCTGGTTCTGGAGGCAGAGGGCTAGACCTGCTCCTCTGTCCTACCCAAATTCAGCCAAGTTCTACTGACCTTTCACTTTGTCTTTGGCATTTATGAGTTGATAATTCTGAAAGCTGCCATAGCTGCCAGTCATACCCTCTCAACCATTTATTAAGCACAGTGCTGTACATGTATGATCTCATTTGATCCTCACAACAACCCTGGGAGCTAGGTATTATTATTATTATCCCATTTTACAGATGAGAAAACTGAGGCAAGCAATGGTTAAGTGTCTTGCCCACAGTTACACAACTGGTAAATGTCTGAGGCTAGATTTGAACTCAGGTATTCTTGTTTACAGACTGAGTATTGTATCCATTGTGCCACCTAGTTGCCTGCATGCCTTTAACATGTAAAGACAAAGTCTTTTATTAAAGTTCTGTGAAAGTCTTCTATAAGGGTGGAATAGGACGTAGGGAAATATAGTTAGTCTTTCACAACATGACTACTATGGAAATGTTTTGCATAACTATACATGTATAATCTATATTGAATTGCTTGGGTGAGGAGGGAAGAAGGGAGAGAATCTGGAACTCAAAGTTTTGAAAATAAATGTTTAAAAATTGTTGCTACATGCAACCAGGAAATAAGATACACAGACAATGGGGTGTAGAAATCCATCTTGCCCTATAAGAAAGTAAGGGGGCTCGGAGGATATATGAGACAGCAGATTGGGGGAAGGGGTAATCAATATGCTTGCCATCTTGGAGTGGGGGTAGGGGAGAGTTGGGGAGAAAATTTGGAACCCAAAATCTTGTGGAAATGAATGTTGAAAACTAAATTCTAAAATTCTAAACTAAAAAAAGAAAGAAAGTATTCTATGAAAGAAGTGTTGGTGTAGGACAGAATTTCAGGACATGATTTTAGGTGTCAAAGATTGTTTATTGATTTTTGAGCCATTCAAAGTGGTTTATTCCATTCTTCCAAATATATATTGTGTTAAAACTCTGGATTCTAGTTACTGTTGATTGAGTTCCCCAATTCATTAGGTGCTAGTGTCTCCCCACAAAATTACCTTGTATTTATTCTGTCTATGCTTATGTATATTCATTATTGCCTTCCCCAGTAGGATGCAGGCTCCATAAGGGCAGGAATAGTTTCATTCTGTCTTTGAATCTATAGTGCCTATCATAATACCTGGCACAAAGAAGAAATTTAATAAGTGTTTGTTGATCGACTGCTTAATGGATTGGATTGTTTTAGCAATGGTGTGGTTTTCTTAGCCCCCTTCTGGATCACTGCCTTGTCATGACTGAGGGACTCGTGTAACTCAATGAAACTATGAACTGTGCCATGCAGTGTTACCCAAGATGGACAAGTCATAGTGTAGAGTTCTGACAAAAGGTGATCCACTGGAGAAGGAAATGGCAAACCATTCCATTATCTTTGTGGAGAAAACCCCATGGATGATAGTGGAGGACAGACAGACCTGGTGTGCAATGATTCACAGGGTCACAAAGAGTCAGATATAACTGAACAACAATTCTTGTCTTAGAAGGTTTTCTTTCAGAGGGGAAGTTAGAGTCTTTGCAATAAAGTCAGATCTGCTATTACCCATTCTGCATTCCCAAAAAGCACATTTCTATGCAAAACTGCACAATAATGAACACAGAGTTTCATATTGTTCAGAGTTATGGGGAAAGTGGGATTAGGAGCTTGACTTTGTTAATGATACATTTGAAAAAAGATAAGAACCTGATAAAAATCATAGCACAGTTTTATGCATGTTAAATGGCTGAGAAATACGTAAAAACTGCTATAAATAGTGGGTATTTCTGTAACCCCTGGTTGCTTCTAGGACTGTACCTGGGCTACATAAATAAGTTGGTCAAGTTTTGGCAACTCTTGACCTCTACAAAGTGGGTAGACTGCCAAGCTTGGAGTGAGGAAGACCCGATTTCAAATTCAGCCTCAGCCACTTAGTATCTTAGTATGACCCTGGGCAAGTCACTTAACCTGTTTGCCTCAGTTATCTCATGTATAAAATGGGAATAATACATCACCTACATCCCAAGATTGTTGTGAGGATCAAATGACATAATTTGTTTGTAAAAAGTGCTTAGCGCAGTGCCTGGCATATAATAGATGCTAAATAGAAATGTTTATTCTCTGTCTCGTCTTTCCTTTCCCCAAGATGCATGTGGTTTATAGCTCCTAGCGCATTGGGAGAAATACAGTAATCATGCCACTTCACCTTGACAAAGATTTGAAATCTGATTTTTTGGAAGTGGGGTGTCAGAAAGGTTGCTGCTTGTGAATTATTATAAAATAATGCAGTTTTCCAAACTCACTGTTCTTCCCCACCCCACCCCAGAAGACATGGAGCTGTAGCTAATGTAGCATTCTCATTATGCTTACAATGTTCTCTGATATATCAGCTGGAACAAATTTTTGTACTTAAAACACACATTTAGAGCAGAACCACCCATATACCCACTACCAACTACAATAACAACTACAATTTGGCAATTCATTTCTCCTTTTCTCTAGGTAAGAACTTCATTGTCTACATGATGAGGGAATAGATTAGATGACATCTCAGGTCTGTTTCTGTAAGTATAAATGCCCACCTGTGCTGTTAATTTGTTTTTGTTTATGAATTTGTGGAAATGAGAAATGGATCAGGGAGACTGCCATCTAGTGGTGTATGCAGAGATATGGACATTTTTTTTTTCTTTTTGGATGCAAGAAAGCAGTGCAATTGGGATGAAGTGACTTGCCCAAGGTCACACAGCTAGTAAGTGTTAAGTGTCCGAGGTCGGATTTGAACTCAGGTCCTCCTGACTCCAGGGCTGGTCCTCTATTCACTGTAACCCCCTAGCCTCCCTGATGGGGACATTTTTAATGTAAATTCCCAAGATTAGACTTTTCTTCACCTGTTCTCTCTCTCTCTCTCTCTCTCTCTCTCTCTCTCTCTCTCTGTGTGTGTGTGTGTGTGTGTGTGTGTCTGGAAGGAATGTCAAAAGCCATTTAGGTCAAACCCTTCATTTTAGAGTTGAGGAGAATGCAACCCAGAGAGTATGACTTGCCCTCACACAAAGTCACACAAATTGGAAGGCAACAAAAGTAGTATTTGAACCCAAATCATCTGACTCCAAAGCCCGTATTCTTGCTTTTCAGGGGTCTGCTCCCTCATCTGTACATAGGAAGTTGATCAGGCAAGTTCCCTGGCTAACTTAATAAGGTCAGAGGGAGAACACTCTTGTTTTGGGATTTTGATTTCTTCTTTCTGTAGCTTTATGGAGATGGATTGGTTGAGCTAAAGTCACTCCTTTATACTAAGTCTATTAAAACGTGGCCAATTACAGAGTTCTTCTCCCTACCACCACCACCCCCAATCCCTACTCCCCGCCCCCATTTCCCTGATTCTCCTTTCTCTATTCCCTTCTCAGGGTGATCCTAGGAGAGCTGAACATGTCAGAGATCTGAGGGAGCTTTATTAGTAACCAGTATTTATACAGTACTTCAAAGTTTGCAGAAAACTTTCTAGCAGGCCTGTACAACCTGTGGCTGGTGGGCCACTTACAGCCTGAGGGCGGCCTGAGAAAAATGTAGAGGAAAACATCTGTAGGTTGTGCAAGGTTGCTTTATGGCTTCTCATTTCATCATCCAACAGCCCTGTGTTGATGTTGCTCAGTCATTTCAGTCATGTCATACTCTTTGTGACCTCTTTGGAGGTTTTATTGTCAAAGATCCTGGAGTGCTTTGCCATTTCCTTCTCTGGCTCATTGGACAAATGAGAAAACTGAAGCAAACAGGGTGAAGTGACTTGTGCAGGTTCACATGGCTATTAAGTGTCTATGATGGGATTTGAACTTAGTTTTTCTTGACTCTCAGCCAAGTACTCTATCCACTGAGGATGCCAGATGTCAAGTTTCTTGCCTAGGGCACAATTAGTGAATATCCAAAGTAAGATTTGATTTAGGTCTTACTGACTCCAAATCTAGCACTTTAGACACCATAACACTTAGATATGTTTCCAAAGACACTTGGTTCAGGGGTTCATATGGCAAACAATCAAGGTGGGAGGGGGAGAAGAAGCCCACCAGTCACTGGGAAAAATGTCCTAAGGATAAGGAAAAAGCTCTTCCCCTGAATACATCAGGGGAAGTACTTGCCTGGAGCTAAGGGCCAGGGCACACTGGATAGGTACAACCTCAACATTATTCTGAGGCCTGGGCAAATTATATAGTCATCCATGGTGGAATTGGGGGCACCTATATGAAGGTAGAGCATCCAAAGTAAGTGGTTACAGAAGAAGGGAGACCTCTTAGAGAAAGGGAGGTCTGGAAAAAAACCATTTTGCTGATCTCACAAGCAGGGAATTTATCACTCGAGTTGGGTCATTGTGAGATGGTCAGCATGTCCATGGTGGTAGTGTTCAATCCATAGCTATTCAATGAACATAGTTCATGCATTGGCTGGGCAGTGGGGGTGAGGCTCCAATCCTTCCTAAGAGTCTTAAATCCTGGAGCTGAGGAGTTCCAGGGAGAAGGAACAGATGACAAGCTTCCACACCACAGAGCTGGCATGCCATGGGACTTTGCTTCCAAGAGTTATGAGAAATCCTTGGTGGATTGGACATTTAGAATCAAACCTGAGTTGGGAAGCGAGAGTAATAAAGAAAAAATAGAAGACAAGAATCTATGTTGTTTAGTCATTTCAGTTATGTCTGACTCTTCATGACCCCATTTGGGGTTTTCTTGACAAAAATACTGGGATGATTTTTCATTTTCCAGTTCATTTCACAGATTAGAAAACTGAGGCAAACAGGGTTAAGTGACTTGCTCAGGGTCACACAGCTAGCCATTTGTCACTTCCTTCTCCAGCTCATTTTACAGAAGAGGAGACTGAGGCAAATAAGGATAAGTGACTTGTCCAGGGTCACACAGCTAGTAAGTATTTGAAGCCAGATTTGAATTTAGAAAGATGAGTCTTCCTGACTTCAGGACTTGCACTTTATCCACTGTGCCACCAGCTGCCCTCCTGACAAATTCCTGAGAAGGTATAATGGGAGAGGCCATTATCACTATCCAGTCCTTCAAGAAAATAACAAGGAAGAGAATCAGCATTGCGTACCAAGTCCAGTGGTGTTGACTTTTGCTTCTTTAGAACAAATGATGCTAAGGAAGGTATCTGACCCCAAACAGTAAGTCAGAATGACCTCAGCAGCTATATGGTGTGTAATGAAGTAAACAAGGATGGCCATGCCACTGCTGGAGTGAGTCGTGACTCCTTCTCCCCAACTAGAAGATCAAACTATACCCTTCCTTCTAATCTAGGGAGAAAAGAGGTAGAAGAAGCAGGTAGACTTTTAATAGAATGTAGCTCCAATTTATGGGGGGTGGGAAATCCCTGGGTCAGTATAACTCGTTTTGGCCTAATTATGGACAAAGATCTGGGGAGATAAAGCTTATACATAGTTAGAGACAGAATAATGTAGTCGAGGAGTGCTACGGTTTTTGGGGTCAGGATGTATAGGTCTGTCTCCCCTATACCCTTCCTCAACAGGCTTCGGGTGTCCCCGGCTCCCGCTTACTCTGGGAGAAACAGCTGCACAGAAAACTCAGGACACAGGACTCGTTTCTAGCTACATTATCTAAGCCTGGCGCGGCTGGAACTCCCTCTGCCTTCGGGTAGCCTGTATTTAAGTCCTTTCTCCAGGGCCCCTTAGGGCCCCTCCCCTGGCCATGCCCTCGCCACAGCGAGCCAATGTGCATCACCCCAAAGGTGGAGAGATTATCCTGCTTATTGCAAACAGGTGCAGCCCTCGCATTCCATCCCCAGGTGATCATGTGCACTCCTGTTAGCTGAGGACCTGTTCAACCCATTACCAACAAGAGACCCAATAGAGGAGTAATTTCTCAAGTTTGTGGTAGGGGCAATGAGAGCTGGCCTAGTTCAAAGGACAGCTATGTGGTGCAGTAGATAGAGTGTTGGGCCTCATCTTTGTGGGCTCAAATTTGGCCTCAGACACTTACTAGTGACCCTGGGCAAGTTACTTAACTCTGTTGGCCTCGGTTTCCCCCTCTGTAAAATGAACTGGAGATGGAATTGGCGAATCAGTCCAATATCTTTCCCAAGAAACCCCCAAAATATGATCATGAAGAATCAGACATGACTGAAATGGCTGAACATCAACAAACAACGAGAGCTCAGATCTGGGAAAAATTTACTAGGGTTTGATAAAGACTTCACAGAGAACATGAAATTTTGACCTGGCTGATAATTAGGAAGCTTCATAATTGCTTCCAATAGTACGAACAAGATATGACTGGGTGAGATTGGTTGTCCTTCTAGGCACATAAGATCAAGAGGGAATCCTAAGCTAACTAAACTTAGGATCACAGATTTAGAGGAGGAAGGGGCCTTAGAGGTCTCGAGTCTAAACCTCACATTTTGCAGATGAACAAACTGAGACACAGAGAGGTTAAGGGACTTGTCTAGAGTTAAGTAACTAGTAAGATATGAATCCTAACTGAAATTCTATCTTATAATGTGAGAGTGTGCAGGATGCAGGGAGTTGCAAGCAACTGTTTTATTCTAGGACCCAAGTTTTCAAGGGGGTCCTTAGGCTTTTTTTTTTAGTTTGTGAGTATCTACTTTTTGGTCATCTCAAAACTTGATGCTTCAGAATTTCTGAGAAGCCAATATTCTTTTACTGTTATCCTCATGGCCATGTGTTAATTCAGTTCTTAGGGAGTAAGCAAGAGTGTGCTGGAGCCATCTCATACTGGCCCAAAGAGCTGATCATTAAATTTCCAATGTGAGCATTTACACCTTAGCAACTGACAAGCATTACAAATCAGAGCTTTATTAATCATTTAAGAAAATGATGGAGAAAAGTGTTAATAATGCAGATTAACTTAGAAGTGAGTTATACATGCATTTTTTTCTTTTTCTGGAGAGCTGGTTTTGAAATGTTTACCAGCACAGCCTTGGGAGTAGGGGGAGTGTCTTTGTCAAAAATTCTGTCGGAATGTGCTGTGCAGTAGGAAGTAAAATAGTTATCTGGCAAATATCGGTGATACAAATATAGGACCCAAGTACTGTCTCTGTATCACCTTATATCCATAGCCAACTAGGATCTACCCTTGGGCTTCACTATGTCCTCTGAAGAGTTATTCAGAGGATCAAATAAAATGGTGGGTAAATCATTGTAAAAACAATGTAAAAAAAATGCCATGTAAGTGTTAGGTATCATGTTACTATGTCTTAGGGTCTTCAGTGCACTTGTTTAAGTTGTTGGTTTTGATGGGGGTGAGGAGGGGGGAGAAGGGAAGTTTACTGAGTAACTATTTTCTTATAGTTTTCCAGCAGTTGGGGAAGGTTCATTAAGCTAATTGGTTGGGTAATCTGTTCCAAAGTGAGCAAACTTTTCTCTCAAGCATGATCAGTGTGGGGCTGTTTGCTTCAACAAATCATTAGTTCTTCATTTTCTTAGGCCCCCTCTTCAAAGCCTAGTTCAAGTACTTACTCTTCCATGAAACCCCACCTCCACTTCCTTTTCTGAATTCCTTTGGAGTTCATATAAAATAGTGCCTGAGCTCATGGAACTTGCAATCTAGTTAGGGGATAATGAATAAACAATATGCACTACAAGTGTCCCAAAAGTCTTAGTGCAGGTTTCTGTTTTAATTGTTTGGAACTTCACTCAGATCTTTGGGGTACCCTGCATTACAAAGTAAGTGCATTAAAAACAGATATTTAAAAACCCCAACAAGCAACAAAGTGCTCTCAGAGGGCTGAGAGGAAAAGTCATTGTGAGTAGGGAAGGCTTAAATAGAAGTGGCATTTTATTTGGGATTTAAAGGACGTATAACAATTAAATGCAACTGGGAAATAATACATACAGGGATGGGGGCAGGGAGCTCCTCCCTGCCCTGCTAGAAAGCTAGAGAGGTGTTGGAGGAGGGCATAAAAGGGAACAGATTGTGGGAGGGGTCTTACAGTGCGATCAATGTTCTGGGCTGGGGGGTAGGGACAAAAAGGGGAGAAAATTTGTAACTCAAAACCTTGTGGAAATGAATGATGTGACCAAGAAAATAAACTAAAATTAAAAAAAAATAAAGGACGTATAAGAACTCAGAGCATAAAGGTGGGGTAGGAGATGGAGCATTCCAGGTCTAGGAAACGCCATGAGTGACAACATACTGTTGGGAAGACGCTTGGTGTTTTTAGAGGACAGAAGCTGGACCAGTCTGGCTTGGGTATGGAGTGTGTGGAGGGTAGGTGGTGTGAGACAAAACTGGAGATGGAAAGTGGTACCAGATAGTGGGGTGCCTTGTATACCAAGGAGGCAAGAGAGCCATTGAAACTTTTTGAGAGGAGGAGTGGTAGGACCAGTGGCAGGTACCTCTTGGAGGCAGGGGCAATGCTCCAGGGCTGTCACCAGGGAGTAAGAGGCTCCCTTCCCTCTATATAGGACAATGAGTCTCAGAATGAGTAAACATGGAAGGGATATGATCTGTACTGAAAATTTCATTACATTAGTTTTCTCCCAAAATCTTTCCCTCTTTTGAATTTCCATAATACTGTTGAGGGCAGCTAAGTGGCACAGGGGATAGAGCGCCAGGCCTAGAGTCAGGAAGACTCATCTTTGAATTCTAAACTGACCTCAGACACTTACTAGTTGTGTGAGCTGAGGCAAGTCACTTAACCTTGTTTGCCTCAGTTTCCTCATCTGTCAAATGAGCTGGAGAAGGAAATGGCAAACTGCTCCAGGATCTTTGCCAAGAAAACCCCACAAAGAAACAGACACAGCTAAATTACTGTTGAAGATACTATCATTTTTCCAGTAAGCCAGGTTCTTATGAAATTGGACTCCTTGTTCTCACTCACCCTACATACCCAAATTGTTTTTGAATCTTGCCATTTCTTCCTCTACTGCATCTCTGACATCTAATCTCTTATCTCCACTCACATGGCCATCACCATATTTCAAGCCTTCCTTACCCTTCCCCTAGCCTATTACAGCAACCTCCAGATCCATCTCTCTGCCTTGTTTCCCCATTCTGTCTCCCACACAGCTGCCAAAATGTTTTCCTAAAGCACAGGTCTGACCATGTCACTCTCTCTACTCAGTAAATTCTATGGGCTCCCTATTAATTCTAGGATCAAATACTATTTCCTCTTTATCTCATTCTTTTAAAATTTCACTTTTTGCTTAAGCTAGAATGAAGGTAATTATTAGGAGGGTACTTTTTGTTGTTCAGTTTTTTCAGTCATTTTCATGACCGCATTTGGAATTTTCCTGCCATAGATACTGGCATGATTTATTTCCTTTTTCAGCTCATTTTGAAGTGATGAAGAAGTGTTGAGGTCAGCTAAAGTGAGTGGCACAGTGGATAGAGTACCAGCACTAGAGTCAGGAAGACTTATCTTCCTGAGTTCAAATCTGACCTCGGATTTAGTTGGAGGCCAACAGGGTTAAATGACTTGCCCAGGGTCACACAGCTAATAAGGATTTGAGGCTAGATTTGAACTCAGGAAGATGAGTCTTTCTGATCCAGGCTTGACACTCAATCTACAGAGCCACCTAGCCACCCCAGCATGGTAATACAAACATATAATTAATAAATAAGCAAATGTACTTAAATTGAGAAGTATGTTAAAACAATTTATTTTTCTGATAGAGATGAATAGTAAAAAAAAAAAGACTGTGTCTGTGTTAAGGAGCAGCTAAAGGGTGCAGTGGATACCACTCTGTAATGGTAATGGGGATTTGAAGATCTTCCCTGCCTCTTAATGAACCTAAGGGAATTTGAAGACCTTCCCTGCTTTGAAAATATACTCTGCTGCCTGAATAGACTGAATATAATTATATGGAATCTGTGGTGGGAAGAGTTTGCTGAAGAGTGGAGCAGAACCCACAGGAAGCTGAGAGTCAAAATTAGCTAGACTGGGAGCAGGGCAGAATGGATCCCAGGGAGTCAGTCAGGCTTGTGAGTAAAAATATTGATTTGTGGGAAGGCTAAAGGATGTTGTGGTTCTCTGTGCTGTTATGGTTTATTAATTTCTTTGCTACTTTGATGGAATCGGCTTACTGGTTTTGGGATTTGGTTTTCTGACATCTGAATAAATGTTTTGCTTCTCTCTTCTATATGGAGAGTCTGTTATATTTTGCTATCAAGCACCATGTAGGCATATTTATAGTGATCATGGGTACTATGAATATTGCATTGGCACTACACGCTCTAGTGCATAGTGCTTGGCAGATAGTAGGTGCTTAATTTGTTCATTGATTGATAATGTATTGGACCTGGAGTTAGGAAACGAATTCAAAGCAGCCTTAGTTACTTCGAGCATAACCCTGGGCAAGTCATTTAACCTCTGTCAGTTTCCTCATCTGTAAAATGGGGATAATAATAGCACCTACACCCCAGGCTTAATATGAGGATAAGATGAGATAATATTTATAAAAAATCATGTAAATGCTAAGTGTTAATTGTGTAAAAGTGTTGTTGTTTCAGCCTTGTCCTACTCTCTGTAGCACCATGTGGGGTTTCTGGGCAGAGATACTGTAGTGGTTGGCCATTTCTTTCTCCAGTTCATGGTTAGAGATGAGGACACTGAGGCAAACAGGGTGAAGCAACTTCCCAGGGTCACACAGCTAGTAAGTATCTAAAGCTAAATTTGAACTCAGGTCCTCCTGACACCAGGCCCAGCACTTGGTCATCCTATCACTGTTATAAAAGTGCTGAAGTGTTATAAGGAAGAGTAACTTAATACTGAGGGCTGTCCCCCGGTGGATTGTGTTACCTTGGGAGGCACTGAGTACCTGTTCCTTGAGGCATCCAAGTAGAAGTTATTTGACTGCTTGTCAGAGATGTTCCTGAGATGATTCGTGTTCCAAATTGAGTTGTTCTACATGATCTCTCAGGACCTTTTTAACTTTTTAAGATGCTAGTATTCTATGAATTACAGCAGGAGATGACATATGTGATAAGGACAATATCTCAAGGCTCTTCCTCATTCAGACAAGGCTAATTTTTCCTTAAAAATATTGAGGCTATCTTCAAGATTTGGTTAGCTTAGGAAACTAAGCATTTTAAAATAAAAATGTAAAAATCATTTTTAGGTTGTAGGCCTTTCAAAAGTGGGTAGCAAGCTGGATTTTGCCATATAAGCCATAGTTTGTTGACCTGTGTCCTAAAGACTTGGTCTACTTATTAATTTGCTAGTGCCTCCAATACAAAAGCCAAGGCATAAATAGCCATCAGGTCCTTGCTCAGCATATCTCTAAATGCTCAGTATGATCAAAGTTGGAACAGATCAATGGCCAAAACTGGAACATCTGAATGAATCAATGTTGTATCCCTGCTGAATATCCTTTCCCTTCAATGATCACTGTTACCTAGACCATGAGCATCTCATTTATTTGATTAAATATTCAAACTTTTTAAAAATCTTGGATCAAAAGGTACACTTTTACCTTCCAAGTAAATTGTTACAGTAGCTGAATCCAGTCAGGATAATGCTAACTGTTTCTTGTGCTGGAGTCACAAGATCATTGACAACTAAAATCCCAAGACTTCTGATAGGCAGTCATGAGAAATGAGGAACCACTCAGGGACTGTCAACAATAAAGCTGTAGCTGACCTTATGCTACAGAGTTATCACTGCTAGTTCTTTGGTACATTTTGTGCCCAAGCCCCTGACTTGTGTTGTTCAATGCAAAAGATTGTACCACAGGGATACAGACAATGTTGTTTGTCCTTCATTCTTCAAAGAGGACCAGTGACATGATGGGGTGATATCTTGATGCAGGAGTGAATTGGACTTATGTCTTCAGCATCAGAGTCATCGAACTCCAGTGGTAAAACAAAAGTCAAGATGATTGGTGATGACCCAGGATGCCTTGACTTCTTTGGTACCTGACTATCCCTAAGCACTCCAAAGTGCCTGCTTTATATGCCTTCAGGGCCATTGGAACAAATCATTCTCATTTGGCCATTCCAACAGGAGAAATGTTCACATGCTTAGGGTAGATATCCCCTTAACTCATCTATGGGCTTGAAGCCTGCCAGTTATTACCCTCAACTTGGTAATCTGCTCATCTGCCAAGATGGTTTGGTGGGGTGTGACCATTGCACATGCCACAGCTTCTTGCAACCGCGGGTGACATCTGAGTGAAGATAGATGCCAAAGGTGGATGAGCAGCCCTGACAAGGGTTTGGGAAGCCCTCGAGCCAGGGGGCTAGTAGATCCAAATACCATCGCGTTAACAGGGAAAACAACCCAGCATTTCTCATATTGGCTTCTCTGCTACCACAGAGTCTCCTGGGCTGATTTTGCTGTCCTGAATTTTAAAATACATCGTTAATCCCCACAGACTAGTGTGGCACAGCCTTACACCAGACCAGGCTTGTATATGCTACCTATAGGCAGGCTCAGAGATGGGGAGAGGCTCCCTCATTATGATTATTGCAATTGCTGTTTTTTCCCCACCTAATTTCTCCTCCAATAGAGCAGCCTGCTTCCATGATTGTGACAACACCTTTATAATCGCCCCTTTCTTCAGAGAATACCTAAGGCAATCTTGTGACAACTTTCTGTGATTGTATCCTGATAATGGTTAAGAATTTCTTATATGCTCTAAGTCTTTCCCAGGAGGCGTCTATGCCTCCACCTAGTGGTCATGAAAAGGACATTCTCTGTAAAAGAGCCACATTCACAAACTGGCTTCCCTCAAATCATCAGATGAGTGTGTGATCACTAGTAATTTTGTAGAAATCATGGTGACCTCAGGCCTTGTGAAAAAGTGTTATTGAAGGTATCTTTCCTGATGATTGGCCCACCACAACCAGAGTCAGCTTCTATATGGTACTTCTGGACTGATTGATTTTTGAAGGGATGCTTATAAAAGCAGACACAATGGTATTCCAAGGCGTCTGGCTTTTGATGTTTGGAGTAGAATACAACTCAAGGGTTTTACTATCATGGGAATAATCCTCATCACCTGATATTTAGTGGTAGGAACTGCTGTTAAGACATGTTAGATCATTAGGCTTCCTTCTGAATTGTGAGCAGAATAGCATTTATAGAAAGCTTTAAGTTTTGCAAAGAATTTTTATGTATGTTATCTCATGTAATCTTCTGAACAATTCTGTGAGATGGGATTATTATCATACCCATTTTACAGATGAGGAAACTAATCCTAAAGAGAGTTAAATGCTTTGCCCCTGGGTTACACAGCTAGGAAGGATTCAAATTCCAGTCTTTCTGATTCCAAGTTCATCTTCGTATTCACTGTGAGCCTCCTGGCCACCTCTTCCCCCTGCCCTAGCTGGCCATTCCTTCTGTATTCCATATCAACCAACCAGGCAATAAGCATTTATTAAATGTTTACTATGTGCAAGCACAGAGGCAGAATGGTGCAGTGGAATGACAGCTGGCCTCAGACCCTGAAAGTCTTGTCTTCCAGGCTTGTCTCTGTGACTTTTGGCAAGTGATTTCATTTAGATTTTGAGGTAACTCTATGATAGATATTTTAAAATGCATTTAAAAATGTCATTCTGAGAAGGGGTCCCTAGGCTTCACTAGAGTGCCAGTGGTATTCATAACACACACACAAAAGTTAAAAATGAATGGTTTGCCATTTCCTTTTCCAGCTCATTTTACACATGAGGAAATTGAGGCAAACAGGGTGAAGTGACTTGCCCAGCTAGTAAGTGTCTGAGATGAGATTTGAACTAAGATAATTGAGACTTCCTAACTCCAGGCCCAGCACTCTATCCACTGCTCCACTCAGCTACCCAGAAAAAAAAGGTACTCATATACAATATAGGTAAAAAGGATAGGAGAACTATTTTCCCCCCAAACAAAAAATTTACAAAAAAGTTAAGGATGCAGAGTCACACAGTAATAAATACAGGAAGCACAAACCATCTTAAATTACCCATTACATGTATTATACTCCCCATAGAAGGTACAGAAACTTTGGGGGACTGCACCTTTTGGTCAGTGAAGCGACCAGTCACAGTATTCTTTCTTCATGAAACATAATGTATTTGACTTAAAAAAAATTTTTGGTGATGTTTGTGCCTTCTGAGTTCAACTTTTGAGGAACCCTTCTGGGTTCATTTCAGTTACTAAAGGCTCTCTTTTTATCAGTCTTTATAGCTGCAGTTGTATAATAGTGTTTCAAATTAGCCTCATCTCTGCTGTCAAATGGATCTTCCTAAAGCACAGGTCTGATCATGTTATGACACCTCCCACCCCCATTGAGTAAACTCCAATAGCTCCTTTGAAGGACAGCTAAGAGCCGCAGTGGATAGAGCACTGAGCCTGGAGTCAGAAAGGCTCAAGTTCAAACCGAGCCTCAGACAATTGCTAGCTGTGTGACCCTGGGTAAGTAATTTAACTCTGCCTCAGTTTCCCTATCTAGAGAAGGAAATGGCCACCTACTTCAGGATCTCTGCCAGTCAGACACCAACACTTCCAGGATCAAATATACACTCTTTTGCTTGGCTTTTAAAACCCTTCCTCACTTGGTCACCTTCTGCCTTTTCAGTCTCCTTGCATCTTACTCTCAATCTCCTAGTCTTCCATCCATTGACATTGTCCTCTTTGCTTTTTCTCATACAAGGCACTCCATCTCCTGACTCTGGGAATTCCCCCTGGCTATTTCCCCGAATCTCTCTAGAGGTGACAATGACCACCAAGGATAAAGCGCTAATTGACCTCTGCTCAAAGGAGGAAACAGAAAGGCAGACAAACACTGCCAAGCTCTCCAGAGTCCCATCTTAGATTTGCCTTGGCAACAGAGTCTCATTGTCATTGCCACATGCCTCACAAGCTATTATTGTTGTTACTGTTGCCATCAATACTAATATGGCTACTGGGGGTGGGGAAGGTGGAGAGAAATCCTTTCTACTACCTCGATGGAAGTCTCACAGAGAGAAAGAACTGGAAAAGAACAGCAAAAGAGAGGGCAGAAAGAAGTAATTAAACTATATATGCTTTTACTCAAACATCACTACTGGCCTTGAAGAGATTAAAAAAAAGAGGAAATGGACATATGTACAAAGATATTTATAGCTGTTCTTTTTGTAGTAACCCCCAAATTGGAAGCTAAGGGGACATCTTCCTGCTGATGAATGGTTGAGCAAATTAGTGGGATTAGTAAATCCCCTAACATGGTCACATTATTCAGATTCATACTCATATTTCTACTGGGCTAGAACCAAGTACCATATTTTATAGAACTATAACTCTGAATAGTGTGAATTTGAGTACATGAAACAACTTTAGGGTATTTGTTACTTGTACCAGGAAGGATCTAGGATGTATTAATGCATTGGAATATTATGTGCTGGAAGAAATAATGAAACGTATAGTTTTTAGAGGAAATGAGGAAGATCTCAATACAATGTAAACTGAGGCAGAGAAAAGTGAGAGCACCTAGGAGAGCAATTTATGCAATGACAACTTTGGAAGACTTTTGAATTCTAATCAATGCAATGATAAACCACAAGTCCAAAAAAAGGATGATGAGACATTCTACTCCTCTCCTGCTAGAGAGGTGATAAACATGAAATGCACAAGAGATATCCATTACACATGACTGATGTGAAGATTTATTTTGGGGGCCTGGTCATGTTTGTAATGAAGGTTTTCTATTTCTTCTTTTGTTTGCTCATTTGAGGGGGGAGTAATGGAGACACAAATTACGGATGCTTATAAAAATAAATTATTTTTAAAAAATAAGACAGAAAGAGATTATTTTGTTGTTGTTCAGTCCTTTTAGTTCTGACTCTTTGTGACCCCCATTTGGGGTTTTCTGGGCAAAGATATTGATGTGGTTTGCCATGTCCTTCTCCAGCTCATTTTCCAGATGAGGAAACTGAGGCAAACAGGGATAAATGGCTTGTCCAGAGTCACATAGCTAGCAAGTATCTAAGACTGGATTTGAACTTAGGTCTTCCTGACTCCATGCCCAGAGCTCTATCTTCTATGACACCTAGCTGCCCATTGCTTCACTAAGGGCAATTAACTGGCACAGAGGAAGAGAATGTTCCTGGAAAGGGAAAAGGTGTGAAGTTAAGGCAGAGGAACCAGAATAACATGCTGAGGGTCAAACCAGAGTTCATGGGTGTCAATAAGTCTACAGGGCTAGACTGATCTCCATCAGTGCAGAGTCCTATGCAATCTTCCCATGTTATATCATCTTCTTTTCAAAACAAAATAAATATAATGAAAATTTATTTGCTGAGGCATTTCCATTTGTTTGTTTACAAAGTAACAAATCCTCCATAGTAGCGGTTTCAACACTGTATCATGCAGGTACAACTGAAGGTGCATCTGTAACTTTTCTTCAGCCACACCCAAAGCGAGAGAGAAAGGTTTTGTTGTCTAAATAATCGATTAGAAAACTCTTCAGGCATATGGACAATCCTCTTTCCTGCTCTGTTCTCTTCAAGCATAACTTTTGGACCTGCTTTGTATATGACTTACTGAGCAATGTTTCAAGTAAAGCAATAGCTAGTTGTTATTGAGTCATGCCTGACTCTTCATGATCCCATTTGAGGTTTTATTACAAACATACTGGAATGGTTTGCAGTTTCCTTCTCCAGCTTATTTGATGGGCGAGGGAACTGAGACAAACAGGGTTAAGTGACTTGCCCAGGGTCACACAATTAAGTATCTGAGACTGGATTTTAACTAAGGAAGATGTGTCCCCGATTCTAGGGCCAACACTCTGTAAGTGTGCTAGTAAATGTCTAACAATCAGCTCTCTGCAGGGAGGAGAGGGCACAATTTTAAGTTTAATCTGATTTATTAACACTTTCCCTTTACTTTTTAAAAGCTAGACAACCAACGAAACAAAATGAATCTCTGAATTTTGGCTTTTTCCTGTTTCCAAGATATAAATGTTCACAATAGCAAGTTAACAATTGGCTCTAACTAGCTCTTAGGAGCTGATTCCTACACTCTCCTTTCTGCAAGTAGCAGCTGGATATTGTTTTGGAGCAGCAACAGCAGAGGTCCCAGCAGCAGCAGTAGTAAGAACAAGCATTTCTCTAGTGCTTTAAGGTTTGCAAAGTGCTATATATACACATACTATACATGTGTGTGTGTGTATTATATGCATACATACATACATGTGTGTGTGCGCAATCTGATTTGATCCTTGTAACATGTCTGTGAAGTAAGTGCTGTTGTAATCCCAGTTTTGTACATAAGGAAAATCAATCTGGGAGAGCGTAAGCAACATAGCCAGTAAATTTCTTAATTCTAGTGCCTTCCCTCTGGGGATTATCTCCAGTTTCTCCTGATCTATAGCTTGTTTGTACATTGTTGTTTATATGCTGTCTCTTTTAGACTGTGCCTCAAGGCATGGACTAGCACCTCCAGTGTGAGGGCTGCCCATTCACCTCTGTTGTCTACCTAGAACTCAACTCTCACCTCTAAGAGGTGAGCTCTAGCTCTAAGCAACCATAACATTCATAGTAGTTACAATCTGGTAAACTGTCTTGGCAGACAGTTGAGGGTAATAGGCAGGCCTCAAACCTATGGGTGATTTAGGGGGATGTCTACCTGAAGCATGTGAAATCTCTTCTTGTCAGAATGGCCACAGTTTGTTTGGCCACAGACAACAGTTTGTTCCAACTGTCATATTTTATTTGCTACATAGTTTTTTTCTCTTCAAAGCAGTTATGTATTTATCTATTACAAAGGAATATACATTCACTTAAAATTTGAGATAATAACATATTTGGCATAATTAAATTTTGTTGTTGAAATTTTAAAGTGATTACATTATCTCTATTAAAATTATTATCTTATTGTCTTTGAGTTAATTCAATTTTCAAATTTGCAGTTTGGGGAGTATTGTACTTTGTAAAATGAATGGCATTGATAAATATATAACGAATATTGTGTTAGTTTAGCTTTCACACAAAGATTGACTTCAGGCTTACATATTTCTTATTCAAATGCAGCGAACAGCCAAAGACTTTTGTGTCATGAGACTGTGTTGGCTGATGATCATGTTTGTGTCAAGATTTGACATGTGCTGACTCAAATTTGGCTTCATTTGCATATAGCCCATTAAATAATCGCTGTGTTGTGCTCACTGTCATTCAATTGGAGTGAATCCGTGGCTCTAGTCTCATTTTTGTTACCTTGATGAGAACTTTATTTTAATTTGGAAAAAAGTAGATATATTTCTATGGGAGTTGTACTAAAAATATCTGCTAATTTTGGTCACTGATTTGTGACCTTCTTCTCCGAGAGGTCTTTATGCCCCTTCTTCTTGGCAGGCATGCCTCATGGTTAAAAAATTTAGGAAATGCTGTATTTGCAACTACACATTCATTATTTGGCTAGTAGGAAATTCTTTTGGGCTGTTGGGTATTGGGACATACTATAGATAGAACTCCCTGACCTGGAGAACTCCTGTTCCCCACATACTCACACCCAGAAAAGGTTATTCTAGCACTGACAATGTGGAATGTTGTGTATCTCAGCCCAAATAGAAGTCACGAAATTGAAGTGGTTGGATGGTGAGGTCCAGGTGATCTGACCCATGCTGTTTTCCTTTTTTTTGTTCATATAGTCTTCTGAAATGTGGGACAGAATGGAGTGGCAATTTTACAAGCACCAGTTCTCCATAAGTCAAAAACAAAGCAAGGACTTATATTTCCCAACTATTTCTCTTTCCATCTACCATCCAAATCAATCAACTGACAAAATTCATTAAGTGCCTTCCATATGCCAAGTATTGTGCTGGATACTGGAGATATAGAGACAAAAATGGGTAGTCCCTGTCTTTAAGGATTCCATTCCATTAGGGGAAATAACATATACATATAAAAACATGAATGCTTAGCTACAAGTGAGCTTGGGAAGGCATGAGCTATTGGGAAGAGAAGAAAAGGGAGAAGGTGAAGCTTGAGCTGGATCTTGAAGGAAGAGAGAGACTCTGTTAGGTAGAGGTGAGGATGTGTCCTTTTCTGGCCTTTGGGGCAAACAATGCAAAAGCATGGAAATGAGAGATAAGGTGTCATGTATGAGGAACAAAGAGAAGGCCAGTTTCACTGGCCCACAGAATGTGGGAAGGAGAGTAATGAGTCTGCAAAGGCAGTATGGGGCCATGATATGAAAGACTTAAAAGCCAACAGAGGAGTTTATATTTTATCTCAGAGGGAATGGGTAGCTACTTGAGTCGATTGATTGTACGTGCTACATGGTTAGGGCTACCCCTAAAAAAAGTCACTTTGGCCACCATGAATAGACTTAAGAAGGAAGAGACCTGAGCCAGGAACATCAATTAGATCATTATAGTAGTTCAGGGAAGGTGGAAAGGACCTGAACAAAGGATCTGGCTGTGTGAATAGAGAATGGGAGGGATGGGAGAAATTTTATAGAGATAGAACTGATAAAATTTGGAACTATTTGGAAATATGGGGTGAAGGAGAGTGAGGAATTATGAAAATGGGTAACAGAAAATGGTGATGTCCTCAACAGAAATAGGCAATTTCAGTAGAAGGGACAGTTTTGGGGGGAAAGACAAGTTCTGGATCTGAAATAAATTTGAAAACCAAAGCTAAACCATAGAGACAGCAGAACACAGTGGACAAAGCACTGAACATGGAGTCAAGAAGACATTTGTTCTAATTGCAGTTCTGACACTTAACTAAAATTAAAGAATGATATTATATCAATAAATGAAGAACAAGCTTTTGACAAACACCCATTTCTATTTTTTAAAAAAAAGCACTAAAGAACATAGGGATAAATCAAACCTTTCTTAAAATGATAAGGAATCTGAAACCAAGAGCAAGCATTACCTTCCAAATAAAATCAGGGGTGAAACAAGGATGTCAATTATCAACACTATTATTCAGTTTTGTATTAGAAATTCTAGCTATAGCAATAAGGTAAAAGAAAATTGAAGGAATAAGAATAGGCTTTTAAAAAATAGTTTTTTTTTAAAAAAAACTTTTACTCTTTGCAGGTGATATGATGGTATACTCAAAGAACCTTAGAGAATCAACTAAAAAACTAGTTGAAGAAATGGATGACTTTAGCAAAGCATATAAAATAAGCCCTCATAAATTATCAACTTTTTTATATATCACTGTAGCACCAATGCAATAGTCATAGTGCTGATGGCTACTGTGAATATTCTGGCATAGTTCTCAATTACAAAATATAACAGACTCTCCATATAGAAGATAGAAGCAAAAACATTTATTTAGATACCAAATAGCCAAATCCCAGCAACAGGAAACAGAAGCCATTATAGCAACAAAGAAGTTAATACACCATAACACAGCAGAGAACCATACTGTCCTTTAGCCTTCTCACAAATAAACACTCACAAACTTAACTGTCACAAAAGGGGGCAAACAAACACTCACAAGTCTAGCTGTTTCTTTGGGTGTGTCTTCTCCTCCCTCCAGCTCTGCTCTGACTCTCAACTTCCTGTGGGCTCTGCTCCACACTTCAGCAAATTCCTCCCACCACAGGCTCCTTGTGATCATATTCAGCCTATTAGGGGGCAGGGAAGATCTTCAGATTACCATTACAATTACCAACAAAACCCAGCAGGAAGAGATAGAAAGACAAATTTCATTTAAAATAACTACAGTCAACATAAAATACTTAGGAATCTACCTGCTGAGACAGACCCAGGGACCAAATGAATACAATTACAAAACACTTTTCACACAAATAAAGTCAGACCTAAACAACTGGAAAAATATTAATTTTTCATGGGTAGACTGAGGCAATGTAGCAAAAATGACATTCTACCTAAATAATGTACTTATGTGGTACCATATAGATCAAACTACTAAAGAATTGTTTTATAAAGCTAGCAAAAAATATTAACAAGATTCATCTGGAAGAACAAAAGGTCAAGAATATCAAGGGCATCAACAAAAAAAATGTGAAGGAAGGCCACCTAATAGCAGCAGATTTCAAACTGTATTACAAAGTGATAATCATTAAAACAATCTGGTACTGATTAAGAAATTAAGTGGTGGATCACTGGAATAGACTAGGTACACAATAATAAATGACCAGGGTAATCAGTGTTTGATAAACCCAAAGATCCAAATTTTGTGGTCAATAAACCACTATTTGACATAAATATCCGGGAAAACTGGAAAGCATTTGGCTGAAAAGAGGCCATCTTATGCCATATACAAAGATAAGATAAAAATGGGTAAATAATTTATATATAAAGGGTGATATCATAGGAAAATTAGGGTAACATAGAAAAAATTATCCATCAGAGATATGGATAAAAGAAGAAATAGAGAGGATCATAGGAGGTAAAATGGATAATTTTGATTACATGAAATTAAAAAGTTTATGCACAACCAAAACCAATGCAGCCACAATTAGAAGGAAACTGGGAAAAAGTTTTTTTACAAGAAGTTTCTTTGATAAAGGTCTCATTTCTCATATATATAGGAAACTGAGTCAAATTTATAAATACAAGAGGCATTCCTTAAACGATAAATGGTCCAAGGAAATGAATAGGCAGTTTTCAGAAGAAGAAATCAAAGCTATCAAGTCACATTTAAAAATTCTCTAAATCATTATTGAATGGAGAAATGCAATTAAAACAACCTTGATGTGCCACCATTCACCTGTCAGACTGACTAACATGATAGGAAAGGAAATTTTAAAATGCTAGAGGGGAATGTGGAAAAATAGAGACTCAAACCCACTGTTGGTAGAGTTGTGAACTGGTCCAACCATTCTGGAGAAAAATTTGAAACAAAAGGGCTATAAAACTGTGCATACCCTTTGACCCAGTGATATCACTACCAGGTTTGTATCTCAAAGAGATCAAAGAAAAGAGAAAAGGATCATTGCTACAAAAATATTTACAGCATCTCTTTTTGTGGTGGCAAAGAACTAGAATTGAGAGGATGCCCATCAATTAGGGAATGGTTGAATAAGTTGTGGTATGTGACTGTGATGGAATACTACTTTGTTATAAGAAATGATGAGTAGGATGGTTTCAGAAAAAAAAAAATCTGGAAAGACATATGAGCTGAATCAAAGTCAACTGAGCAGAACCAGGAAAATATCATAATGATGTGAAAGACTTGGGTATTCTGATCAATACAATGATCAATGTCAAATTTTTTTTTTTGCTTTTTGGAGGGCAGTTGGAGTTAAGTGACTTGCCCAAGGTCACACGGCTAGTTTTTGTGTTAAGTGTCTGAGGCTGGATTTGAACTCAGATACTCCTGACTCCAGGGCCGGTGCTCTATTCACTGGGCCACCTAGCTGCCCCCAATGTCAATTCTAAAGGACCTATCTTGAAAAATCTTATCCATTTCCAGAGAGAGATCTGATGAACCCTGAGTGCAGACTGAAGCATACTTTTTTCACTTTCGTAACTTCTTGCTTATTTTCTTTCTTTGGCAGCATGGCTAATGTGGAAATATGTTTTGCATGACTTCACATGTATAATTGCTATCATATCACTTGCCTTCTCAGTGAATGAGAGAGAGAGAGGTGAGAGAGGAAGAGAATTTGGAATGAAAAAAACCTTTTTTTAATGTTAACATATAATCTATATCTGATTTTTATTGTCTCGGGGAATGGGGAAGGAAGGAAGTGAGGGAGGGATAAAATGTAAAACTCAGAAAAAAAATGTTTTAAAATGTTGTTTTACCATGCAATTGGTTAAAAATAAAATAAATGCTAAAAATATTTTTTTCAAAAAGGATATGGGCTTTTATAGTGGCAAGCAGTTTAGGATCACTGAAAGCAATATGCAGTACCCCAAATTCAATAAGTATAACAGCCTAATCCTACTCAGTTCTTGATCCAGATCCCTGTCTTTCTGCCACTCTTTCATGGACACACACACACACACACACAATCACACACACATTTGGTTTAGACAGGTGATTTCACATATGCAGGGAACTCCTGGTTCAGAAACTCCTCCTACTAGTACAGATTGGTAATTTATTTATAATTGCCTTACAGAGTGACCTAGGGCACTGAGCAGTTGTCCAGGGCCATAGCTAGTGTATATCAAAGGCAGGACTCACCCACAATTCTTCTTGAGTCCCAAACTGTCCTGTATCAAACTATCTGCGCAATGACTTTAGGTCCTTAATCTTATTTGATCCTAGTTGTTATTCAGTCATTTCAGTCATGTTTGACTCTGCATGACCCCTATTTGGGGTTTTCTTGGCAGAGATACTGGAGTGCTTTGCCATTTCCTTCTCCACTTCATTTTCCAGATGGGGAAACTAAGGTAAACAGGGTTAAATGACTTTCCCAGGGTTACAGAGGTAGTGTCTAAGGGTGGATTTGAACTTAGGTCTTCCTGACTCCAGAGCCAGTGCTCTATCCACTGTGCCACCTAGCTGGCCCCGCAATAGATAATTTGTAAAGATTTTGCTTTATTTCCCTTGTACATCAAGTTTGAGTATATTCTTCCCATGGAGGTTGCATGTATTGTTAGAGAATGTGCCCCCAGGCTTTTGGGGAAAATGTTTATACCAACTGCTCTTGTTATGCCATCTTAATAAATAACTTTACTAAACTCAAATTAAATCTTCTGGCTCATTATTAACAGAAAACCCACCAGTGGAGACTTATGAGCCACAGCAGCAGAAATGGCCATCTACTAGGTTACCTCTAGAACCTAGATAGCAGATATCCTTTGAGGAAGCAACACTCATGTGCAAAGTTTGAGATAATGGTATGGGTCAGAGGAGGTGTTACAAAGGAATCAAAATTGCAAAAATTGAAAAAAAAATCAGAAGCAATTTATTTCAACATATACCCATACTGTTTGTAGGATCTCGAGTTCAAATTCTGATTCTGACACATGTGTAACCTGGGACAAGCCATTAAACTGCAGTTTCCTCATTTTAATTTTAATTTTATTTTGTTTGCTTTTCAAGTTTTATTTACTTATTTGTATTTCCTCATTTTTAAGTGATGTGTTTAGACTAGATTGTCCCTGAGATTCCCTCCAGTTTTCTGATCTCTAAATCACGAAACCTCAATGTAACAATAGGAAGCAATGTTGTGCAAAGGAAAGAAAAGAACATTAGGTATGAAGCCAAGGATCATGTTCAAATGTCCTTAATGGCATTTTTGAGACCCTTAATTGTTAGGAAGACCCTCTTTCTGTTGACTAACTTCCAGAGGCAGCACAGTGCTGGGACTCTAGCCTAGAGTCAGGAAGACCTTAAACACTTACTAGCTGGGTGATAATGGGCAAGTTGCTTAAACTGTTTGCCTCAGTTTCCTCACCTGTAAAATGAGCTGGAGAAGGAAATGGCAAAACTATTCCAGTATCTTTGCCAAGAAAACCCAAAACGGGGTCAGAAAGAGTCGGACATGATTGAAATGACTAAACAGCAAAATAGCCCCTGCCTCCCATGATTATTGTAAGTATGAAATAAGATGATATTTATAACGTGCTTACAACAGTGCCTGGCATATATTGTAGGTTCTTAGGAAATATTTATTCTCTTTCTTTCCACGGGTATTGTGAAGGGCAGTGTTACGAGGTAAAGCTGGAGAGGTGGAATCATAAAATCATCTAATATTTTATGTTCTATCTTTCCAGTCCTTTTTTATAGTAACCCCTTCCTTAGTGTTTCTGTACTAGACTAGAAGAGTCAATTCAAAACTAGGTCAATTCAAACAACTGCCAATTAAGACTTAGTCTCATGCCATCTGTCTGCTCTCTTTCAGAAGGGCTGGTGTAATGTAAAGGAGAGAACTGGGGGAGGGAGATTCACACTCTGTCAGAAATATTTTGGGTAGTCTTTTATTTATCTGGTTTCCTTAGTGAATAGCACAACACTAATATTACTAATATTATTTGAATACACCCAAAAGTGCCTATCAAAAAATTCCCCAAATAATTTATGAGACTTGTCCTAGCTGATATTTCTAGGTGTTAAGGGCTTTTAAGTTGTGGAAGAAGCATAACTGTGTAGGAGCAGGGTGCAGGGCATTGTGTGTGTGTGGGGGTGTAGATGTGGGCTTTGCCTTAGTTAGGTTTTTACTCTACTTAATCATTCCTGCCTTAAATGACCTTTAAGACCTTCTTCCATTTGGGAAGCATTCTTCCTCAAATTTAGGGAAGCAAAATTATATAGTAGAAAGAGTATTGGATTGAGAATTGGTTCTGAGGATCTAAGTTCCAATCCAATTCTTCTATAAACTAGCTATAAACTAATAACTTTGAGCAAGACACTCTGCCACTTGGCCTGTTTCCTAATATGTAAATGATCTTTAAGGATCCTTTCAATTCTTTTTTTTTTTTGGAGGGCAGTTGGGATTAAGTGACTTGCCCAAAGTCACATGGCTAGTTAGTGTGCCAAGTGTCTGAGGCTGGATTTGAACTCATGTCCTCCTGACTCCAGGGTCTGAGCTCTATTCACTGCACCACCTAGCCGTTCCGATCCTTTCAATTCTAATAATTTATATTCTATCTTTCTAGTCTTATTTCATAGCACTTTCCTTCATGCTAAACTATTTGCTGTTTCCTGAACTTGTCCTGACAGCCTCTGATTCTATGCTTAGGATTCACTTCCCATTTTCCTTCTATTGAAACCCTAATGACTGTCACATCTCAGTTTAGATGCCACCATCTCTGTGAAGTCTTTATTGATCTCTACAGTAAAAATCTCTTTTGAGAACATTTTATTCTGATTTTTCTCTCTTACTTATATTCTATTCTGAATGAGAGGCATTCATATATATGTTACCTTCTCAATTAGACTATAAACTTTTGGTGGACAAAGACTACATAGTATTCATTTTTGTATCTTCCCTTAAACTAGTGTAGTGCCTTGCATAGTTTAGATGTTTATTAAATGCTCAAATTGAATTAGATTAAGGGGATGAGCAAAGCTTGAGAAATTTAGAGACTAAAAGAGATTTAGACCACCTGATGCCACATTTGAGGACATCCTAGAAAACTGGAAAGCAGTTGGCAGAAAATGGGCTTAATTCAAGTTCTTACACTGTATACTACAATAAGCTCCAATACAACCATAAACTAAGAATAGAAGGTTACATCACAAATAAATTAAAGAACAAAAGGTACTAACACAACAATCCTTTGGTGAGGGAGGGAAGGGGGTAATTCTTAACCAAAAAATTATTAACTGAAATGGAGGATAACAAACAAGATTACAAAAGATGAGATTGACCATGCATTAAAGGGCAGGAAACAGATGCAAATGGGTATGAGTGAGTCATTTCTAAGTTAGCCATCTATGTATAATCAGACCACTGTTTAGTTAGATACAACATCAAATAAGAAGGAAAGGAAAAAGATGGAAATGCACTGACTGCTTTAACAATAGCCTTAACCCAATGTATTTAAGCAAGTTGTTATCTCTGAAAAATGAGAAATGAATAAAAGTTTTTGCTCTGATTATCATAAGAATGAGGTTGCTAATAAATACTGAGTTTCTTTTGTCTGGTGGAGAGACATGGTGGCCAATGGCAGCTATAGCACACAATCTTTGCAAATTATTATAGGATGCTACAAGGTTATTGATAGCATTCCTTCACAAAATATCAAAAAGTATTTGGGGGTTAGCTAGGTGATGCAGTGGATAGAGCATTAGTGCCGGAGTCAGGACAACCTGAATTCAAATCTGGCCTCAGAAACTTGACACTTACTACCTGTGTGATCCTGAGCAAGTCACTTGATCCTGCCAAAAAAAAAATTGAGAAAACAAACCTTCAGAAATCTCATCACGAGACCCAATTAAACCAAGAACACATGCAAATGAAACTAGGAGGAGAACAAATAGGTGCAAAAAGGAACGGATCTGCTAGTTCTTCTGTAGGAAACTATTCTTGTTATTGATAGCAATGAAACCACAATATTTGGACTCTAATAGCATAGTACTTAGTGAACTCTTTGGTGATGTGGAACTAGCACTTATGAAGCCTAGAATAAGAGCTGGAACTGATAAAGTATGCACAAAAATAATCCATGTTGGAAACAACATGATTTTAAAGCTAAAATTTTCCAGATATCATAAGATGATAGATTTAGAGCTGGGAAAAACCTGAGAGACCATCTAGTTTAATGTCCTCATTTAACAGACAAGGTAACCAAAGTCCAGAGAAGTTAAGTAAGTTAAGATTATGCAGGTAGTATGTAACAGAGGCAGGATTCTGAACACAAATCCAGTTTATATTTTACTATACCACCATGCAGCTCTAAAGGAGACAAATCAAAAAAGAGGGGGTGGGGAAACACTAATGGTCATATTAAATTCCCTTCCCATCCCACTGAGAAAGTTTTTCTCATCACCCTAAAACCTTTGTAAGAATCACTTGCTCCCATAGGTATGTATAAAGTATGGACCATGTGACAATGTGCTCATATGGAGAGTATTCTTGGTGCAGAGTTTTTCACATATGGTTTTATACAGCATCATCACAATCACATATAATCAGTAGGAGGTGCAATAGAGTAAAGCTTAGCTTGTTGTTCAGTTGTTTTAGTCATGTTGAACTCTTCATGACCCCATCTGGGTTTTTCTTGACAAAGATACTGGAATGGTTTGCCATTTCCTTCTCTAGTTCATTTTGCAGAAGAGGAAACTGAGGTGAACAGAGTTAAGTGACTTGTAAATGTATGAGGTCAAATTTGAACTCAGACCTTCTTGACTCCAGGCCGGCACTCTATCCTCTGTGCTACCTAGCTGCCCAAAGTTTAGCTAGGTACTCTTATTTCAATTAATTAATTAATTAATTCACATATGTATGTGTGTATGTATGTATGTATGTATGTATGTATCTGTCTATCTATCTATCTATCTATCTATCTATCTATCTATCTATCTATCTATCTATCTATCTATCTATCTATCTATCTATTCTCCTACCTCCTAATATGAAAATGGAAGAGCAGAGTCTTTCCAAACCGTATCTTAATCATCCTGATAGGTAGTCCAGAGACTTGACCTTTCTTACGATGCCCATCTTTCTTCCAGTGATGGTATGGATGTCTCTGGCAACCACATTTGATCCAAGATTTTATGGTGACTGGGGCAATATACATATAAATGAACATATACACGCACACACACACATGCACATGCATGTACATGTACATAGACACATATATCTGATTGGGTTTCAGAGAGCATTGTGACTTACTTCTGGTCCCTCAGCTAGTAAATGTCAGAGGTGGGATGTGAACCCAGGTCTTCCTGACTCAAAGTCTAGAACATTATTCACCCTACCACCACCACATGATCTCACAGGGTATATGTATTGGGGTTGCAGGGGTGATGGTACAATTTAAGAAATACAGGTTGGTTTTGTAGGATGATAGGATGATGCATCAAGAGCCATAAAAGACCTTATGCTTCATCTAACCCAATTCCCTCATTTTATTGATAAGGAAATAGTTGGTAAGGTGACTTGCCCAGGGTCACACAGGTAGGAATTGTCAGAGCTGGGATTTGAAGTCAGGTCTCTCACTTGGAATCCTGCACTCTTTTTACTATATCATGCTGCTGCTCACAGGAAAGGGGTGGGAAAAAGGGAGCAAAATCCAAGGAAGGAAAGAATGTAACAAAATGGTGTACTTCAAGTACTAGGCTTGGTTGGAAGGCAGGGAGCAGAAACGACCTACCAAGTCTGGTCTGTCTCCTTTCCTTTCCCAGTCCCAGTCTTAGTTTCTTGTCTGTAGTTTCCCAGGTGGAATGAATGGATGAATGAGGCATTTATTAAGTGTTTACTACATACAAAACATTGGGCTAAACACAGAGAATCCAAACAAAACAGCAAGAATGGTCCTTGTTCTCAAAGAGTTCACATTCTATTGGAAGAGTCAATAAATACTGAGGAAAAGTTTCTGCTATAAGTCAGAGGAAAAGGTCCAGTGGTCCCTAGGGTGTCGTGGAAAAGTGGATGACAATGCATCATCTTTAATGTCATTTCCTCTGATAAAACCACATCCATTTCTAATGTTGAACCATTTGCCTGTGCCAAAGACTTTGGTAGTGAGAACTTTCTTTACAGGTTCTTAAAAAAAAGCAGCCTGATAGGCTTTGGGAAATGGGGAAGTGAATGAGGGCAGGAGAAATGGTTGCAGTGAATGGGGTAATTGGAAGGGAGGTGGAAAATGACTTGTGGGTGGGGCAGAAAGTAGGTCTTTAGTAGTTTTCTCCCTCCCCCAGTTTTTTTGCATTTTTACAACTCTTTTTTTGCAAAAGCAGAATGTAGGAACTGCACGCACAAACTGGATACAACAGGGAAATTGGAGTGGAGGCCTCTCATTTATTTGTTTTTAGGGGGGACAGGGCAATTGGGGTTAAGTGACTTGCCCAAGGTCACGCTGCTAAGTGTTAAGTATTTGAGGCTATATTTGAACTCAGGTCCTCCTGACTCCAGGTCCAGTGCTCTATTCACTGTGCCACCTAGCTGCCCTAAGGGCCTTTTATTTATTAAACCCTCTTCTGTACCAGATCTAAGGGAATGTCCTCCCTAGCAGAGTAAACTTAGGTAAACACATAATCACTGGCTTTGCTCTAGGAAGGCTCTAAGTCAGCAGTTCTCAACCTGTGGGTTATGTTCAGTTTAAATACATCCTGCATATCAGATATTTACATTATGATTCATAACAGGAGCAAAATTACAGTTATAAAGTAGCAACAAAAATAATTTTATGGTTGGGGGGGGTCACCACAACATGAGGAACTGTATTAAAGGGTCATGGCATTAGGAAGGTTGAGAACCACTGCTCTAAGTGGTTTTCTTATTTTTCAATTAAGAAGACTTAGACTCAGAGAGACTGAATCACTTGCCCAAGGTCACATAGGTACAACAAGGATCCAAAACTGATGCCAAATTGTTGGAGGTGCCACTTTAATGCCAGTACTTTCTTAGTTCAGCATTGAAGTGGAGATAAAACAAGGTCCTTGAAAATCAACAAAGAAGGTTTACTTTGTCTTAACACAGCAAGAACATGCAAAAAGGATACTACTTAGCTTTTTTGGAAACTGCTTTCCTGGTTTCAAAGTGCATCTGGTCAATA
The DNA here is from genome assembly GCA_028646575.1 of Pseudocheirus occidentalis. Lineage (NCBI taxonomy): Eukaryota > Metazoa > Chordata > Mammalia > Diprotodontia > Pseudocheiridae > Pseudocheirus > Pseudocheirus occidentalis. The sequence continues at coordinate 187,572,938 of CM053598.1, forward strand.
AGTCATCAGCTATGGCCACTTGGATGGTCTGAGACTCTCATCAAGCCTGAGAGGGTCAGACTAAAGGTGGGAGGGAACTTTTATGCTCTGAGATGACCAGGAAGTGGCATAAAAAAGATGGAGCAATCAGGCTCCCAGGATAGCTTTGTTTTCTTTCTAATGAAGCCTCCACATATTGTAAGTGGGAGGAAAGAAGCCAAGTCAGAGAATGAGAGTCGTGTTTCACAAATCCATTATGTTTTTTCCCCCACAGTTCCATAAACAGGCTAAAATGACCACCAAATGTAGATATGAAAGGGGGAAAGATCTTTGTCTTTACCCAGTTTTCTGTTGAGGCAACTTCCCTGAGATAAGTGAACTTTGAGTTTTCTGGTCATTTTGCTACAAAGTAGCATGGTAGGTAGATGGAGCTGCTGGACCTGGAGTCAGGAAGATTCATCTTCCTGAGTTCAAATCTGGCCTCAGACACTTATTAGTTATGTGAACCTGGCCAATTCACTTAGTTCTGTTTGCCTCAGTTTCCTCATCTCTAAAATGAGCTGGAGAAGGAAATGGCAAACCACTCTAGTATCTTTGTTAAGAAAACCTCAAATAGAGTCGCAAAGAGTTGAACAAGACTGAAAAACAACTGAAAGTGGTAGGTGAAACTTTTTTGGAATATAAATTTTGTTAAAAATAATTGTTACAGAAATAAGAACTATAACTGGTGATGATGGGGTTCCTGTTTTATCTTTCCTTTTATATCTCCTTTTCAGGGTTCTTAGGGTCATAGATTTAGAGGTAGAAGGGACACGAAAGACAATTATTTTATTTTCCAAGTGCAGAAACACAGAGGACAAGTGACTAGCCTTGGGTCAGAAAGCTAGTTAGTGTCTAAGGTAGGATTTGTACCTAAGACTTCTTGACTCTAGGTCCAACATTTCACCCACTACTCCATATTAGTACATAGTAAGAGTTTGAGTTCTTAAATTTTAAACTATGATGCTTTCATGAAATGCTTAACATCTCCAGATGGAGTCCTGATGGCTCCTCATCACTTTAGATAGACCAAAAAAGGCAGTCTGGGGGGAAATTGGTGAGAGTAGACATGGTAATGCGGTACTCAAGAATATTCTGACTAGATACAGTGAGAAATGTTACACATTTACACAAACACTCAAAATTACATGGTAGTAAGAGTATGGTTTCTGGAGTCAGATCTGTGTTCAAATCCTCACCTCTGATACTTATTACCTGTATGACCTTGGATAAGTTACTTAACTTCCTTGAGCCTCAGTTCCCTCATCTGTAAAATGGGAGGGGGTGTAGGGTAGATGGCCTTTGAATCCCTTTTCAACTGTAAATCTGTGATTCTATGACATCTTCCTTTGGATGGGTATAATCTTGATTCTAATTAGATCAGATCTCTTAGGATGGGGTTGAGATAGGGTTAAATGTGGATACAGTGGAAGATGAAACAAGCCAAGGTCTTTGTGTGAACACTTACCCATAACCAGACAAATTGTCAGCATGAATATTTTAAGAAATATCTTGGTCAGATGTTTTATTTTCTAGCTTGATGGCTGGACAGCTCCAGGATATCTCTTGAACAAAAGGAAAAAAAAATAAAAAGAGCAAGGTAACTTATGAGACATGAGGAAATACATCTCTGCCCTTTCAGTTAGAGTGTCTAGGTCATCCTAAGTTATATAAAGGCAAAGGTATCTTTCTAGAGATTTGAGTTTCATATCCTCTGTGGTAGGGAGCCTGACCACTGTCTCTAGGGCAAGTTACAAGGTGGTCACTGAAGGTAGAACTTGGTTCTTATTCACTTTTTACATCATTAAAATAAGTTCAAGTTTGAGGGGGTGTGTAGTTGTGTGTGGGTAGGAAGAGATAAGAGTAGGAAGAGTATTAAACTTCATTGCTTAATATTTTTTGAATCAATTAATTGAATAAATAAATGAAAAGATTATATTAAAAAATTCCAAAAAGCAAGGGGTTGGGACATCTAAATGGATATTTGCAAATGCAACAAATCGAACCTTGAATAACTATTTTTTAATTGCCTAGGTTTAAGAAAGTGATGTAGAAAATGTTTATAAGGCAGATTAAACTTAGAAGTGTTTCCTGCAAAAATTATATATTGTTAATATACTATATAACATTCATTTAACATAATATTAACATATAGTATTATTATATTTATATTTTTGCAAGACACACATACAATACACACACATATATACATATATAATGTTTCTAGAGAGTTGGTGGTTAAACATTTACCAACACACCCTTGGATATATCCCTTCATAAAGGATCAAATTGATGAAGTAGATAGGTCCTCCCGTATTCACTGCAAATCTTCTCGCCCTCTTGACTTTCTTTGGAATAATAATTTTTAAAAGCTCACAGTTATATAGCACTTTAAGATTTGCAAGATGACTTACCTGTAAAATCTCATTTGATCCTTATATCTCTTTGAGGTAGATTATTTTATTTTACAGATGAGGAAACTGAGACTCAGGTTAACTGACTTGTCCAAACTCACTAAGTAGTATCTGTGTCAAAATTTAAAATGCAGTTCTTTTTTTATTCCAAGTCCTTCATTCTAAGTCATCACATCATTACTATAGCAATGACAAACTTGTGACCAGTTAGCTACAAAGTAGCTTGAAAAACATTAGACTGAGGTCAGAAATAGACTAAAATGTAATTGGGAAATGTTTAGCAAAATGAGTAAAAATACAGTACAGTATAGATAATGCTAAATTGTGGGTTTCTAAGTCAATATGTGGCAGCTAGGTGATGGAGTAGATAGAATGCATGGCCTGGAGTCAGAAGGAACTGAGTTCAAAACTGGCCTCAGACACTTACTGGCTAAGTGACCCTGGGCAAGTCACTTACCTGTTTGCCTCAGTTCCTCATCTGTAAAACGAACTGGAGAAGGAAATGACAAATCACTTCAACATCTTTGACAAAAAAATCCCAAAGTCATGAAAAGTTGGACATAGTTTTAAAAGCCTGAACAACAACTTCTTGATTCTAGTTTTGGCATTCTACCCATTGTACCACCTAGCTGCCAATCAAAGAATATGATGAACCAATCAATTCCCCAAACACCTGGCCCTGTCATTTGGCACATTTAAAGAAAAACTAGGTAGTCTTATTAGAAATACCCAATGGAGTGGGATGAGCAGCACAATAAGTCTGCTACCCTTGTACCACGAGTGACACCTCTGAGGAAGGCCTGGGAAGATGAAGGGAAGGTCTATAACCAGGGATGCCACCAGGGATCCTCATGCATTCTCGCTTTCAGGCCATGACAAGAAGAACGAATCCATGCTGTTCTGGAACTCCTGGGTCAGTGCTTCTGGACAGCTCAGGGTGTAGTCAGAATTGCTGGCTCACTTCGGGAGAGAATCATGGCAGCCCCTGGGTCACAGCTGCTCAGGTTGCTCCATAGGGAGAGAAGGGATGCTGTTCAAGTTGTTCTGATTGGTGTCCAGCCTTTGGTGTCCCTCCCTCCAGGTGGGGAGGGAGCCCAATCTAGGAAACTGGAAGCATCCAGCCTGAAAGTTAGAACTTTAGATATGAGCCAGAATTCCCCAGAAAAAGGTCAGGCAAGAGTAAAAGGAAGCCAGGTAGCATAAAGGAACATGGCTAGGGAAGAGATGGTCTAATGGACAGAGAAAGATTAGGCCAGAAAAATCAATATTTTTTAAAAATAAATAGAATTATCAGAGATCATTTTGGTGTCAGTTTTGGCTTTCATTTTACTCCAGAGCAGGCATTCTTAACGTTTTTGGTGTCACAGATCCCTTTGGCAGTATGATGAAGCCTATGAACACCTTCTCAGGATAATAATTTGTCGTTTACATTCATAATTGATGAAAATGCTAAATTTCAGTTAGAAGATAGAGATAAAGAAATAATTTCTTCCTCTTCGTGTTCACAGACCTCCTGAAATCTACCCATAGTTAAGAACCCCAGCTCTAAAAGTAAGACCACAAAGGAGCCCACCATGAAGTCAGGAACCAAAAGCTAGCTCTGATTCTTGCCATTCTTGGCCTTTTTTTGTTCTGTTTATTCTGTTAAAGCATAGAATTAATGCTGGTTCTTGAGGGAAACTCTGTGACAAACAGGAGATGAAGGAATTCCTAAGTCCCTGTCTGAGAAAATAGTTTCTTGTTGATTCTTTCTGAATGCATCACTGTGATTCTTTTCTTCATATTCCTGGTCCATTTTGGGGGGTGGGGGGTAATAGGGTTAGTGGGGAACAGAAAAGCAAAGTAAATATGGGGTGTTAGGGCTGGAGCATGGAATTAGGGTATTAAAAAGTCCTCCAGCATCTACCTCCCTGAATTAAATGACATCTAACCTTGGTCAGCTTTTGGAAGGACACTTTTTGTTCAAAAAAGAAAAACGGTATAGTACACTGTGATAAGACCATTTCCTTTCTCACAGTGTCTCCTTTAATGTCAGGCCTGAAATATGAAGTCATTAGGGGATATTAAAACAGTGCTGACAAACTAATTAACAAAAGACATTACGCCGGATGGGCTCAATTTATCCTTTTTAATGGTTCTTATAAATGGGTGCCGCCAATTAAAATTAATAAAGATTTACCAGCGATTGCCCGATGTACATTGCTAAGAAGCTCTGCTGAAGGTCGCCTTAAAGTCAGCTTTGTCAAAGCTGCAAGTTCAGCTCAGGAGGAGCAGGTCCCTTTGGGTTTCCCTTGTTTTTTTTTTTTCCCTTGGTTTCTTCTCCTTCGACGTCATTGTCTGGACCTTTCACCATCTGCTCTGTCTGTCTTCTTGGTCCATCTCCCACCCCACTGTCAGCTCCATCCCATTTCTGGGCTGACTTGAATGAGGGAGAGAGAGAGAGAGAGAGAGAGAGAAAACAACTCATAAGCCGTATCAGATTTGTCATCATTTCTTCCATGGAGTTCTTATTGTCAATGCTGGGATGTGTCTCATGCTTTCATACAGTGGATCAAGGTTACACCAGCTTGGGGTGGGGAGACTACTATCTTGGGGGCAGCAGATGCCTTTCAGCACCTCTCAAGTCACACTATGTAATAATCTGGGTTAGCTTCTGCTTAGAGCCAGATTCTGCTTGGCACCATTTTTCTTCTTACTTGACTTACTGGAGTCACTGATAGGTTAGATAAGAAAAGACATTGACCCTATAAAGCTTCAGTTATAATGCAAACATATTACCTGTCCATCTAAGGCACTGTCACTAGCATAGATGTGTTTCTTAGATTAGCTAGATGGTACCTAAAGGGTAAATATGGGAGAGGGGTAGCATGGCAGAAGAAAACCCTGGGTAGTAGGAGGCAGGATGAGGACTTCTGGCCTGGGATTCAAGCTGAAGATAGGCCCTGAGTAAAGTTTTGCCTTGGGCTGGGCTGGTGTGATATATCTTTGATATGGGATTCTGTAGGTGGGTCCCTACTGGTTTGATTCACTCTCTAGATTTCTCCTCCTCCCTGACCTGGGTTTTGATCCTATCCAGGTACTCTTCCCCACCTTCCATTTCCCTTTTATCTGTTGTTTTCTCCCATTAGAATGTATACTCCTTTAGGGCAGGGACTGGCTTATTTGTTTCTATTTGTACCCTCAGCACTTTGCATAGTGCTTGGCAGTACTTGGTACTAAATGGTAGTACTTGGTAGAAAATGTTTAATAAATTCTCTATAGCTATCTATCAATTCAATTTATATATCTCTATCATCCATCTATCTATCTTTCTCTTTCTCACTCATCCCTCTCATCCATGAATCTATTTAATCTATATATCTCTATCCTCTATCTTTCTATCTCTTTATATTTTTCTCTGTCATCCATCCATCCATCCATCCGTCTATCTATCTATCTATCTATCTATCTATCTATCTATCTATCTATCTATCTATCTAATCTATCTGTCTGTCTGTCCTGTCTGTCTCTTTGTCTGTCTATCTGGTATCCAAGGCAATGGGATGCAACTGGTTGTATATCTTTGAAAGTTTTTACTGATGCTTGACATAACTCTTACCAGATGAGGCTCTTGGAAGAAGGTTTTAGTATATAGTATATATTGACAAAAGTTTAGTCTGGGTTAGACCACAACTAGAAGGTAACAATGCACTTAATTCTATCATAAAGCTCCAGAGTAGTATCATACAATTAAGGGAACCCTAGATTGGGGGGGGATTTGAATTCTGGTTCCCCCACTTTCTTCATCTCTTTAGGCCTCAGATACTCAACTGTAAAATGAGGGAGGATATAACTCTTCTAATTCTAAAATCCCATTTTGGGGAGGACCAAGATCCTTTCTTCTGAAACTTCCAAGTGACAGATCAAAAATAGTCAAACTTTTATAGGGATCATTCTAACTTTTCAATGACTTTGGTACAATTTTTCCTCTTCCATTTAATTCCCCTCTCCACCACCATATTTCTTAGGGATTTCAGGAGTCATTTTGAAGACCCTTCTAACAATTATCTAATTCAGCTTCAACAACTTTCTTTTCTATCCCTCTTCATTCAAGTACCACCATTATCATACCTGAGACTTCATCATCTCTCAGAATAATGCCACCGGTAAGACCTGGGATTTTGAAATTTCAATCTGATCATAACTTCTCCCTTTTCCACTTTCTTGCTCACATTAAATCTACTAATAGTACAGGTTGCTATTCTTCAGATTTAGGCTGGAGTGCTTAGGGTAATCATAGTTATATAAATGTAGGCCAGTTCCCAAACCCTTACTTATTCAGGACATTCTCTTTATGAGATCAAGACAGACAGGGATTGGACTCATGATTTCTTTTTTTCTTTTCTTTCCTTCCCTACCCCCCCTTTTCCTCCCTTTCCCTTCCCTTTCTCTTCCTTCCTTCCTTCCTTCCTTCTTTCTTTCTTTCTTTCTTTCTTTCTTTCTTTCTTTCTTTCTTTCTTTCTTTCTTTCTTTCTTTCTTTCTTTCTTCTTCTCCTCCTCCT
>CM053598.1:187580410-187643790 GCA_028646575.1 Pseudocheirus occidentalis
TCTGTCTCTCTCTCTCCCTCTCTCTGTCTCTCTGTCTCTCTTTCACTATCTCACAAAGTTGGGGGGCTACTCATGGGTGTAGCACCACTACGATCAGTATAGAAGCTTTGACCTCCTCTGTTTCTGATCTGGACTGGTTCACTCTCTTCCCCAGTCTTTAGGCAACTGGAAAAACACACCCTCTGCCTTTAGGCACTTACCACGCTAGTACGAAACTCACTGTGGACACTTGGCCGGCTTACCCCACTGCGGCTTAGAAGCTGGGGTCAGAAGATCTAGTAGTCGCAGCATTCCCAGCGGCAGAGTTGCGGGCATGTGCCGCCACATCTGGCACGGACGTTTGACTTCATTAGTGTAGAGAACTCTCCGGTGAGGAAATCCCGTCCGCTAACGCTGCTGCTTCTCTGCAGTTTGTAGTCTTAGAGAGTCGCTTAGAGCAATGAGAGGTTAAGCAGTTTGCCCAGAGTAATGTGTCAGGGATGGGACTTAAACCTAAATCTTCTTGGCTACAAGGTTGGCTACATTACAGTATGGTGCATCTCAAAGACTAGCCCAGGAGATATACATCGAATATCAAAGCTCTTAATTAGGACACAACAGCAAAGTAAAGAAGAAGATGCCACTCTTCTCCCCGACTTGATGTTTAGATTAGGGTGAGTAAATTCATTTAAACTTTCATTAGGCCCGTGGCAGCTAGTACTAGGGTCATGAAAACTACCTTTCTCAAGGAGGCACTTAGCGACATCAGAGCAGGAATCTTCACCCTTTTTTCCTATAGCCATACCTAGGTTGTTCTTATATAATTTCTAGTGTCTTTATACATCCCAATTCTCCTAATCCATCTCCTCAACTCTGATTTCTCTTCCCTCTAAACCCAGTCTTGACCCCACAATATGCCCCCTTAATGTTTCTTGCTTAATATTTTACCAGTTACTGCCATAGAATGACCCCCATATGCCTCTCCATTATATATTCTTCCCAGCGTGTGACTCCTCAAGCGTGGGGAAGCCCTGCCTTGTAATTTCTTTGCTTGTGCTCCAGGACTGCTAAACATCCCTGAAGATAAAGTTGTGAAATTGAGTTGATTTCATACATTACACATTTATGGTATATAATCCTGATGATTTCTCAAAGTGTCTTGATAATCCTCCTCCTCTAAAACCATCTCTATTCACTGTCCTCTTTATCTAGGAGAAAGCCTCACAATGACTTTCTTGAACCTGTTTTTTCTATGACTTTTTATCCCAATGCATAAATCCCATACTACACATGATTAATGTTTTAATTTATTGATAAGATTGAAGTCATTCTCTATGCATTATCTTTCCCTTGAGAACAGATTGTCTTGCTTTTCTGTTTGTATCCCTTACATTTTGTATTCACTAAGTGCTCAATAAATGCTTTTTGTTCATTCAGTGTAAGCTTTCTTCCACATTCCAAAACTTTTCAGCATCATAACATACACTCCTCCTTCCTTCTGATCATTAAAAAAAAGAGGTATCCTTACTCCTTACTAAAGCTCATTAAGGCTCTAATTAAGTCCTTGTGTTCCATTTTCCCTGACTCTTCTAGGATCTTAATTCAATAGTCATCTCCCTCTCTCTGGCATTTCACCATCTCCCATACCACTGGCACTTATCTACCTACAAGCATTCTTAGGCTTTCTTAATTAAAAAAGCCTTCTTTTGGCTCTTCTAGCTCATCTAGCTACTCTCCAATCCCTTTGCTCCTTTTTAGTGGTAAATTCTTGAAAACACTTGTCTGTACTTGATGCCTTCACTTCCTCATAACACATTCTCTTCCCAGCCACTTGCAGTCTGCATTCCAGCCCCATCACACTGCATAAAAGCTTTTTTAATTTTAATTTTTTTTGCTTTTTGGAGGCAGGAAGGCAGGGCAATTGTGGTTAAGTGACTTGCCCAAGGTCACACGGCTAGTAAGTGTTAAGTGTCTGAGGCTGGATTTGAACTCAGGTCCTCCTGACTCCAGGGCCAGTGCACCACCTAGCCATCCAAAAAACTTGTTTTAAAGGTCTTTAATGGCAATTTAATTGCCAAATACAGTGGCCATCCCTTCTTTCTGTTGTTTTCTAACTGTTCCCTCTTATTAGCCATCCTTTCCTCCCTTAGCATCAGAAACACAACTCTATCTTGGTTCTTTGTCAGTTTCTCTTGATTTCCTTCCCAGGTTCTTCATCATCTTCTTTGCTTCTTAATGTGGATATTTTTCAAGGTTCTGTTCTTGACTGTCTTCTCTTCATTCTTTCTCTTGACAGTCTCATTCTACTCCCATGGTTTCAAAGACCACATCTATGTAAGTAACTCCAGTTCTGTATCCTCAGGGTTGACCTTTCTTCTAAATCTTAGAACCATATCTCTATCTACAGCATTCTACTATTTCTATCTACTCTATCTACAGGATATATCCACCGGAAACTTAAGCTCACTGTGTCTAAACTAAGTTCACCTTCTTTCTCCTAAGTCTGTTCTTGCTTTTCCTTTCTCTATTTCTCTCTATGGCATCACCATTGACCTTTCTACCATGTTTGAAGTGTTATATCTATCTGACTTTCCTTCAGCCTCAGTTATCATATCCAGATTGTTTTTGTTAGTGTTATTGTTGTTGATCATTCATTCTTGAAAAGGACCAATGATATCAGGAGGCCTGGGATGTCTTGACTTGTAAGTGGATTTAAGTGAGGCAGAACTGTGCAAAGTCATCAGCCTCACTTTCTCTTCCAGAGCCAACCCATGAACAGGCCCTATCGATTCTCCCTTCACAATATCTTCCAATTTGTCCCATCCTCTCTTCTCCTGCTGCCACCATCTCAATAGAGACCCTCAAAACCATCTTCCTAGAGTGTTGCAATGACCTGCTAACAGGTTATGCTGCCTCTGGTCTCTTCTCCTCAAGTCATCACTGCTGGATTAATCATCCTCGTTCATGGGAGAAGCAGAATGGTATAGGGGAAAGGGCAATGAACTGGAAGTTGGAAAGACTTGGGTTCAAAACTTGCCAGAGATACTCTTACTAGCTGTGTGACCCTAGACAAGTCATTGAACTTGTCTGTTCCTCAGTTGCCTCATCTGTAAAATAACGGGATTAGACTTGATGCCCTTCCAGGATGAAACCTATAATCATATGGATCTAGTCATGTCAGTTATCTCTTCATTATTCTTCCTATTGTACTGTAAAGAAATTTCATATTACTTTTCCTAGAATTTGAGGTTCCTGATAGTTTATTGGTCTCCTACCTTTCCTATCATATTATACATGTTCTCTGCCCTCTCTCATCTCCCCCAAACGCCCCTCGCTTTCTGATCTCCCTGACTGTTTACACTATTCCCCCATGCCTAGAATGTCCTTTTGCCACCATCTATTGAGTTCCTATTAAAGGAATTTGAATTCTTTGAATGTTGAAGCTTTCAAAGCCCAGCTTATATTGCCATCTTCTCCATTACCTGGTTGCCCTGTTGTTAACAACTTCCCCCTGTCCCTTGATCTCATATCACTTTCTAGTTCAGTTCTTTAATGCATTTATTGCTTAAAATAGATATTTATCACTTTTCTATATTGTGAACTCCATGAGAGAAGGAATATCTTGTTTTGTGTTTTTCCTAGTGGCTAGTGCAGTGTTCTATACATAGTAGGGTTAGAGATGAGGTAAATACTGAGCCTGCAGTTTCACTGGTATCTGGAGCTATCCCTAGGTGAGGATATCTTCATCACCCATGCAAGCCAGCACTCTTTCTGCAACTTATGGTCTTAAGTATTGCCAGGAGCACTGACAAGTTGAGTGACTAGTCCAGGGTCACATAGCTAGTATATACAGTAGCTAAATAAAAATCTCTTGACAGAATATGAGGCTACTGGTAGGCCACAGGACTTTCTCCCCTTCCTCACCCCTTCTCCCCTAACCCTAACTTCACTTAGAATAGTTTAAATTAAACACAGACCACTGGGCAAATGCCTGCATGAGGATAGTAGATGCCTTGGTCATGGGGTCTATAACAGGGTATCCTGGGGTATGAGCTTGTAACAGACCCCATCTGAATACTGTGGAGACATTCTCCAAGGGTAATGAATTCATGGGGAAATGTGACCTCCAGAGAATAGGAGCTTTCCAGGAGGCATTAGCAACTCTTTTAATTGTGCATTTTATTGTTTCTTTTCCTAGCAATGCACGTCAGGTCCATTAGCAATAGAGCAAGCAAGGATAAATAGACTCTATCCTCCAAAGAGTAACTCTGCCAGGGGCTTGAGCTTATATTCTTTCCAGAGACTTTGAGAAGATTTCAAGAGGACATTTCATTCCAAGGACTGTCTTCAGCTCCAATAGTCTCAAGTTTTATCATGAAAAGTGTAATTTTTGTCTGAGAATATTAGCTTCAGGTACCTAGCACATTATTCTAATCAAATCGAAGCAAGAAACATTAAGAGCCTACTGTGTGCTAAGCACTGGGGATTCAAAAAGAGACAGGGGACAGCTCCTGCCCTTTGGAAGCTTGCCATCTAATGGGGGAGACAATATGCACACAAATATATACCAAGAAAGCTATATGAGGGAAAAATAGGGAATAATTAAAAGAGAGAAGGCACTGGAATGCAGAGAAGTTGAGGAAGGATTCTTATAGAAGGTGTGATTTTTAGTTGGGACTTAAAGGAAGCCAGAGGAAGAAGAACATTCTAGAAATGGAGGGCAGCCAGAGAAAATGCCCAGGTCACTGAATCAAAGCATAAGACTAAAAATGTTGGAGGGGATTAGGTTACGAAGGACTTTGAATGCAAAATGGGAAATTTGGGTTTGCTCCTAGTGGCCATATGAAGCCACTGCAGTTTATCTGCATTTTACAAAAGTCACTCACTGGAGTATAGATTCGAGTGGGGAGAGACTTGGGGCGCAGATCCACCAGCTCGCTACTGCAATAATCCAGGTTCAAGGTGATAGGCCTGCACCAGAGTGGTGACAGAGATGTTGCTGAGGTGGGTTGTGGCAACAGCTTGGATATAGGGGTGGTGAGAGAGAGTGAGGAATACAGGCTGACTCCTAGGCTGTGAGCCTGGGCACTAGGAGGATGCCATTGCCTCACACAGTTATAAGGAAGGTAGGAAGGAACTAATATATATTGAAGTCCCCTAGTTGTTGTTTGTCCCTTTGTTCTTGAAGAGTAGGAGAGTGACAAAGTTAGGCCTGTGAAGTTAGCTCTTTAGTTATCTAACATCCTGAATTTGTAATCAGAGGATCCAAGTTGAAATTTTGGTTCTGCTACTTATTCCTTTTGTGACCTTGGGCAAGCCACACGACATCCCAGAACCTCTGTTTTATTATCTGTAAACTGAAGGGGTTGTGTTGGATAATACAGGTCTTGTAATAAGGTCCTCTCTAGCCCGAAAGCCTATGATACTAAAATCTTAGATTAAGATCAGGTATTGAATTGAGCTGGAGAGAAGGCAGGGGATTTTATCTGATGTTACATAGAGGAGAACAGAAAAGCCAGTTTGAAGTTTAACATCAAGAAAATGAAGATCTTGGCAGACTGGCGTTTAGAAGGAGAAGAAATGGAAGCAGTATCAGATTTTATATTTTGGGGGGTCAAAGATCACTGCAGATGGTGACTGCAGACATGAAATTAAAAGATTCTTGCTCCTTCGTATGGCAAGTCTGGACAGCATACTAAAAGGCAGTGACATCACCTTGCTAACAAAAAGCCATATACTTAAAGCTGTGGTTTTTCCAGTGACAATATCTGACTGTGAGAGTTGGACCATAAGGAAAGCTGAGTGCTGCAGAATAGAAGCTTTTGAATTACGGTGCTGGAGAAAACTTTTAGGAATGCCTTGGATAGCAAAGAGATCAAATCAGTCAATACTTAAAGAAATTAATCCAGACTATTCATTGGAAGGTCGAACACCAATGCTGAAACTTAAATACTTTGGCCACATAATATGAAGACAGGGCTCACTGGAAAAGACCCTGTTGTTATAAAAGGTTGAAGGCAAAAGAAAAGTGGATGCCAGAAGATGAGACAGAGAGATAATGTCATGGAAAAATGAAAATGAATTTGGACAGACTTGGAGACATAGTAGAGGACAGAAGGACCTGGCATGGCCCATAGTCCATGGGGTCATGAAGAGTGGGAGATGACTCAATAACTGGACAGTGATCACTTAGAAGGAGCTGAGCTGATTTGTCTTTAATATTCTAGCTGAAAAAGCAACATGAGCCTTTATCTTAGAAGAAGATATCTCCAAAGGAATTTTATAAAAATAGTAATAATAACTAATAATAATAGAAAAATGCATTTTGGGAAGAGAAAGAATATCAGACTCTCAGACTAGAGAAGTAGAATTGGGTGTGTGGGCTCTGGCTGGAGTTCCAGAAGCAGCAGAGTGCTGGATTTAGAAGCGGGGGACCTAGGTTACATTCTCAACTCTGTCCCACTATCCAGCTGTGTGATCCAGGGCAAATCATGTCAGTTCCCTGGAATTCAGCTTCCTCATCTGTGAAATAAGAGGTGCTAGAGTCAAAGACTTTTAAGATCCTTGACAACTCTATGTTGATGAACGTATTAGACCCATTTTACAGATGAGAAAATGGATACCCACGGACATTAAATGACACAATCAAGGTCACACAGCTAGTTAGTGATAGACCAGGTACTAGAACCCAGGTTTTCTGACTCCCATTTGTTGCTTTGGCTACTGTATCATATTACCTCTCAAATAACAATCCCTGGTGAAATCTTGGTAAGATGTCTCTTATGGGAAGATCACTCCTTTGAACTCCATTCTGATGAAACTATGAAGAAGTCATATTGTGTTCAGTTCATGATGATCTCTTATAACTTCCCAGCCTTATTCCTTAACCCCCAGTCTACTTCAGGTCTATTTTATCTCAAGTTCCAGTTGTCCCAAGGTTTGGGGCTTTTCCTTTCTGATCTGACACCCTGAGACTTTGTTATTTCCATAATGATTTTTCACCACCTCCACCACTGTGCCTCTTCCCACCCCTACCCCGCAAAAAAAAAAGAAAAGAAAAAATTCAGATTCTCTGTGCCTTGTGAAGTAATAATTAGTAAACTAATTTGAAACAGATCCCTCTGATATGCTAATAGGAAATGGCTAAAGAACCCCAGGTAGGAGGTATCAAGTGGATAGGGTGCTAGACCTATAGTCAAGAAGACTCATCTTCATGAGTTCAAATCTGGCCTCAGATACTTACTAACTGTGTGGATCTAGGTCAGTTACTTAACCCCGTTGGCCTCAATTTCCTCATCTGTAAAATGCACTGGAGAAGGAAGTGTCAAATCACTCCAGTATCTTTGCCAAGAAAACCCCAAAGGCACACCTTCCAAACTGTCCAAAGCTTCTTTCTCTCTCTTCCCCAGAACACCCCCATGCCCCATACAACTATTTTTATAGTCAGTGGCCTCCCCTTCCCTTCAGTCAGCATCTGCTATTTTATTGCTTACTATATGCCAGACATTGTGCTCAGTGCTACAGAATAAAGAAAAGCAAAAGCGGTACCTTCCCTCAGGGAGCTTACTTTCTCATTAGGAAGACAACATGGATATAAATAGATAAATACAAAATTTATAGAATAGAAGAAATTAGAATAGAGGGGAAAATTCCAGTGACTTGAGACCCCAGGAAATGCCTCTTGCAAAAGGTGACATTTCAGCTGAACTTTGAAAGGCAGATGTCAAGAAGTGGTGGGGATTCAGACATGCTGCCTTTCTGGCTTTACATGGGAAGGAACCATTTCTTCTCATTCTCATTCTTTTCCACTCAGTCCAGAGTGTATTCCCATGGTTCCATCTTTAGGATTGAAGACACCATCCTGGTTAAAGCTGAGATGGATGATAAAGATGGTAACCATGGTAATCCAAGTATTTACATAGAATCCCACCCATTACCCTGTCTTAGCATAGAATTCCCCTTTGCTGTTTCTGAAATACTGGATGCAAGAACCATTGCTAAACCCATAAACGAAACCCAAGAACTTTCACCTTTTTGAGAATCTCAATAGAGTAAATGAACTTTTTGAAATAATGCCCTACATTTGTAGTTATTTCTCTTTATATCTGTTCTGCATATTTATGCAACTAGATTATGCAGTACATAGAGTATTGGACCTAGAGTCAGGAAGACCTGAGTTCACATCTGGCCTCAGACACTTACCACACGTATGACCTTGGGTAAATCATTTAATCTTTGCCTTCCTCAAGTTCCTCATCTGGAAAATGGGAATAATAATGGCACCTATCTCCAAGGTTGTTAGGAGGATCAGATGAGATAATCTTTGTAAAACACAGGACTTGTCACATAGTAAGCTCTTCTCCCTTCATTGTTCTCGTCTCCCCTTCCTTCCATTCCTATGCACATTCCTTATAAGTAGGTTTGTTTACTCTATATTTGCATCCCCAACCCCTAACATGGTATCTAGTACATGATGGGAGGCACTAAATGAATGGTTTTGGGTTGATTGATTATCCAACAAACTGATTCTCTTGGTGGGGATTCCTGGCAGGTTGATGGAGGAGATGCTTTGAAGCTGACAGGACCTTGTGGCATCGCTCAAGCAGATAGCCAGTTACTTTAATAAGATAGGAGGCCAGTATTCACCCTGGGAGAATATGTAGTTTAGGATAGGAAAGTAGTAAAAGCAAGGGTTGGTTTTGAAGGCTGGTAAGCCCTATCATCCCTTCCTCTGTGCCTACTGACCTTTTTCTCACTTCCCTTTTCCCTGGCAGATGATAAATTGCCTGCCCTCCCACTATATGACTAATTGCTTCAGATTATCTGGCAGTCATTGGCTCTTGGGCCCAGAGAGGTTAATGAGGGTCTTTGACTTCATTTTTGTTGTTGTTAATTTGCTTGTTTTTGGTTTTGGCCACTAGACAAAGAAGTGGCTTGGTTCAATTTGGTTTAATGCAGCTCTTTTACTAGGGGAAAGGGAAGGTTTGACTTGTGCTTGAGGTGCTGGGGAAGGCAACAACCAGCCTTAGAAGGAATCTCTTTCCAGGGTTTCAGCCTCCTGAAAGTAGAGAATCCATATGTGGTATGGATATCAGAGTCAAATTGTGTCACTTTCTGGTTCTGAGCCCTTTGGTATCTGGAAAGTAAGATTTAAGATATGGGTATAAAGTATATTCTGGACCTTTACCACTGGTTTTCCAGGACTCTTCAGGGGAGTCATCCAGGATGTCTGCCCTGGGCAAAAGTATAATAAACCCCAATATATGAGTAAGCAATCGGCAAATAGTTTTTGAATGTCTATTATGTGCAATATAATTGATGATATAGTTTGTCAAGAGTAATACTTTCCAAAGCTACTGCCCTTGGGGGCATCTAGCCTAAAGATGAGATAAAGGCTATCATGGGAAATCTCCTGTACTTAGCCTATGGATCCATCTTTCCTTTCCTAGCTTAGGAAAGTGCAGCTTAAAAGAATAATTTGGTGGCAGGGCTTTTAAAAAATAGTTATAGGTTCTTGCAGATACAACACTCCCTAGAACAGGGAAGTAAGAGGAGGCCATTATGTTTAATTCTAAAATTTCTTCCTTCAAGCTAGACTCTTTAGAAAGACAGGAATTCATCATTGTTCTTTGTGGGGAGGAAGCAGAGTCCTTAGGGAACAGTGAAGCTGGGATTTGGTGGGGGGGGGAATCATGGTTTTCAATTCAGGCTATGGGCGAGCTATATTCATAGGATAACACTTTGTTATTGTTGCTGTTCATCCTTCTTTCCTTGACGAGGAGCAACGGCATTATGGCAGTGTTGTTTTGATAGGCCATGAACTGGATATAACTGAGGCAGAGGTGCCCACAGTCATCAGCCTCACCCTCTCCTCCAGTCATCCAAGTCCATTGAGAAGACAAAAGTTAAGACCAAGGTCTGGTGACTGGTGATGGCCCAGGATGCACTGTGTGACCTTGGCCTTTCTAAATTCATGTCTTTCCTGGGTCTCAGTATTTCTCAGGTCCAGACCACTCAATGACTAAAAGTTAGGTAAGAGTGGAGACAAAAGATGGCTTGATTTATCATCAGAGATCAATCTAGGAGGCAGAGACCCTCAGAGTTTCTGACCAAAACAGAAAACAATTATTATTTACACTTATTCTAAAACCAGGGGTTCCCAAAGTGAGTGATACCACCCATGGGGGCACTAGAATGATGGGGGGCAGTAGTAGCTTTGGGTGCAATTGGGAGGCCTTGAATAAAAATACGGGGGTGGTAGAAACATAAAGGAAGAAGAAAATTTAGAAAAACCATTCATACATGTTTCATCTGTTGTGTAACAGAGTTAAAGTCATAGTAATTACATAATTTTCCAAATAACCATGAAAGTTGTAACCAATAAAGTCTGTCGACAGGTCTTAATAAAGAAGTATTGGCAGGCAAGTCTGTCTCACATTGTTGAGAAGTCCAGCATGTATCAGTAGGAATATGTGTTGTAATGACTTGTTTACAATATGATACTGTATGGGTACATGATGCAATATTGCATCATCAAAATTTCAATACAAGAAAAACCCACCAATTTACAATGAATTACTAAATTTAAGATGCACCATTAAAATACACATATTTTTGAAATGACACAATTTTTAAAAAAAGTAAAGGATTTTTAAAAAGTATATTTTCAAGGCAGAGTTGGGTAATTTTTTTAAAGGGGCAGTAATCTAAATAAGTTTGGGAAACTCTTAATTATGAAAACCTAAAGAATGAGCCATAGAGACTTAGTTAGGGCTATTATTGACCAGTCAATGAAAGCCACAGTGATTTGGGTCTAAAGGCACAGTCCCGTAGTTTCATGTAAAACACAATGAGCTTCATAAAAGCTTGTCTTCTTAGAACTATTTTCCAAGAAATAAAAAATTAAAACTATGCAGTAGGAAAAGTAAATTTTCCCACCTTTAAAAGAATAATAAAAATCAAAGAAGGAGGAGAAGGAGAAAGGAGAAGGAGAAGGAGGAGGAGGAGGAGAAGAAAGAGGAGAAGAAAAAGGAGTAGGAGGAGGAAGAGAAAGGAGACGAGGAGAAAGGAGAAAGAGGAGGGGAAGGAGAAGGAGAAGAAGAAGAACAACAATAACATTCTTGGGCCAATAAGTGTTGGGGGGGGGTTGGCGTGAGCCTGGAGGGGGCTTTTGTTAGTGTCCAGTGCTTTAGCCAAGAAAGTCAGTTGGCAAAAACAGTTCCTACCCTCAAGGAGCTCACATTCTAATGAGGGAGACAACATGTATTAACTAAGTTTGTACAAGATCTATACTAAGTAGATGGAAGGTGTGATTTACCCATACCCAATTAATGTAGAAGATCCAGGTATCATGGTTGAATCAATCAATCAAAAATAAATTATATGTGAGGAAATCCTTAATACATCTAAAAGGATCATAAGGTCATTTTGGTCATTAGATAAATTCAAATAACAAAAAAGCACTATCTTGAGATTATTTGAAGAAGATGAAGTCCAACACTTAGGTTACATATAAAAACAGCAAGGACAACTAGGTGGCACAGTAGATAGAGCACTGACCTTTGAATTCAGAAGTATCATCTTCCCAAGTACAAATCTGACATCAGACACACAGTAGCTCTGTGACCCTGGGCAAGTCACATAATCCTGTTTGCCTCAGTTTCCTCATTGTAAAATGAACTGGAGAAAGAAATGGTAAACCACTTCAGTATCTCTGCCAAGAAAACACCAAATGGAGTCATGAAGAATTGGACACAATTGAAAAATGACTGAACAAAAAACCCCAGAAAACTATTTCAGTGTCAGTCAATCAAATATGAATGGTCTCCACATTCAGGAAATAAGGATTCCAGTCTCCTAAGAAGCAATAGCTCTTGGAGGGAGGAGAGAACAGTGTTGTCTTCCCTGTTGACAATGTTACCAAACAGATTATATGGAAACTTCTAGATGCTTCTAGAATCCAGATGAGAGTAAAGAGAGACATGGCAAGGGCTAACAGAAAGTTTCTTGAGAAAAGGCAACTGGGTATCCAGGTGAGTATTGAAAGGTTGGAAATCCTGGTGGTCCTGCTGCATAAGTGTTGGTAGCAGTGTCCAGCAGAGCTGGTAGCAGGGTCTGGCCAGATCATTAGTGGCTGACAGTAGCAGCCAAATCAAGAATTGAGAGATACACTGAAGAAAGGCAGTCTCTCTCTCTCCCTCTCTCCCTCTCTCCCTCTCTCCTCCCTCCCTCCCTCCCTCCCTCTCTCTCTCTCTCTCTTCTCTCTCTCTCTCTTTTTCTCTTCCCCCTCTACCTGTCTATCCATCCATCTAGCTATCAATTGATTGATCTCTATCATCTATCTATCTATCTATCTGTCTATCTATCTATCTATCTATCTATCTATCATCTACCTATCTACCTATCTTTCTGTTTGTTTATTTATTTTGTTTATTCATGGTTGATGAGTCATGTCTGACTCTTCACAACCCCATTTGGAGTTTTCTTGGTGAAGATATAAGGACACTATAAAGACACCAATCCTAAGAACCCAACAGAGAGCTATAACTAAAGGACTTCTTGAGGATCCTGTGCTGGTGAAAAAAACTCCATAAACAGGAGTTCTATATAACATCCTTTGCTACATGGATTCCCTACATGTGTGCCTGACTACCATGTTCTTTCTTTAAGTCTGAGCTCAAGCTAAGAACCTTGTATATTCAAGAGAAAGGTGTAAAGTCTTGGAATGATTATTTCTGCAACACTCGCCTTGCTAGACCTGCTTAGTAAATACTCTTCCTCAAAGTGAATTACATCTGACTGATAATCAGTGGAACGGGAAATCAAATGGGTTGAACTATGGAATAATGTTGTGTGGAGATATTTGAGAAATTCTCAACTACTCTCTCTGGTTACATCATCTCCTTACCCCCTTGTCTACACATCTCTGGTTACCTTATCTCTCTGGCCATTGCAGGTTTTCCTCTATAAGAATCCCTAGCCTCTCCTGGCTAGTGGGCGTCTTCCTTTAGCAGGAAGCATCTTCCTGAATTGGCGGTCTCCCTTGGGGGGCTCCTCTCCCTTGGGGCGTTACCTTCCCCCCATAACCTGGGGTCTCCCTTAAAAGGCAGAGGAACCTGCTTGGTGAATTGTGTTACCCAAAATAAATGCCTTTACTTGATTTGGAGATAATCTGAGCAAATTCTTTTGAGATGACTTTGCACCCCTACATTTTGGGGTGCCCCTGAACTTCAACATCCGTTTTTTATAATCCTATCCTCCAAAGTTCTTTTTATCATCCTCTGTGTTGTGATTAAAAATGGATATATTTACTTGGAGATCTAGAAGAGAATGGGGAGTAAGTGATTTAGCTGATTGGACTGAGAGTTAGTAATCTTAGGTGACAATTCATAGAACCTAGAGCAGGAAGAGATTATCATAGAGGTAATCTCATTCTAGTGTAACTTCATTATGGAGGAGAAAACTGAGGTCTGTAATGCAGGTCACTTCCTGGGTCAAAAAAGTGGTAATGTTGTTGAATGTCCCCAGAATTTGAAGGGAAAATGTAAAGAAAATAAAGTAAGGGTTAGAGTATTTTGGAGGGAGGGAGTGGGGATCATTGAGAGTCATTCAGGGCAATGTAGATGCCTTAACAGAAGGACCCACCTCATTTTAATTTTTATATCCTCATCTCAATAGTAAGGTGCCTGACTTGGGTTAGATACTTAACAAATGCTTGTTGAATGGAATTGTAGTACAATACTGATGATTTCAACCCAAGTCCTCTGACTTCAAATACAATATTCTTCCCACTCATCTCTCTGCTAATTACTAGTAGCTCTCAATACGAGACTTTGCCTTTCATTTTCCTCAGCTATTAAATGAGAGGATTGACCTAGAAGATGTTCTTTAAGGTCCCTTCCAGATCTAATATTCTGTGATTTGACCCATCTTGGAGGTGACTGCATTCAAGATGCATTGACACAATCCATAGGTGAAAAGAAAGAAAAAACTAGGGAGGGTTTTTGGAATCATTAAGTTTTCCTAATATTTTAATGTTTGCCCTACTCTGAATCTTTCTATCTTTCTACCCTTCTCTCTCTGTCTCTCTTCTCTCTCGTCCCACCCCCCTTATTTCTGTTTCCTTTTTCTACCATCCCCCAAAGATATATTTTTAATTTAGACAAACGAAGTGTGGCTATTCCCAACATATAGTCCTTTACCCTGATTTATCCCTGAATGGAAACAACTGTGCTATCAGGGCCCTTTAGAAACTCCATCCTTGTGATCCAATAAAGAAAGAATTGCCTTAGGTTGGCCATCTATTAACTAAAGAGCAGTAGTTAGGTGACTGCAAGGAAAAAAATGAAATATATTGTTTTTACATGTTATTGGGAAAAAAATAAAATATTAAATAAGAGAAAAATGAAACATTTTCTGACCTCAAGGAATTTAGTTTACATTATAATACAAAAGACTCCTGTATATATAGACTGAAACTGGTCTGGTAAACAAACAGACAGGAACTAGATATGGAGAGAGGAAAGTAATTTACCAAATCAGAGTTGCTCAAAGCAACTCAAAAGTGAACCAATGGGGTATCTCTTGTCCCTGTAAGGGAAACAGCTCACTCTCTTACAGTCTTGGGAATCTATTTTCAGGAAAAAGAAAATCATAGCAAAGATCTAAGAATCACAGGACTATAGATTTAGAGCTGGAAGAGATCTCAGAAGCTGGCTAGTCCAATCCCCAACTATACAGAGGAGGAAACTGAGACCCAGAGAAGTTAAGTGACTTGCCCAAGGACAAAAATGTAGAAAGTCAAGGCACAAGTGGGATTTGCACCCAGGACTTGACTTTGAAACCAGAGCTCTTCCCCCTTGTACCAGATATCAAGAGAAGGAAGTTGCCCTTTCTGGTAGGACCTTGCATATGCCACTCTAAGACTCAGATAGAGGTCAGGATCTATAGGGAAATCCCCAGAGTAGAAGGTCTGAAGTCCTGTGACATTCCAAGCAATCTCTGTAATGGTAGATGAGGTGGCCTGGGAGTACTGGGGACTAAATGGTGTGAAAGGAGCCATGAGGGGAAGGGATTTTTCAGTCTAGAGCATGCTTGCCAATTTTCAGACCATTATGATTCCTGGAAGCCAGCTTTCAAGGTGACCTTCTACATCATCTAATCTTTAATTACTGATAACAGAGCAGGTGATTTCCCAGGTCAAGGAAATGGAAATGCTGTCGAATTCCCCAGAGCCTAGGGGCAGATATATAAAGAAAACAAAGTAGGGGGCCCAGGATTTGAAGGGTTGGAGTGGGGAAATTGAGGGTTCTCATATTTTAATGCTAACTGGCCTTTGCCCAGAACCTCTTTCTCAGTTCCCTTCTCTCTTCCCTCAATAAAATACACTTTAAATTCAGATAAGATGATCTTAAAATGAAATGACCCATGCAAGGTTGAATCTAACCCTCCATACAGGCCTTCAGCCTGATTTAACCTTGAATAGAAGAGACCATTCTTTAATTCATATCACTTAGTCTGCCTTGGCCTCAGTTTCCTCATCTGTAAAATGAGTAGGTTGGATTGGATGACCTCAAAGGCCCTTTCTGGCTTTGAAGTTATGATCTGATAAACAAAGTTCTCAAAAAGAGAATTGTAAACTATTAACTACCAAATGAAAGATTGGTCTAAATCACTAATAAAGAAAATGCAAATCAAAACAACCCCAGTGGTTCACCTCCCACTCACCAAATTGGCAAAGATGACACAATCTGGGGCAAGTTAATATTAAAGGGACTGCAGAAAGACAGGCCTACTAATACACCATTGGCGGAACTGGGAATTGACCCAGTCCTTCTGGAAAGCAGTTTGGAATTATTCTAAGTGACTAATTTCTTTAGGGTAATGACTTCTCTTTCTGTCTTTGTATAGAACTTACTTGCACATAGTTGTTTGTAAGCTATCTCTCTTTCCCTCATTTGGTCTTTGAGAGCACAGACAGATTCCACCTTAAAAAAAATATCTCCAGGAGCATAGGTGGGCACTTAGTAAATGCTCATAGGTTGACTGCTCAAAGAGGAAACTGTATTATGTCCAGCCTCACTGCCTCTGACCTTTCTTCTGAGTCATCAGTTCCTTGTTCAGAGAACTATATTATAACAGTCTCTGGGTTGGCGACCCTCGTCACCATCACATTACTGCCATTGGGTGATGCTTTTGGGATCACCTGCTCCATATATCTCCCCACTGGCCTTCACCTCTCAGAGCATGGTGCTCTTGGCTATCTGACTTCCTTCCAGCTAATAATTAGCCCATCTCACTCCTCTACTTGGTCCTATCCTTTCCTAGGAGCAGGTATACTTTTAGCAAGGTAGATGATTTGTAGTATTCTCAGGAATGGGTCCCTACCTCCTCTGCCATCCTTACCCCAATCTGTTTTTTTTCCTGGACTGAAAATGGCAAATTATGACTTCACCACGAGGTAGCACATAGGATAATTTGTGCTGGAGAACCCATGAGCTTATTTATGGTGTTATCACTTTAGATGACATATTTACATTTTAACGAGAGACATTTAGAGATTCAAACCCAAAGGAGCTGATTAATGTGGGAATTTCTTCAGGCACTGGAGAGAAATAGATGGGGTAATGGATTTTTTTTCCCCATAGGGAGGGGAGTAAAAATCTTTCAGCCTTTACACCACATGACTTAGAGCCTTTCATTAAGAGTCCTGCCTCTGATACTTATCATCCAGGCTGTAGATCCACCAGCCCTGGTCAAGACTCATGGCAGACAGTACTTTGAGAACAAAGGAAGAGCAGCTAGGTGGCACAGTGGAGAGAGCTGTGTAATCCCAGAGTCAAGAAAACCTGAGTTCAAATCCAGTCACATACATTTAGCCATATGACCCTAGGCAAGTCACTCAAACCCAGTTGCCTCAAACAAAAGAGAGAAAGAGACAGAGACAGAGAGACAGAAAGAGAGAGACAGAGAGAGAGACACAAAGAGAGAGAGAGACAGGCAGACAGACAGACAGAGAAAGAGACAGACAGACAGAGACAGAGAAAGTAAATGAAGAAAAAACAACAAAACATCTTAAGCATGGGGGAAAGGGGACATAAAAATTAAGTCTGTAAGAGGAAAGTTGCCCTAGAAACAATTTTCAGCAGGTTTCTTAGCATGATAGGGCACATTTAATAAGATAAAATAAATTCAAAGATCAATTACACAAGTAGAGTTTGGGGGCAATGAATCTAGATAACAGAAGATAAGGAAAAGGGTACTAGAGGGGGGTTTGGTGGACTACAGTCTTGATGTAAGTAGGGGATGAACAAAAAAGCTGATGGTCTTAGACTGCCTTTTAAATGATACCATGTCAGAGGCTTTAGCCATACTATACTATGCCTCGATTGGACCACATCAGAAGGATTGTGTTCAGTTATGGGCAATGGATTTTGTTGCAGATTTGTAACAAGAAACCAGGGCTTAAAAATCTCCTAAGAATCCAGGGATTCCTCAGGATAATTCATCCAGATTCTAATCTCAGTTTCTCTTTGGCTCTTTGGATATTGATAGGCAAATTCATAAAGCACACCTTATTTTTTTATTAATTCTACTAATTTTCTATTAGTTTTCATCCTAGTGTAGTAGTAAATAGAATGATAGATTTGGAGTCAGGAAGACTCAACTTTGAATTCTTCTTCACTCACTGTGTGACTCTGGGCAGGTCACTTGACCATTCTAGGCCTTAGTTTCTTCATTTGTAAAATGCATCAGGTAGACTCCATGACCTCTAAGATCCTTTCAGTCTTTAAATCCATGATGTTATAGGGCAGATCCAGAAGAAGGTGACTCTCATACAGTAGGAAGTAGGGATATTTAGCCTTGAGAGGAGACAACTTTGGGTGGGATGGGTTTGATGTTCTTAAGTTTTTGAAGGGCTGTCATGTGGAAGAAGTAGAGATTTGGCCTTAAAATATGGTGGACATGGAAGCAACAATGGAAGTTTGCAAAGACCTAAAAAAGTAACCCCAACTTGCTAATACTTCCCCCAAATGAAATGGAGACTGAACTCCTTATCACATGAAGTCTTCAAGAGGAGACTGGATGATTGCACATCAGGGATTTCCTGAAGGAGATTCCTTCATAGGAATGCTGGATCAGACTAGGCAACTTCTAAAGTTCCTTGTGGCTGTAAGATTTTGTGATTTTATCAGGTGATTGAAGCAGCTGCATCTATTTTGGGGCAAAGGAAAGATGACCTGAATGTTTATTGGTAAAAGGAGAAGAAGCTCCCATACTATGTAACTGTCTTTAGCTCTCAGATGGGTAGCATGAACACAAATATTTTTGCCACCTGTTAACTTCCTCTCCATCTTTATCAATTCCAGGAGCCTGTGGCAACCCTGAGCCAATGTTACCAATGATGCTGGCAAATGTACAAGAGTTTATTTTTCTTTTTTAGTATCCTTTTTAAGGCTCTGTAGATATCTACTCAATTCTTTCATATGGAATCAGCGTATAAATTTGTTCCCTAAAATAAGACATCTGAAGTTAACTTTACATTTTGAATCTCTGCCAAAAGTATAGGGTACTGATCTGGAAAGGTTGTCTGATTTTGACTAGGAAGTGAATGAAATAAGCATTATTATTTATTATTACTAATAAATTATTATTAAAATAATATCAGCAGTTATTAATACACATTCTTAATTAATTAATGATAATAATTCTATAGCACCAAGTTTGACAAAGCACTGACCTCACAACAACTCTGAGATAGGGTGGAAGAGACATTATAGTTCAGTATACCTGTCATCTCTGATGCAAATTTTCACTTCTCCTTGTCCTGAAGTTGTGGTTTTTTTATTTAAAAAAAAATTAGTATAAGTGTTGGCAATGTTATTTTACAGATGAGGAAATGAGAGGCCAAATGATTTATAAATGACAAGGTCATTCAGCTAGTAAGTGTCAGACTCAGAAATTTAAACCTGAGTTACCTGACTCCATATAATAATAGTAATGATTACAAAAATAATAACATCTAGTATTTATATAGAGCTTTACATATATTTCTATATTTACATGTATTTATATATATTTACATACATTATCTCATTAGTCCCCACCAGTGAGAAGGTAATAGGTGCTATCACTCTCCCCATGTTATAGATGAGGAAACTGAGGATTAGAGGGGAAGTGACTTATCCAGGGTCACACAGCTGTGTGTGCGTGCACGCGCGTGCGCGTGTGTGTGTATGAATTCAGATCTTCCTTCTTCTAAGTCAACATTATATCCACTGAATCACCCCCAACTAGCTGCCTCAATGTGGCTATAATTTCTATAGATCTCCTAATTCTATAATAGGTTTCTTTTTTGTTTTTTTGGAGTGGGGAAGGCAAGGCATTTGGGTTTAAGTGACTTGCCCAAGGACACATGGCTAGTAAGTGTCCGGTATCTGAGGTCACATTTGAACTGAGGTCCTCCTGACTCCAGGGTCGGTGCTCTATTCACTGAGTCACCTAGCTGTCCCTATAATAGGATTTTTTAGACTTATTTCTTAGTGTGGGGAAGGAGTTCCAGGGTATATGACCCTTTATGCTGTTTGTGCAGCTTCAAAGAATCATATAAACTCAACAAACCTGATAATATATATAAAGAGAATGATAAAACTTAAAGCATTATGTAAGTATCAACTATTAATATTATCAGTGCTATCTTATTCTAATAATGATAACTAGTAATAATAGTTGTAATAATTATACAATTAATAATAATAATAATAATAATAATAATACAAGTCAGGCATGCCAAGCACTTTAAAAATATCTCATTTGATCCTTACTACAATTCTTTGGAGGTATTAAAATCCCCATTTTACAGTTGAGAAACCTGAGGTGAACAGAGGTCAAGTGACTTGGCCAGAGTCACACAAATAGTAAGTTACTGAGGCCAGACTTGAATTCAGGTCTTCGTGACTCCAAGACCAGCGCTCTATCTGCTGTGTCACCTACCTGCCCTGTTTTCATCTTTTTTTTTAAATTCAGAGTATGCATGAAAAAAGGACGATGAACTATGATTGTTCTTATACATTTAATGATTGTTAGATTATTGTATTGGTGGATAAAAAGACTACTTTTTGGAATTGAATAAGAATTATTTTTCAGTCAGGTCCAATTCTTTAGGACCCCATTGGAGTTTTCCTTGGCAAAGATACCAAAGTAGTTTGCCATTTTCTTCTCCAGCTCATTTTGCAGATGAAGAAACTGAGGCAAACAGGGATAAGTGACTCGGCTAGGGACACACAACTAGCAGGTGGCTGAGGTCAGATTTGAATTCAGGAAGATGAGTCCTCCTAATTCCAGTCCCCAAACTGTATCCACTGCACCATCTAGCTGCCCCTAAAATGGGATATTGAGATATAAACATGTTCTGTAGAGTCACTGGAAGTATCTCTCAGGTACCTCCCTAGGTCTCTAGCTTTTGAAAGCTTTTCACATCATGTACCAGGTACAGCAACATCTACTAATAACATTATTTTCTTTTATTTGACAGGGCGAATATTCTGAACAAAGATTCTATCTCTATTAAAGCTCCAGTTCTAGTTTAATTGATTGAATTCTCAAAGATATTTGGGGATTAGTATTTGTCATACAAGGATTTTCACTTATACAGAATAGCAAATTTCTGATGTATAATTCTAATCACTTGATGGTGGCTTTCTATGTATCCAGTAGAGGCTATCTTCATTCATTCATTCATTCATTCATTCATTCATTCATTCATTCATTCATTCATTTATTTATTAATCTATCAATTTATTTATTCATCTATTTGTACATCTGTCTCTGTCTGTCTGTCTCTCTGTATCTATCTATCTATCTATATATCTATCTATCTATCTATCTATCTATCTATCTATCTATCTATCAATCTATCTTGCTAACCTAAGTGCAGCTGGGTTGTACAGTGATTAGAGAACTGGGCCTGAAGTCAGGAACTCCTGAGTTCAAATCTAGCCTCAGACACTTGCTCTGTATTTCTAGGCAAGTCACTTAACCTCTGTCTGCCTCAGTTTCCTCATCTGTAAAATGAAGATAATAAAAGCATTCCCCCCCAGAGTGGTTGTGGGGTTCAAATGAGATAATATTTGTAAAGCTCTTTGCAAACCTTAAAACACTGTTTAAATGCTAGATCTTATTAATAAACTGAAAAGTTTCCATCACTCAATTGCATAATTTGTTTTGAACAATAAGTTTGGGCTCCTTAAGGAGAAGTTTTCTGTGATTTCTAGTCTCAACAACCTGATGGTTACTTTGTTTTTCAGTGGCACCTGACTCTTCATGATCCCATGGGCCGTCGCACCCCAGACCCCTCTACCCTCACGATCTCTCAAAGTCTAGCCAAGTTCATGCTCATTGTTTCCATGACAGCATCTATCCATGTCATCTTCTGCCATTTTCCTTTTGTCTTAATCTTTCTTAACACCAGGGGCTTTTCCAGTGATTCCTATCTTCTCATTATGTGGCCAGAGCATTTCAGCTTCAGCTTCCATGTTCGACCTTCCAGTGAATAGCCAGAATTAATTTCTTTAAGCATTGACTGATTTGATCTCGCTGTCCAAAGGACTCTACAAAGTCTTCTCTGGCTCCACAATTTGGCAATGGCACTCAGCTTTCCTCATGGTCCAGCTCTTGCAGCTAGACGTTGCCACTGGAAAAACCATAACTTTGACTAAATGGACCTTTGTTGGTGAGATGATGTCTCTGCTTTTTAGTCTGCCATCCAAATTTGCCATAACTTTTCTTCCAAGTAACAAGCATCTTTTAATTTCATGGCTGCAGTTACCATCTGCAGTGATCTTTGAGCCCAAGCATATAAAATCTGACACTGCTTCCATTTCTTCTCACTCTGTTTGCCAGGAAGTGATAGGACAAGTTGCCAAGATCTTGTTTTGTGTGTGTGTTAAATTTCAAGCCAACTTTTACGCTCTCCTCTTTCACCCTCATGAGGAAGCGTCTTAATTCTTCACTCTTTGCCATCAGAGTGGCATCATCTGCATATCTGAGATTGTTGATATTTCTCCTGGCTGCCTTAATTCCAGCTTTTAATTCATCCAGTCTGGCATTTCACATGATATACTCTGCATTTAGGTTAAATAAATAAGGTGGAAATATACAGCCTTGTCATACTCCTTTTCCAATCTTAAGCCAATTGGTTGTTTTATGTTCGGATCTAACTGTTGTTTCTTGGCCTTGCATACAGGTTCCTTAGAAGACAAGTAAGATGACCTGGTATTCCAATCTCTGAGGACTTGCCACATTTTGTCATAATCCACACAGTTAAAGACTTTAGTGCATTCAGTGGAGCAGAAATAGAAGTTTGTTTTTTTTTTTTCTGGAACTCCCTTGCTTTTTCCATAATCCGGCTTTCATAAATCCATCCATTTCTGTTGTTTGACTTTTTTGTTATTGTTGTTCACATAATATTGGTTGGGTTCATGTGGAGGTCAGCCACAGAGGGTCTTTTGATTCCATTCATGGATCTTAACCTTTTCATATAACTTCTATCCAGCGATGAACCATTTTTTAAAAAAGAAAGATCACATTATACAAATCCAGTGGCATATACCTATTGTCCACATTTCCAATTGCTTTTTGAAGTGGGGTTTGTTTGTTCCTGAAGTATTTTTGTAATTTTTTTTGTCCTGTGCTCTTTATCCTATTTATTTATCTCTACTCTATATCCTATCCTATTTCTCCTGTGCTCTGAGAACCTCAGGAAGTGATGTTCTTTTTGATGAAGTATAAATCTTTCTATAACCACCTTGGGCTGATAAGCCCTGTGTTTCATAAACATTATTAATTTTTATTATTTTAATAATAATTTAGAGAAAAATTCAAGGAGTTACTGAGAAGTACCTCCAGAGAATGAGTGTAGAACATACTATGAGAAAGGTGCCTACACTGTGAATAGAAGGGTGTGAGCCCAGGGTTGGGCTACCTTGGAAGGAGCATAGATCTCTGTTTTTTTGGCCTATGGAATAAGCCCCAGTTTTCTGGAGGAGGAAGGAGTTGTGGAAGCAGTAGTACCTGACTCCAAAACTCAACTGCTGCTTTTTCTATCATACCCTTTGCCATGGATCTGAAAAATGGATTTTTTGGCTAGAGATCATATAACATTAATACTATAGCCAGGTTTGGAGTTTTCAGATGAGTATAGAGAAAGGGTCTACTCTGAAAGTCAACAGAATGGAATTCCTAGATTATTTGATAGCTAGATACATGAAGACATACACCTTTTAAATCTAAATTTCCCTAGTACCTAGTACAGAGCTCTAAATATATATAATACATTTAGAACTGAGAAGGACTTTAGAAATTATTTTATCCAACTCTTCATTTTACATAAGAGGAAAATGATGTCTGGAGAAGAGAAGTCACTTGTATATGAACAGGTTAGGGAATAGATTGTGGTGGATCTCCAAAAGAGAGTGATCTTCTCTCCATCTCTTTCTCTCCTTTCCCATCTATCATGGAGCCTTTCCATAAAGGATAGGGGGAGGGGTTGACCTCCACCCCAGTAACACGGAGGCTATGGACAGATGGTAAATAAAGCACCAAGAGAAGATATTGGGTTTGATATTAGATCTCAATGCCCTTGCTGCCTTTTATTTGTTTCTTTAACTGGTCACAAGTGACCAAGCTACAATCCCAAGATGGACATGCCCAGCTCTCAAGGCAGCCTTAGGCCTTTGGGAGGTATGGAGATACTGGATTCCTTGGTTAGAGCTCATTGGTGGCAGGATACCATGAACTAGGGAAACCAGGAAAAGAACTCAGTCTCTGGTCTGACTTTGCCAGAAGACACGGACCTGGAGATAATTGGTTGGACAGTGCAGAATAGCAGTAAAATGTAAAAAAATTCTGTTCTGCTGTTGCATTAAATGCTTTCTGTTTTGCAGATTTTAAGTCTCAACCTCCTGATAGCGTACAACAATAACTGTATTATAGGTGATCCTAGAATAGAACACTGATCTTGCAGTCAGGAAAACTTGAGTTCAAATCCTACTCCAGACACTGGCTAGCTAGTTGTGTGACTTGTGAGTAAGGCCTTCAACTTCTCTGAACCACAGTTATCTCATCTGTAAATGGCCATAATAAGAGCAGACAATGCCTAGGGTTGTTGTGAAAACCAGATGAGATAATGTACCTTATAGACCTTAAAATGCTAAATAAATGTCAACCATTATTATCATTGTTCTTATGTCAACGTGTTTGTGGTACACAGGTGATACAGTGGATGGAATGATGGAGCTGGAGGCAGAAAGACGTGAATACAAAGCTTGTCTCAGACCCAGTTTCCTCATCTGTAAAATACACCTCCCTTTCCAGGTTGTAGTGATGATAGCATGATATCATGTACATATAGAATATATATGCACACATATGCATACACATAATACTTTGCAAATCTTAAAGAGCTGTATACATGCTATTATTTGTTATAGTTGTTATTAGATTGAGACTTTCTACAAAGCGTATTTTAGTGTGGGTGAAGAAAATTAATACTTACCCCACAGCTGTCTTATTTTACATTGAATACCTTTTTATTCTTCCACTTTGGGGAGTCCATAAACGTAGGCCAAATCTAAACTATAAGCAATTTTTCACTGCAGCACTGTGATGGGCAAGTTCATGAATCAAAAGGGGGGACAAAAGAAGTCTGACCTTGTTTTTTTTAGGTGATTTGGCTTTCCTAGTATCGAACCCAATCCAGCTGCAAAAATGGGTCTAGAAAAGGGGAATCCCTTAGAGTAGAGAGACAGAAGGCAAAGCATCCCGGTCCCTAGGGTCCAGTCATGGTCTTTATTGTTAAGAGTGATAACTTTCTTCATATTGTCTTTATTGTTAAATGACAAATAAAAGAATGCATAGAATAATTTTAGCTATACATACATATGTCTCTGTATGAATATATACATACATATATGCATACATATATACATACATGTTGGGGCTCTTGTTGGTAATCAGCTAACAGGAGGCCCATGATCACCTGGGGGCAGAATGCGAAGGTTTCACCTGTTTGCAATAAGCAGGATTATCTCTCTGTCTTCGGGGTGATGCAGGATTGGCTCGCTGTGGCGAGGGCAAGGCCAGAGGAGGGGCCCTAAGGGGCCCTGGAGAAAAGACTTAAATACAGGCTACCCGGAAGCATAAGGAAGTCCAGCCACACCAAGTTTAGAGAACGTAGCTAGAGGCAAGTGTTGTGCTCTAAAGAAGAGAAAGTCCAGCCATGCCAAGCTTAGAGAATGAGAGGGAGTTCCAGCCACGCCAAGCCTAAGAGAAAGTAGCAAGAAGCAAGCCCTTTGTCTTAAGTTTTCTGTGCAGCTGTTTCTCCCGGAGATAGTGGAAGCCGGGAGCCAGGGACACCCGAAGCCTGTTGAGGAAGGGTATAGGTGAAACCTATACAGCCTGACCCCCCAAAACTGTAACACATACACACATGTGTATACACACACCATTTGTGTCTAGTAGTAGCCATCTCTGTGGTGGTGAGGGCAGGGGGATGAAGAGGGAAGAAAAAGGGAAAAGCAGGAATTTACATGATAACTTATATATAATAAAGTTATGTACAATCATCTTTTTTATTATACTATTTTATGGAAATGCTTGGTTCTTTCCATAAGTTAAAAAGAAAATAATTTTTAAAAAAAGAGTGATAGATTTTGTTCCAGCGCCTTCCCTCCGTTGATTATCTCCAGTTTATCCTCTATAGAGCCTGTGTATACATACTTGTTTGCATATTGTCTCCTTCATTAGACTGTGAGCTCTTTGAGGTAAGGGACTGCATTGTAGATTTCTTTGTGGTGCAATGCGTGGTGGGTCAAAGTCATTTAAAAAAATTATTATTGACTGATGACTAACTGGTTACCTCTTTATTTGGAGAATTATTGAGATCTGTCACTACTTACATATCTCCTTTTAACTCCATTTAACAAACAATTTAATAAGCATTAGCTGCTTACAAGGTACCGTGCTAGACTCTAGCAATGCAAAAGCAACAATTATAGTAACAGCAACTAGCATTTATGTAGAGTTCACTATGTGCCGGGCACTGTGTTATTCTTATCTCATTTGGTTCTTACAACAACCCTGGGAAGCAGGTTATATCATCATCATCATTATTATTATCTCCTTAACAGGAGCTGAAGCACACAGAGGTTAAGTGACTTGCCCAGGGTCACATAGCTAGTAAGGATCTAGAGGCCAGATTTAAACTGAGGGCTTCCTGATTTTAGGCCCAGTGTTCTATCACTGCACCACCTGTTGTTCAGTTGTTACAGGCATTGCTGACTCTTACTGATCACATCTGGGGTTTTCTTTAGAGATAATGGAGTTTAGAGTTGCCATTTTCTACTCCAGCTCATTTTACTAGATGAGGAAACTGAGGCAAACAGGGTTAAGTGACTTGCCCAGGGTCACACAGCTAGTTGTGGGTCTGAGACCTGATTTGAATTCAGGGAGATGAGTCTTCCTGATTCCACCACCTATAGACTCTGTCCTGAGGCTTCCCTGGCTTCCTTCAAGTCCTGGCTAAAACCCTGCCTTTTATAGGAAGCCTTTGCTGATCCTCTTAACTTTAATGCCTTCTCTATGATTACTTCCAATTTGTCCTGCAGATAGCTTATTTGTACATAGTTATTTTCATCTTTCCCCCATTAGACTTCTAGCTCCTTGAGGTCAGGGACTGTCTTGTACCTTAGCACAGTGCCCAGTTCATAGTTGGCACTTAATAGATGTTTATTGACTGACAATCTGTCAGTGTCCCAAAGCTTCTCTCTGAGACTATAAAATGCAGAATGTTGCTGAGTTAAATTGGTAAAAAGTAGTTTACTCCCAGGGGGTTCCTTACCTAATGAAATCTGATCCCCCTAAAATGATTCATGTTGTTTTTAAGGTACATGATATAATTTGATTTTGACGATAACCCTGATGGTTGTATAGTTCAGGTTAATTATTATTGACATATGACAAATGAGGAACTTGAAGCTGAAAAGCTGTGAATTGCGCTGAAGTCATATAGGTTTTAAGTCTGTCATTGGAACTCTCATTAAGTGCTCAGTCCTCTTGCTACTGCCAGTCAAGTGACCTCAAGAATTTTGAGGCAAAATGCAAGTCAAGAAGTAGAGTCAACTGAGATTTGAATTCTATTTGAATAGTAAGCTCTTTTGTCAACTATAAACCCTTTGAGGGGCAGGGGTCTCATCTTTGTATCATCTATAGGACCTTGAACACAGTCATTTCTCATTGAATATATATTTACTTTTTGGAGAGGGAAAGGCAGGGCAGTTGGGGTTAAGTGACTTGCCCAAGGTCACATAGCTAGTAAGTGTTATGTGTCTGAGGTTGGATTTGAGCTCAAGTCTTCCTGACTCCAGGGCCTGTGTTCTATTCACTGCACCACCTAGCCACCCCATCTCTTATTGAATATATTGAACCAAGCACAGTCAGGAAGAAAAACTCAATACTGTTAGATTATTAGAATCTCCCATTTTTAAGTGTTGGATAAACCCAAATGCATTGCCTTTAGGAAGACTGAGGTGGAGAGTTTTCCACTTGAAATTTACAGCTCATGCTTTCTTGGGCCACAAGTAAATGCAGTAGGTAAATGGAAGTCTCCTCTGGAATATGAAATAATTGCTTTTGGTGGCTATGATGCATCATTAAAACTGGAACACAAAGTGTTTGTGCCTTACAGACGAGGATAATGATGATGGAACTAGTCCTGGCTTCAGGGAAAAAGGCCAATGTGTCAGCTACCACTGTGTATGCAAGAGACACAACAATTCCTGGGGTGCAGTGAGATGAGGTTGCCAACCTTTGGGTAGCATTCTTTGAGGGGATGAACCAAACAGGCAGTTGGTAGGAGAGATGATAGATTACCCACTGGTTCTAAATAAATACAAAGACCTGAGTTTTTTGTGTTGAGTTTGGAGAGGCAGTATTATGTCTGATGTAAAGATTGTGATCATTCTGGAATAAGACCAGTTCAAATCCTGACTCACTAATAACTAGACAGTAGCATCTGGCATTTATATAGCACTTTTAACAAAGCGCTTTACAGGTATCACCTCGTTTTTGTCTTCACAACAGCCCTGCCAAGGCACTATTATTACCCTGATTTTATAGACAATAGTGATAGTCATAGCAATAGCTAGTAGTTGTACTGACCTTTAAAGTTTCCAATGGCTTTACAGATACTATTTCATTTAGTCGCTCAATAACCATAGAACGAAGGTGCTACCTAAAATGGGTAATCCTCATTTTACAGATAAAAAGAACTGAGACTAAAAAGCTAAATGAAGTGGCTAGGGTCACATAACTAGTAAGTATTTGAGGCAATATTTGAACTTCCAGTACTCAAGTCCAACACTATTCTTACTTGTGTGACCCCATGTGACTCAGTTTCTTGTTGCATAAAATGGGGGCAGTAATACTTTAAGTATAATAACTACCGTTCAGTAGAACTCCTTGAAAGCAGCGAGTCCCTAGCACAGTGCTGCACCACTGCTGTCTCTCTTAATAAGGCATTATCACATTGCAATCCCTATCTCATAGGGTTGTTTTATATAGAGTATTTCTGTTAACTTTAAAGTCCTCTGGTGAGGGTGTGTATGTGTGTGTGTGTGTGTGTGTGTGTGTGTGTGTGTGTGTGTGTGTGAGAGAGAGAGAGAGAGAGAGAGAGAGAGAGAGAGAGAGAGAGAGAGAGCCCACGCACTCGCGAGATGTACTGAAGTCAGCTCAAATTGATTCTTGCCCAGGGGAGCCTATTATTAAATTTTTTATGTGAGCATTTACAATTCAGAAATTGACAAACCAAATCAAGGCTTGATCAATTATTTTGTTGATTGTCTAGAACAAATTAAAGAAACTGATGGAGAAAGTGTTCATACAAATAAAACTTGAAAGTGTGTTATACATTCATTTTGGGGGGAGAGAGCTGGTTGTTAAACATTTAACAGAACATTCCTGCACAGACCTCTTTGAGCAGCCTATTGAAACCAATGGAACCCCTTTCAGAATAATTTTCTAAATGCATAAAATACATAGGATTGAAAAGGGAACCAATTATATTGAAATACAAGTATTAAAAATTTTTTTTAGAAGTTCATGAACTCCGAGTTAGGAATCCTTGCACTACAGAAGTTTGAGTTGTTAGTAGCAATAGAAAGCTCTCCCTTCCACTAGATAAAACCAGTAGAAAATGAGGGTGTTGGTCTCCAAGATGCCTCCCAGCTCCGAATTCTTTCATTCCTTAACTACTTCTCTCACCTTCCATTCGCACCTGCCAGGTTATCTTTTTTTTTTTTTCTTAAAGTGTTTCTGGTAAGGCTCAGTCATGATTTTAACCTGATATGGATACTGAAGGATTTGTGGTGTTATCAATGCAGGCATTTATTCTCCCAATGCACATACTCTTTTGTTGTTGTTTTGGTGTGTTTGTTCATTTTCTACATTTTCAAAAGACAAATTTAAACCAAGTTCATGGACTCCAGTTTAAAAAGTCCCGGCATCTATTTTGTCTCTCTCCGTGATCTCATCAGCTGCAATGGGTTCAATTATTATCTCTATGTAGCCAGCTTTGGCGTATCTTCTGAGTTAGAGTCCCATACAACTAGCTATCTATTGGATGCCTCAAACTGCCTACCCTGAAGACATCTCAAACTCAACATGTCCAGAACAGAACTTATTATCATTAGCCCCAAACCCATCCCTCTTCCATTCATTACTACTACTATCATAGGGGTCATCCTCCTATTTTCCCAGTCACCCAGGCTTGAACCATCAGTCACCATTGGTTCTGCCATACTCACCACCCCCACCCAATGCTTTGCCAAGATTTGTCTATTCTATAGTTATTCCTTCCTCATTGTGACTCTCCCCATTGTGGTTTTGATATGGGTTGGGTCAACATAAGAAATTAGATGGGAATTTTTGGGGAGTTTGGCAGAAGCTGAAGACAACATCTGAAAAGCAGCATACAACACAGAAAGTTTAGAAACTCAGAAATGCATGAAATATATGTATATTTCAACATATTTTATCTTTTTAGTAACATAATAATTCAGACTTCTTCTCTACTATGAAGGTAGGGCCAAAAAATTTTACATACATTTTCCAGATCAAGGAGACAATATACCTTTCACAGCCATAATGTGGAAAGGATAACTGTACTTTCTTAACATGAAGACTGTTGAAATAGCCTTCTAGTTGGTCTAGTCTAATCTCTCCTCAATCCCATCTATCATCTACTGTGCTGCCACATTGATTTTCCTAAAACAATCCTAGCATGTAATTTATGCAATAAACTCCAGTGACTCCCCATTTCCTCTAGGATCAAATGTAAACTCCTCTGTTTGGCATTCAGTCATTTCCAAATTAGCCCCTTGATTTTCTATATCTGAGCTCCATGCTTTTCATTGGCTGACCCTCATGACCAGAATGTTCTCAGTCCTCATCTTAGCCTCTTCACTAAGAGTCAAGCTCAAAACTCCTTCCTTCAAGACTCAGTTCAAATCCTGCCTTTTGTAGGAAGTCTTTGTTGGTTCTCCCACGGTCTCACCCCTTCTATTTATCTTGTTTGTATTTTCTATGTATAATTGTGTGTGTGTGTGTGTGTGTGTGTGTGTGCCTGTGGTTTCTTTCATTAGAATGTGAGTTGCTTGAAGACAATGATTTTGGTTTTACCTTTGTTTGTATCTGCTTAGTAGAGTGCCTAGTAAAGTAATTTTGCTCAGCCATGTCTCCCTTCTAGTGCCAGATTTACTCCTGACTCCCCTCATCTTGGAAATTCGTTCTACCTGGGACATATCTCACTGGAAATATACTCTACCTCTCTGGCCTCTTCTCTTATTGAGTTCCTTCCAGAACCTCCATTTTAAAGAAAGTGCCCAGGCTAGCCATGTCGTCATTTCCCTTCAAGATGCATTCCTAACACCTCCAGACTTTTTCTACCTTGCACCAGTATGATTTCCTTCTCATCTACCCTTTTCCATTTCCTTTTTTATATTGTCTTTCCCCATTAAAATATAAGCTCCTTGAGGGCAGGTGCTGACTTTCTTTCTGCTTATATTTCTATTCCCAGTACTTAGCCAGGCATATAGTTAGCACTTAATTAATGCTCTTTGGCTTGACTAATAAATGCTTGATGATTGGCTAAGTGAAAGAATCTGCTTACCACATCTTACAAAGGCCAGCAAGATTCACTCATCCTTTACTGGTCTTATTGCCCTTTTTCTTTGCTTCTTTTCAATCCTATTCTTTCTTTTCTATGTGGCTTGATCCTTGATCTTTCTCATTCTACAACTTTATATATGCTATACCAGTTAGGAAAATAAAAGACAGAAAAATATTTCTTCCCTTTGACCCACAGACTCTCCAGTGATTAAGCAGATAATAGCAGGGACAAGGGACTTTTATACACTAGACAGGATCTGAAAATGGTGCACTCTATGGTGCTGTCTGCTGGAGACTTAGTCTTCCCTGTAATGCATATGACTGATTTATCATAAAATAAATATCTGTGTGCTACATCTAGCCTTCTGTTTTATGGGCTGCCAACCTCTCCTCATTTAACATTTAACTAGGCTTTATTTAATATTTACACTGGCTGGGCAGCTAGGTGGTACAGTGAATAATATGCAGGGCCTGAAGTCAGGAAGATTCTTTTTCCTGAGTTCAAATCTGGCCTCAGACACTTATTAGCTGTGTGACCCTGGGCAAGTCACTTAACCCTGTTGGCCTCAGTTTCCTCAACTGTAAAATGAGCTGGAGAAGGAAATGGTTCTTTGCCAAGAAAAACTCAAATGGGATCAACAAAGAGTTGGACGTGATTGAAAAACAACTCAGCAATGGTCTTTGGACAGCATGTCAGTCACTCAAAAAACCCATTTCTTAAGCATTACTGTGTGCCAGATTCTTTCTTAAGTTCTGGGGATACAAAGAAAGACAAAAAACCCTCCCAGGGCTCATGGTCTAGTGGGGAAGACAACATGCAAACAACTATGTAGATTCATAATATATGCAATGGAAATGGGAAGTGATCCCAGAGGGAAGGTCAGGATTGGAGCAAGAAGGCAAGAAAGCCTCAGTGGAAGGTGAGGAGAAAGAAGAGAATTCTAGATGTGTGTGGGGGGGGGGAAGGGGGAAGGTCAGCTAACACAAAAGTTCAGAATGGAGAGAGAGGAGTGAAGGCTAGGGTCATTGGATCCCAAAGTACACAGAGAGGTGTGAAGGATCCAGATTGTGAAAGCTTCCTCTATCCCTGGGACTAGATTCAGAGCCTTTGCATCTCACCCAGAATCTGCCAGAGGTAGTCTTCAAGAGTTCAGGGTTTCCTCTCTGTCCCCATTATACTGCAGAATTTTGTATAGCTAGTAGAAGAAAAAGAAAAAAAGAGATGGGCATCCAGCATGC
This sequence comes from Pseudocheirus occidentalis, assembly GCA_028646575.1. NCBI lineage: Eukaryota > Metazoa > Chordata > Mammalia > Diprotodontia > Pseudocheiridae > Pseudocheirus > Pseudocheirus occidentalis. The sequence goes on from CM053598.1 coordinate 187,612,850, forward strand.
CTTGCATAACTCTGGATCAGGGGTTCTTAACCTTTTTGTGTGTGTTACGGACTCCTTTGTCAGTCTGATGAATTCTATGGACCCTTTCTCAGAAAAATGTTTTAAAATACATAAAATAAAATATATAGGAATGCAAGGAAAGCCAGTTACATTGAGATATAGTTATGGAGATATTAAAAAAATCAAATTCAGAGATGCTAGGTTAAGATCCCCTGCTCTAGAGTCTAGTTCCTCTGGGGCAGTTACCAGTCAGCAGAATGGTATCTGTGATAGACAGGTTTTAGGTATTGCAAATGTTTCCAGCCTGTTTTTAAAGCATGAAATATATCTGCTTTCTCAGCAGAAAAAGGAAAAAAAGTTGGTCAAACTCTTGCAATGACCGAATTTACTTTAACACTTGCGTTAATGAGAGCGTTGATGGATGACCTAGTTTGCATATGTTATGCAAACTGAGTCTCCAGTCTTCATTTACACACATTTACATAACTCTCAGTGTCTAATCACAGGTCTGTCATTATAAATTATTCCTTTGTAGATAGTGTAGTAAACTCAGCAAACTATTCCCTTCCTGGATCCAGGCTTTGTCCAGAGGGCTCTGATGGGCTCTCATACCTATGGAAGTTGGAAGAGAGATCTTTGGTTTGTCCTAGGGGTCAAATCAGGGGTCAGAATCTTAGGGCAGGGGTATTGTGGGGCTCAAGTGAATTAATGGATGTAAAGAGCTTTGCAATCCTTAAAGTGACATATAAATGCCTCTTATAACCCTGATATTAACAGGCCTCAAACCGTGCTAAGTTCAGGGGATGACTACCCCAAGCATGTCAAGACTGCTCCCCAAGAGGAATGGGCAGAGGAGAACAATTTGTATCGATGGCCATGAAGGCAACTGAAGAAGGCTCTGTGGAGTGCTTAGAGCTTGGTCTGACATTGAAGATGCCAAGGTCATCCAGTGCATCCTGGGTCATTGCCAATCATCCTGACTTTTGTCTTGCCACGGGACCTCAATGATTGGATTTGTACAGCTCTGCCTCACTTAAATCCAATTTACCAAGACGTCACCACCATGATGTCACTGGTCTGCTTCAGAAATAAAGGACAAATAACAACTTTAGCCTTTAGTCACCAGGCCTCCAGATCTAGAATGTTCACTGAGTTTTCTATTGTGCTCCTTCTGTTTATAAAGCAATTTAGGGTAATTACTGGTAAATGGTTATCAGCTGGAAGAGGGGAGGGTATTGGGGACAGGGAAAAGGGAAATGTATGCAATAAACTTTTATGTCTAATCTGCATTACTAACACTTTCTTAAGTCAAGATAATCAACAAGACTACAAATCAGGCCCCGATTTGTAGCAATTACCAGTTTCTGAGGTGTAAATTCTCACACTGAAAGTTTTAACAGTTTACTCTCACAGGCTGGTTAGAGCTGGCTCCCGCTTGCCTCTGAGGAAAGACCACTGGCAGGATGCTGCCAAAAGGCCACCAGCAGGATGCCGATAGCAATGGAGTGGGGATGGGGCTGAGGGGGAAAATGTAAATTGGGAGAGATGACACAAGGGGGTGAAAAATGTGCTGGGCTTGGAGTCAGAAAATCTGTATTGAATCCATGGGGTCAGATTAGTTGTAGAACTGGAAGGGACCTTAGAAAGCTAATGCAAATCCCCCATTTTCTAGGTGAGGAGACTGAGTCATAAGGAGGTTAGGTGACTCCATTTGAGTGACATGGTTGAGATTCAAATCCAGGTTCAAAATCCAGTCCTCTTTGTCTTACAACATGATGCCTCTTGGTTCTGGGGCCAGACATTGACCATGGGCAAGCCAGTTTATTCCTCTGAAGAGAAAGAGAGATCTCCCAGTCTCTTCATCTGTCCTTCAGTGTTCAGGTCAGTTCTACAAACAGGTATTAAACTCCTTCTAAGTGCTTACTATAAGCAGCCAGGTGGTACAATGGGCAGAGTGCTAGAGCTGGAATCAGGAAGTCCTGAGTTCAAATGCAGCCTGAGATACTTCCTAGCTGTGTGACCCTGGGCAAGTAATGTAATCTTTCTGTGTCTCAATTTCCTCATCTTTAAAATGGAGGATAATAATAGCACCTAACTCCCAAGGCTTTGTGATATTGAAAAAAATCAAATTGACTCTACTCTGTAATTGATTTCATTTTGTATCACCACTGACATTTTGTCTGATTACCTAAGTCATGTTTCATTTGTCTTTGAGTTAAGTTTGGAAGTTCAGCTTTCCTGTAAATCACTCACTGTCTCTGAGTTAAGTTTAGAAGTTCAATTATCCTGCTAATCCCTGTTCTATTCTTGAGTCAAGGAAATGTTATTCTTTTTTTTTTGTCTTTGTTTACTTTTGGTTTATGAAATTCAGTTCGACAATCCCTTGAGTTTCAAATTTTTCCCCCTCCCACTTCTCTTTTCCCTCCCCCTCCCATGGTGGCATGCAATCAAGTACAGGATCTGCAAATACTTTCACATTAGACATAAAGAAATATTGTAACAGATGGAGTGAACAATGGGATAGTGGAAGTAAAACCAAACAAGAAAAAGAATGAGAGCAGGTAGTTTGTCTCAATCTGCATTCAAACTCCATTCTTTCTAGTTCTTTTCCTGAATGTAGACATCTCTCTCCATCATGAGTCTTTTGGAGTTGTCTTATAACCTTGCATTACTGAGAAGAGTCCACTCTATCAAAGTTGGTCATCACACATATGTTGTGTCTGTAATTGTGTGCACATTTCTCCAGGTTCTGCTCTTCTCACTCAGCATCAGTTTATATAAGCCCCTCCAGATTATTATGAAGTCCATCTGCTCCTCATTTCTTATAGCATAATAGTATTCCATTACATTCACATACCACAACTTGTCTAGCTATTCCCTGAATGATGGGCATCCCATTAATTTCCAATTCTTTGCCACCACAAAAAGAGCTGCTATAAATATTTTTGCACATATGGGTCTTCCTCCCACTTCTATGATCTCTTTGGGATACAACCCTAGAAGTGGTATTTCTGGCTCAAAGGGCATGAAATTATTTATAGCCCTTTGGGCATAGTTTCAGATTGTTCTCCAGAATGGTTGAATCTGTTCACAACTCCACCAACAACGAATTAGTGTTCCAATTTTTCCACATCCTCTCCAGCAGGAAATGTCATTCTTGAAGGATGCAGGAGGATGCCAGGGAGTCTGGTCTATTTATCTTTGCACCCCTGGCTGTCTTTCAAGAAAATCTGGTCTGCTATCACTGAGACACTAACTAGTCAGGCAGGTGGACATCACCAATGAGCTTTCCACAGTGACTAGATGGAAGGAGGGGTTTTGCTAGCCTTGCATTCCAAATTTCCAGTGAATCATATTGTCCGCCACATCTATGATACTTCTGACTTTGTAACCAATCATATTGTTTTCCCTGTCTATGATGTTGCCTTCTAGTGAGGAGGCTGAGACCTTGATTATTGTCAAAGTTGCACTTTGCTAATAAATTGATCATGTTGGAGCTTTGTGCTTCAGTTTATCTTAATGTCTGTCATGACAAGACACAATGTGATAATATTTGTAAAGTACTTTCAAATCTTAAAGCATTATATAAATTATATAAATGCTAATTCTTATGTATAAAGTTTTAAATTGCAGAGCAGTTGACGTTTGGAGTGGCGGGAGTTTCCTCACCAGGAGTTCTTCACATATCCTAATGAAATTACAGGTCCACACAATGTACTCAGTGCTGACAACATAGAGAAGAAAAACAGGTATAGTCACTTCCTCAAGGAACTTACATTAAACCAAGGATGAAAACATGTACACAGATAAACAAATACTAAGTCCACAGAAAGATACATCAAGTGATTTAAAGAATAAGAGGGGAGCAGCTAGAAGGTGCAGTGTGTAGAGCACCTACCCTGGAGTCAGGAGGATCTGAGTTCAAACCTAGATTCAGATACTTAATAGCTCTGTGACCCTGGCCAAGTCATTTAACGCTGGCTTTCTTAAAAAAAAAAAGGAAGGAAGGAAGGAAGGAAGGAAGGAAGGGAGGGAAGGAGGGAGGGAGGGAGGAACGGAGGGAGGGAAGAAGAAGAAAAGAGATCCATACTGTCTAGGTGACCTTTGCGGACAGCTAGGCAGTGCAATGGATAAATAACCAGCCATATTTTTCTTTTGTTTATATTTGTGTCACCTGAGCTTAGCACAATGCTTAATACATAATAAGCACTTAATAAATATTTGTTGACTTCAATTTCTGGTTTGCTAGGATTTTTCAGAACTTTTGCTCTGTTAGCTCAGTGGTCAAGAACCTTGTAAAGTGCTACAAAAGGGAGTCATTACTAGAAAAGGAAGGCAAAGAAAAAGAGCCAAAGAAAGGACAGGAGGTGAGAAGGAAACAAGCAGAGAGAACATTAGGTCTAGCCTGAGAGGATAAAGATTTGATGCTCACACACGCATATCCCACCCCTCTTACTTACTACTTCTCTGGCTTTGGATAAACAACTTTTCTCTGGACCTCATTTTCCTGATTTGTGAAATTAAGAGGATGGGTTACATGACCTTGTAGGTCCTTAAGTCTGTGAGTTTTGAAGACCAAAATTAAAGGAAAAGAAAAAGAAAAAAAGGAAAAAAAATATCGCCCTGTCACACCATCAAAATATCTTCTGTATTCAAAGGAAACTTCTTTCTGAATGCCATTGCTTAAAGTGTGGAAAGATGTGGCAACAAGAAAGGGGTTTTTAAAACACAAAATTCAGATACACAGGAAGTTAAAGAGGTCAAAATAATGGGCAACAAACACTTATTAAATATTTCATTCTACTGGATTGCTACAGGGTAATGCTTTTTGTTAAAAAATTCTATTTTATTATAAGCTTTGTAAACATCAACAAACATCAACATTCCAATATACAAAGAAAGAAAAGAGAATTGAGTATGAAATGATCAACTCTGCCTTTGTAAAGCTGCTCAAGCTTGGCCATTGCAGCATTGTATGGTTTGTTTGTGCAAATGAGTATATATTAAATTTAACATGAAGCAGTCTTGCTTTTCTGTGTCACCTTCTGGACTTCCTTCTTTCTCTCCCTCTTTTTAATGTTACTCTCTTTTCTGATTTTTCTTCACTTTTTTTCATCACTATCACCACTTTCTTTGGGTTCATCTTAATAAAGCAAAAAACTTGAACTTTGTCCTGAAGAGCCACTCTGGAAGGCCACAGAGAACCTAAATTTTTGACATAGTTGATTTATCCATAAGTCCAACTCAAAACTACAAATTCAGTTCAGAGTAGCTGAAGGCTCTCTTTTGAAGTTATTCCTTTCTATTGCATTCTTGTATCTAATTAGCATCAATCTCACCTCCAGGGTGCCTCTCAGCAGCTATATCTTTCTACATTCCTTTCACTTATTGAATCCCTTTGAGTAGTGAAGTAGTTTAGAAAAATGTTCTTCTAACAGATGGGCTCCATCAACCTTTCTGATTTCACATGAAGGCAAAGGCTAAGCAATGTTAATACCAACCCACCCTATGAAATCCTATAACTTATTGTCAGGACTATTCAGTTGGCAGTTACTTCATCTTTCCTTTATGCAAGAATATAGTTTAATGGTCAGAGTAAAGAATGTAGAGTCACAAAATCTGGGTTTAAATGCTTGAGTCTGTTGGTTTGAGCAAAATTTCCCCCTTCCTGTGATTTAACTTTTGCAATGTGGCATGGTGGTAAGAGCAAGGGATTTAGAGTTAGAGGTCCCAAATTCAAATGTCAGCTCAGTTATTTACTTCTTGTGTGACTTGGGGCAAGTCACAACATCTCTAGGTTTCAGTTTTCTCATCTGTAAAATGGGGGGTATTAGCACGGATAATTGCTAAGGTCCTGCACTGTTCTAAATCTTACTCTCTCTTATATAGTTATTTAACTTTTTATGAATGTTTATCATTGTCTCAACCAGACTGTAAATTTATGAATGGATATCTTATCTTAAACCTTTTTGAATTCTTCACAATACTTATATATTTGTTTCTTTGCACTTAAATTATTGTGGTTGGTGGAGAAACTAGAGCTGTCTCTCTCCAGTTTAAGTATTGTAATTCTGTTTGTAGGGTGCAGGAATTTTATGTTTTCTAAAATCAGATCATGTCAATATCTGCTGAGCATAACAAATCTGTCACTTCCCATTAGGACTGAATAAATGACTCATCAAAAGGTCCTAAACAAACTCTTAGGATACGAGAAATAGGTATAGATGCAAGGGAGTGAGAGTTCCTGCCTTCTCATTCTAGGCTACTCAATTCCCATCCAAGCTCTAGATAGCCTGACAAAAAATATAACAAAGTATCTTTATCTCTGGACAGCTAGTTGTAGATAAAGTGTCAGGCCTAGAGTCAGGCCCTTTTTCCAGAGTTCAAATCTGGTTTCAGACATTTGCTATTTGTGTCCTGTTTGCCTCAGTTTCCTCATCTGTAAAACAAACTGGTGAGGGACAAAGCAAACAACTCCACTATCTTTGCAAAGAAAACCTAAATGGAGTCACAAAGAGTTGGACACCACTGATACAACTGAACAACAATAAAAATCCTTATCCTCCAGCCTTCTTGTCAATGTTTCTTTTCTCCTCTTCCCTCCTGGCTGGACACTGACCTCCTCCCTCAAACCTTATCACAGCTGGAGGAAACACAGAATCTTGGACCTCCAGGTCCATTCTTTATTTCCAATGGTGATAAGTATAAAGTTAAGCATGAGCAGCTTTCCAGAAGACTGCTGCTGTGAACAGCTTTGAGGTTCTGATCACACAAAATAGTGAACTCTATTTATTCATCAGTAAACTAAAGCAAAACATTCACAGAAACCCAAATACAATATTCACAATGTTATAACATAACAACTTGTCACTAAAGTGACCACATAGTTTTCACCAAAGTGGCCACATAGTTTTAAATAAAAGATATCATTCAATAAGTCCTTAACTCAGTCATCCTTAAGGAGCAAACCTCCTTAAGGGACATAAAGTACAAAGGTCAAAGTTCTCCATTCCTAGGTTACAGTAAATCATGATCTTCTCAGTCAGCATCAGGTACCCAAGAAGAGGTCTTTTCATCTCGACTTGACGCTGGCTCTCAGATTCCATGGTTCCTCTTCCATGGTCCCAGCTCCTGCCTGAATCTACCCAACTGTCTCCTGGATTCAAAAGTAGGCAGCTCTCAGCTCCTCATCCAGCTCCTCATCCAGTTACTCATCCAATTCCCATTCCATATTGAAGCTCGTAGTGTTCAGTCCACCTCAAGTCCTTCACGGTTTCTGTTTCTGGGAAGACAAAGCTTAACAGAGCCAAAACAACATTCATGCACATTGCTGGCACCATCATCAATTCACTATCTGCCTGTGAAACTGATGCAGAGCCACATACAAGGTCTGAGAGCTCAACACAAATCATCAGTACAGTCCCAGGACCTCCAAAATCCTCCTCCAGGACTTCTGTAAACAGACAACAGGAAAATCCTCTTTCAGGGTTAACAGTAAGGTCCCAAGGATTCTGTACAAAGTATCACAAACAAAAATCAAACCAAACAGAACAGACAAACAGAGTACCTGGTCACCACGACCTTCTCTATTCTGCATTCTCCCAGCTTGGGCTTCTCCTTATATATGGTCATTATCTCCTCCCTGTTCCACCCCTTTGGCAAGTCTGTGGGTTTCACAAGTCCTGTTTCTTAACAAAAACTTGATATAATCATGGGCAAAGCTTAAAAGAAATTTGAACTGAAACAAGGTGCTAAATGATTAAATAGTTGAAGTAAGATGCTAAGTACTTCTTTGTTTGCCATTACAATGAGCTGAACCCCTTGACGCACTCCTAGCCCTTGGAAAATACAGGGCTGTTCATACTGCTTGCTTGAGCAGGTAGTCATGAACTACAATACTTCTAATAAGATGAAGAATCACCAAGCCTTGCCATCTGCTCTGCCACTGAATTCTAAGGTCCTCAGAGTCTCACTTTCTTCCCAACCACTAAACTTTCCAGACCCCTCAATTACTGTCATCTAACCTTCTGATGTACTTGAAGGACCCCTTGGCCTTACCATCAATATCACAGATGAAGTCTTCATTATAAGTTTTCCTCCTCAACTATATAGTGTGGATTCTTTAAAAACAGGGACTGTCTTACTTTTCCACTTGTTTCAGTGTTTAGCACAGTGTATGGCACACAATGAGTAGTTAATAAATATTTTTTCTTTCAGCTATCCATTCATACCAAGCCATTAGTCCTAGTTTTGGGAGGGTGGGGCAGGAGATTTCATAATATTGTTGATTACCTTACTCTGAAAAAAATGTAGGTTATCACCAGAGACCACTAGGCAAAAAGTCAGCTATCCTAAGGAGTGTTTCAGCACTCAATCTAGTTTTTACTTTCAGTGTTCTGGTCTTCATAATAGAACATATTCTGTCCATAATCAGGAGTCTAGAAATTTCTTATGTGAATGTAGGCCACAGAGATCATTAGATAATACCTTCTCCCTTGTTCCTCCCCTTTGAAAATGCTGATTGTTGGTAGGCATGCTTTTCTTCCCATGGGGAAATATAAAACATTGGCTCCTTGACATCCTTGTGTATTCAATACCATGGGGAACCCAGAATTCAATAAAGAAGTCTCAGAGAGCCTATGCTACCAAGATGAACCATTTGGCTCCTTTCCTGAGCAGCCTCCTGAAATTGTTCTTTCAAAGGTCACCAATGAACCCTTTATTGCCAAATTCAGTGGCCCTTTCTTTGAAGCACAGAGTCACAGAATCTCAGAGTTGTAAGAGACTTCAAAGGCCATAATAAAAGAGAATAAAAATTCCCTATAGAACATGGCAGAAAAAAATCAACCAGTCTATGCTTGAAGATCTTCAGTAAGAGAAAACTAATGAATTTCTGAGGCATATCATTCCTCTCTTGGATAACTCTAAATTTTCCCTTACTTTAATATACCAAATAGTCCAAAGGATATGGCTGCATTTTGTATATACTTCCCATGATGCACACTGCAACTAACCTATCACTATTCATCTTATACAACTTCATCCATGTTGTCCCATGACTTTCCTATGTCTGCCCAATGTATTGGGGACTTTCTTTGCATTCTCTGACATTGCATGTAGACTTTCCAAAGGGTGTCTGTAGTTTTATGTTGCCAACTTCGAGGACCTCACTTCATATAGAAAAAGGAGGGATTATATTGGTAATCTCTTAGGTATCTATCAGTTCTAAGCCATATGAAATTCTTCTTCTCTATCTTTTGCATTTAAGTCCCTCTTTTGAAGTATTCTTAATTGTGGCACTCCATAGTCCAGATCCTTGTCACCTTATGATTGGATTATTGCAATGGCCTTCAAATAGCCTTTTTGACTTCAGCTTCTCCTTTTTCCAATCCCTGCATAATGCTGCTAGACTAATCTTCCTTAAGTACCACTTTTATCATATCAGTTCTCTACTCAAAAATGTCCAGTAGCTCCCTTTTCCTCACCATAGCAAATCTAAATTCCTCTAATTAACTTTTAAGGTCATCTATAATTTGCATCCTCCCTCTCTATTCAAACTTAACTCCGATTACTTCCCATCACTCATTCTTTGTTCCATTCAGACTAGTTTCTTTACTATTTCTTGAGGTTAACATATTGGTTTCCCCCTTTACATTTTTTCTCACACTGTTTTGTTACCTGGAATACCTTACCTTTTTATTTACACTTTTCCAAATCCTGCTTATCCAAATCTACTAAACAATTCATTCATGAAGTTTTCCTTAAATTCACTAGTCCTTATTGCTCTTCCCCTTCTCTGAAGGGCTACAGAATAGTCCAATACAATCTAATACTTGTTTCATATATGTTCAGTTTGTCTTCTCATCTATATTTGTGTTGTAGCAATGTGTCTAGGTGGATCTCCATGAAGAGTCAGCACCATGGACAGGGGTAGAGCATCAGCTCAACACCCTGTCCCCATAATGCTATACCACCCTTATCTAGGAGTATTACTCATTCAGTGAACTACGCCCAGTACCCTCCCCCTTCTATCTAGCCACTGCTCTTCAATTCCTTTTCAGCTTGCTGAATCAATCTAAAGCTCTACACAAAGTTTATAACCTTAGTGGGAAATTGACTTGTATTAGATAAAAGTATAACCTATGTATCTGAAAAGCAAGCAAACACCTCAGTTCCTAGACCTCCTGCTCTAACCTTTCCCTATGGTAGAACCTGCTTATCACTAACTTTTTCTGTAGGCTGAAAGAAAGAGAAATTCTATGTGCTTATGCAAAGCTGCCAGAAATGAGGAAGAAGGAGTATTGGCCACTAACTGTAATCAACAATATCTGGAAACTGAAAATCTGCTAGATCTTTTGACTATGAAAACCTTGACTGTTTCCTACTGACCCTCTGTCATCCATTGGCTTAAGTAAGAGGAACTCATTTTATGCTCACTACCCCTCATATTAGTGTCAGCTAGAATCAACACAAGAGGTAGTATTTGCTGCACTCCCCTGTTCCAAGGAAAAGTTCATGCTCCAAGTAGCAACCTTCCCCTTCCCCTTCCTCTGTCTCTCTGTCTTCCTTACTTTAGCCTAAAGTCCACATGGTCAGTGATGTCTGCCTATTTCATGCTCCATCTTCACAGACCCCTGGGGAGTCACTTTGATGACTCACATGTTCTTTTTATCAAAGTCTTCTGAGAGATATAGTCTATGAGGGAAAGTAAACAAGTCCCCAGTCACAGGTCTATTAAATTTTTAGATTCCTTGAAGGCAAAGGACCATATTCGATATTGCTACAGTCTCTGACATAGTGCCTAAAACAGTGTTGAACTAAAAGCAGGTATTTAATGGTAATTTCTTTGTTAATTAACTAAAATAACCAAATAAATGAAGAATAATTTATAACAAAAGTTACAAGTATGAAACATAGCTTTATTCACCTCAAAGCTCTCATATTGGTAATATTTTCACATATAAAAAGGTAGTGAAGTGATCCAAATCAGGTACCACACCTTCCACTTCTCATAACAAGAAGATAGTTCAAGAGAGGGGAAAAAAGAAGGTGGATTAAAGCTGACAAAAAGGTTTGAAGTGGTTACTAATTATATTTAAAATACCATTGACAATCAAAGGACACAGCTAAAGACAAAGAAGCTTTATTTTTTGAGGATGAGAAAACAACTTAAGAGAAGGCTACTTTGTGTCAAATATTAATTCAACAGTGGGTTTTATACTATTATTCTATGATTCCAGGTGACCTTGCTACTTTTTAAATAAGAAAGCAAAAGAAAAGAATACTATTCAACAAAATCATTGAACATGAAAATGAACGTTAAATGTATAAGATGCTTTGTTAGATATTGGGGATAAGAAACAAAAAAATGGCAAATATGATTTATGTATAGAAGCAAGTTCCAGGGTATAACTTAGAACCTCCACAGATTTAACACAATGTCCCACAAATCTACAATACAATATAAAGATTCACAATGATGTTTGATAAGATGAGAAAGAAGGTAATTTTTTGGAAAGATTTCCATTAAAAAATACTGGAACACAAAGGTTTTGATGTGCATGGCTAACCTTTAGTTTCCCAGAGCATCAAAATGTCCTGTTCTAGGAGAACTCAGGATCAACTCACTCTAGGTTGACAAAGCTTCTCTGGTCTGTAAATACTCTTCAGGGAAATAAAAAAAAGAGGCTGCTATAAGAGCAATAGAGCACATGAGGGCAGTAAAACCTTACTTTTCTTGATGACACAAATTTGCTCTGCCTGATGTATAGTTCTGAAGAAAACCTCTAGAGCTTTGGGGGGAAAACAGCTTTGGGCTCTTTTTGTGTGTGGGAGAAACACAAGGGAGACTGAGCCAGGGCAGGCAGCCTGGTTTAATTCCCATTCCCAACAGTCAATTTACTTTTCTTTGTCCCAGATGGAATACAGGAGTTTTTCTGGATTTAGTAGGAGGGTATGAAATATTCATCTCCTCTGTTTCTCAACTTACTCTGCCAATCAGATACAAATGAACAAACCTGTTGGAAAAAACAACCTGGAATTTCACAAGCTCCTCTGTATTTTGTATAGCCCATGACTGACTTTCCCTCTTAAAGAGATTTCAGACTAAATAGAAGATAAAGCAGTAGTCACAGAATGCTGGAGCTGGATGGATGTAGTTCACTCCTCTATTTGTGCAATTGAGGAAATCAGGTCCAGAAGATGATTTGTCCAAGGTCATAGAACTAATGAGTGACTGACCAGGACTAGAACCCAAGACTATGGATGCTTGTAGACTAGTGTTCTTTCAGCTTTACCGTGAGTTCAGTTGCTTAAGCCCAAGGAATGCAGAACATTTTCTCTTTCTACCTCCCTACATCTGATAGACATGCATGGAACACACTAAACTACCATCTACCAATTTGCTTGGGAAATGTTGGCATTGACTACTGACAGGATCATAGAATTTAGGGCAGGAAGAACACTTTCAGGATTAGTAGTCCTAGTATTTTATTTTATGGATGAAGAAGCTAAGGCCCAGGGGGCTTAAGTGATTTGCCCCTGGCTGAATTCAAATCCAGATCTTCTGCCTTTATATCTAGTTTTCTTTCTACTACATCATGCTGGCAATGCAATTCAATTTCGTTTCATTTAACTCAATAAAAATTAAGTAAATACTTGAGATATATGCTTAATTATGGTATATGGCAAGGGGCTGGGGTAGGAAAGGTACAGATAAAAAGACTGAAACAAAATCATTCTTGTCCTCAAGGAATTTCCATTCTTCTGGGGGATACAACATATACATTCATTAGTAAATACAGAGTAAATTTTTAGGGGAGTAGCAGTAACCAGTGGGGAAAATCAGAAAAAGTTCATGTAAGAAATAGGACCTGAGCAGAACCTTGAAGAGAGCTAGGGATTCTATAAAGCTGGAGGTGAGGTAGGAGTGCATTACACAAGCAGGAGATCATATATGCAAAACTGCAGAAATGGGAGATGGAATGTTTAGTTAGGGAACTGTAAAGCCAATCAGCAGTAGATTAGTTGGTCAGTTTGACTGGAATATAGTGTGCATGAATATCACAACTACTATTGCTGCTATTGCTGCTGCTGCCACTGCCACCACCACTAATAATAATAACAACAATACAACCCTCTGAAAGTCTTACTCATTGCCTGTGCTGCTGATTGAAGAGAGGGGTTTGTGAATCTAGAACAGCAGTCCTCAACCTGTGGGTCATGACCCCTTTGGGGGTCAAATGACCCTTTCACAGGGGTCACCTAAGACCATCGGAAAACACGTATTTCCGATGGTCTTAGGAACTGAGACACCGCTCCTCTATCTGTCTCCAGGTGGGTCCGCCCACATGCAAATATACCCATATATGAGAATTAAAGGATCACAACATTAGGAAGGTTGAGAACCACTGATCTAGAATGAAACAGAAAATTTAACTTTGCATATTGCCAAGAAAAAGACAACAAGAAAAACACACAGAATAGAATCTAAAAAACAAGAGTGTATGAAGGATTCTAGATTCCCTTAAGTAGTCATTAAAAGCAAAAGTAAAAAAGTTAATATGATATAAAGAATCAAAGTAGTACAAAGAAATAAACAAACAATTCATCAGCAATCAAAAACTTTATTACAGAGGAGTAAGAAACAAGTCGGAGGAGAAAGAACACACAAAGGAAAAAATTTCTGATCACATACATGATCATGAGAAGCCAACATAACAAAACTAGAGGTTGGACCAAAAAAGAAACAGAAAGCTGGGGCACTACTAATATCATAACATTTTAAGGCTTGCACACAAGAGTGTTTGTATTAAAACAGGTGACTGAAACACCATCTTCTATGCAAAACTGAGGGGCAACAGGGTGGAATAAGATGCATAATTATCTGCTCAAATGTTTCACAGTGGTCCATGAATTACTGGGAAAGTATTTTGAGAGCTTTCTCTCAGACACAAAACTAATCCCATCCTTCTCAACAGAAGGCATGATATATCTATCATCAAAAGAGGAGAACATCGATGATTTCCCAAACTGGAGTCAATTACATATTAAACAGGTAGTCCAAAAGTGCTGCAACATTTACACTACGCTTTTTGTTATTGCAAGGCCATCGACTCACTTCCACTCTCATGGTTTATTTATGTACCACAAACATATCAAATAGACTAAAGTATGGTTAGAACACTGGAGCATTTGATGTACACATGGAAAACTGTTCTCTATTTAAAACATGCCATCAAAATTACATATGCAATAACTACCACAAATTAAACTATAATGACAAAGCCTGGCTTCAAAGAAAAGATCTCTACTGCTTCACCTATGTGGGGAACCGTGAGTATGAAACTACTAATAATGTCAATTTAAAAAAAATTGTTTGATTAACTTTGCTGGATTTTTCTACTTTCTTTCTGTTATATGGGATGGCTCTCTGGGAGGAATAGGGATACAATGGAAATATAGGTGACAAAATATCTATAACATTTTATTTTTTCAAACTGCTATCTATATAATACTGTCAAGAACAATTCATACGGGGGCGGCTAGATGGCACAGTGAATAGAGCACCAGCCCTGGAGTCAGGAGGACCTGAGTTCAAATCTGACCTCAGATACTTAACATCAAAACTAGCCGTATGACCTTAGGCAAGTCACTTAACCCCAACTGCCCTCCAAAAAGCAAAAAAAGAAAAAGAAAAAAGAACAATTGATACAAAAAGTGACATTTTCAGGGAGGCAGTTTAAGCTCTACTTAGCCTTAAATCTATAATTATCACTCCCAAATATAACTAATATATTACATATGATAAATATAGCTTCCATATTAAAGAGGGATTCAACCCAAAGTACCTTATTAGTCACTTGACGTACTTAGATGACATCAAGCTGTATGGTCCCACTGAAAAACACATAAGGCAGCTTCTTATCTCAAAGAATCTCCGAAGATATCAAAATGTCATTTGTATCTAAGTAGAATAATAATGTCTTTCAGTGAAAGATTAATGCTAAAGGCCTTGAGCTTGGATCAAGGGATCACATTGAACCTATGGATGAAGACAATAGATACACATGCTGTAGTATGGCAAGACACATTGGTCACAAAGGTATTATAGAGAAAGACATAACTGAATATGGTAAGGAAGTTACAAGCATCCTGAAATAAAAACTGAATGGAAAGAATCAAAATAACTAAACCAATGGAAACTATTAAAACTCATGTAATACCTTTGTTAATGTACATTTTTTGAACTGAAAAATGAACTATAACAGATTTTGAAAAGTTTGTTTTTGTTTTTGTTTTTCATTTCCTGAGAACCAGAAGGATGTCTTGACTTGTCCATCGTGAGTTGGATTTAATTGAGGCCAACTTGCACAAAGTTGTTAGCCTCACTCTCTCTTCCAAAGTCGTCTAAGTCCAATGACAAGACAAAAGTCAAGAAGACCGGCCATGGCCCAAGATGCAGTAATGACGTTGGCATCTTTGATGTCTGACCAAGCTCTAAGTGCTCCACAGAGCCTGCTTCTTCCACCTTCATGGCCACTGGGGAAAAAATTGTCCTTATCTAACCATTCCACTAAGAGGAAAGTTCACATGCTTGGGATAGATATCCCCTTAAGTCACAGATTTGGAAAAAGATCCTCACGAAAACTGAAATACTTCTAGTGAAGCAAAAGATTCATCATCTCAAGAAGTATAGGTTAATATTTCCTTCCCAAAAAGGAAGAAGAGTCTTGGTATACATTCTCAGAGAATATGACAAATTAAAATAATTTTGGAATAAGCACACATTACTTAACTGAACAATAGTAAAAGCTGATATGTTGTCTAAGGCACATGTCTTTAGATTTGTCGGATGTAACTAGAAGACCCTGGATGGATCCGATGAAACAGCTAAGATTTAAAGTTTTTGATGAACGAGATACATGCCTAAGAAACACAGCAAAAAAGAACTGAAGAAGGTGCAAGCCCAGAACACCCAAACCACTGGCATCCTTGAAGAGGCTACTACAACTCCAAGTGCAATATTCTCCAAGGCTAAGACTACCATTAGATATATTGCCCCCAAGATCAAAATGAAATGCAATGGCTCCCAACAAAATACCAAACATCCAGAGAGCAGGTCACCAAACTCACTGACTCCAAGACTACTAAATTCATTGACCCTTAAGTTGGGTCAGTTCCAAGGCTACTAAGGCTAACTTCCCAGGCACCAAGGCTGCCAGCCTCCAGCTTACACAACTAATGCTTCAGGACAGAAATATTCACTTGAACCTGAAACTGGAGTTCTTCTTAGTTGGAGCATCATTATTTAATGTTTAGCACAAAGAGAAGAAATGGTAAGGTACAGGAGGAGAAAAAAATTATAGAGGCAGACTGTCAGTGGCATACATTTGCTGCAGAAATACAATAAAATTCCACTTTTATGCAGTAATTTTATTACAGATGCTACTTTTTATGAAATGACAAATGCCTGATTGATGGTGAAGGTTTGAATGATGCATATGAGCCTTTTACATCATTTCAATTGAGTTTTTTGTATTCTAATTCATTAATAAAAGGGAGAAAAGAGGAACAATGACATACTTTATCTTCCATCAATATTCTATTACAATAGAATGTTTTTACTAAAAATTCTTGCAGTATATTAAAAATCTGCATTTTTCTGGAATACCTTTCTAGACTTAAAAAAAATCATGACACGGTGCAATGAAAAGTATGTACTGGAAGTCAAGAGACCTGTATTTTAGAAGGTGTTAAACTAAACTGTCCACTTGACCTTGGATGAGTCCCTTTACCTCTCTGGGCCTCAGTTTCCTCATCATTAAGGTTAAGAGTTTGGGCTAGATCAACTCTAAGATCCCTTCCAACTCTGATGTTCTATGACCTTGACTTTGACCCACTCCACAAAGCAGATACATGACTCTACAGTCATGTATTCAAACACTGGTATTGTGACTTTGGAAAGTAGTAGTAGTAACAAATTAATAGCAGGTTAAATATTAGGTTTTGGCATAGGACAGAAAGACATAGAATCTAGAATCTCTCTCTAGGGAGAGGTCTAAGAAATCCACCTAACACAACCTCTTCATTTTATAAATGTGGAAACTGAGTCTGAGAGAAATTACATAATTGGCTCAGCATCACACAGGTGGCTCTAAATTCTGTGCTCTTTCCACAATATACCACTAATGTCAGGAGCCAGTAAATGCATGAGGTGTGTTATGGAACATGACTTTTGGCCTCAGAGTGGGCAGGATGGCTTTGGCAAGGAACCTTCAAAGGTGGCTATCCATCTTAGAAGTCCCCACATAACTGACATTTCTTAACTTCTTCCTATTACTATACAAAGTAAGTTTTCTAGGAGTCTAAGGTATTGATTCTAGGTTCTCAGACATTTATAAGTACTTTATATTGCAAAAAGTTTTTTCATTAGATTCTAGCTTACATACATGTGGCTTTAAACTATTCTTTCTCTGTCTTTATTGTTTCATCTGAGGGAGGTAGCTATTCCACCAGTTTAAGGGCTGAACCTTATACTTCCCACATACACAAATACTGCCCATACTTCAAGGTCCAGATCAAATTCTACCCGGCCTATGAAGCTATGGATCTAATTATGACTACTGTTATTAGACATAATGACTGTTCCTGTGGATTCATTGATATAGGGAACTCCTGGATGAGGCAGCTCTTTCTAACAATGAAGCCTAGGTCCTTTTAAGCTATTTATTGTCTTAGAAAATTACCTAGAGCACTGAGAGTTTAAGTGACTTGTCCAGAGTCACTTAGGGTAATGTAGTCAAAATGTATCAGAGGCGGGAATTCATCATTTCTAATGACATGTTACTGTACCAAAATTTGTTTATGTATTTCCCCAAATGATTGATATCTATACTATTTTAATTTTTCTTTCTTGGTATTTAGTTTTTCATGTAAACATTTATATATTTTTTTCAAATTACGTAAAAATAATTTTAGCTTTCATTTTTTAAAAAAATGGAGTTTCAAATTCTCTCCTTCCTTTCCTGTCCTTTCCCACTCTGAGATGGCAAGCAGTTAGATATAAATTATACATAGGCAGACATGAAAAACATATTTCCATATTAGTCTTGTTGCAAAAGAAAACACAGACCAAAAAATATTCCAAGAAAAAAGTATAAAAAGTATGCTTTGATCTGCTTTTCAGATTCCATCAGTGATTTCTTTGGATGTGGATAGCATTTTTCATCAAGTCCTTCAGAATTGTTTTGGTTCATTGCATTGGTGAGAACAG
Source organism: Pseudocheirus occidentalis (assembly GCA_028646575.1). Taxonomy (NCBI): domain Eukaryota; kingdom Metazoa; phylum Chordata; class Mammalia; order Diprotodontia; family Pseudocheiridae; genus Pseudocheirus; species Pseudocheirus occidentalis. Next base: position 187,631,124 of record CM053598.1, read on the forward strand.
GTAAGTCATTCAGAGCTGATCATTGCACAATATTGTTGTTACTATGTATGCTGTTCTTTTGGTTCTGCTCATTTCACTTCTCATTGGTATATGCAAGTCTTTCCTGGTTTTTCTGAAAGTATTTGTACATATAGATTCTTTTCCTTTGTAAAAAAAATCTTTTTGGCATATAGAGCTAGAAAAGGTATTGCTGGGTCAAAAGTTATAGACAGTTTATAGCCCTTTGGTTGTAGTTCCAAATTGTTCTCCAGAATGGTTGGACCAGTTCACCACTCCACCAACAGTACATTAATGTCCCAATTTTTCTGTATCTCATACAACATTTTCATTTTCCCTTTCTGTCATATTAGGTGATTTGAAAGATGTGAATTGGTACCTCAAAGTTCTTTTAATTTGCATTGCTCTAATCAACAGCGATTCAGAACATTTTTTCATATGGCTATAAATAGCTCTAATTTCTCCTTCTGAAAACTGTCTGTTCATATCATTTGACCATTGATCAATTGGAGAATGACTTATAAATTTACATTTGGGAAATAATACCTTTATCGCAGAAATTTACTGTCAAAATTGTTTCCCAGTTTTCTGCTTTCCTTCTAATTTTGTTTTCATTGGTTTTGTTTTGCTAACACCTTTAAATTTAATATAATCAAAATGATCCATTTTACATCCTGTATGTCTCTCTATCTCTAGTTTGGTCCTAAATTCTTCTCTTATTCATATATCTGAAAGGTGAACTATTCCATGTTCCCCTAAATTACTTATGGTATCACCCTTTATGTCTAAATGATATATCCATTTTGACCCTTTGTTTGTATATTGTGTGAGATATTGATCTATGCCTAGTTTCTGTCAAACTGTTTTCTAGTTCTCCCAGCAATTTTTGTCAAATAGTGAGTTCTTTTCCCCAAACCTTGGATCCTTGAGTCGATCAAACACTAGATTATTATGGTCATTTACTATTGTGTATTATGTACCTAATCTATTCCACTGATCTGCTATTCTATTTCTTAGCCTGTACAGATTTTTTTGATGGTTACAATTTTGTAATACAGTTTGAGATCTGTTCACCTTCCTTCATATTTTTTTTCATGGATTCCCTTGATATTCTTTGCCTTTTGTTCTTCCAGATGAATGTTATTACTATTTTTTCTAGCTCTATAAAATAATTTTTGGTAGTTTCCTATGGTACTGGATAAGTAAATTAATTTAAGTAGAATTGTCATTTTTATTATATTGGTTCAGTCTACCCATGAGAAATTAATATTTTCCAGTTGTTTAGGTTTGACTTTATTTGTGCAAAAAGGGTTTTGTAGTTGTGTTCATATAGTTCTTGGGCTTCTCTTGGCAGGTAGACTCTCAAGTATTTTACTTTGTCTGCAATAAGTTTTTTTTTTTTTGCTTTTTGGAGGGCAATTGGGGTCAAGTGACTTGCCCAAAGTCACACAGCTAGTTAGTGTGTCAAGTGTCTGAGGCTGGATTTGAACTCAGGTCCTCCTGACTCCAGGGCTGGTGCTCTACTCACTGTGCCACCTAGCCACCTCTCTGCAATTATTTTAAATTGAATTTCTTTTTCTAGCTCTTGATTTTGGCTTTTGTTGGTAATATATAGAAATACTGATGATTTATGTGAGTCTATTTTATATCCTGCAACTTTGCTCAAGCTCTTAATTATTTAGTTGAGGTTTCTTTTTTAGTTGATTTTCTAAAAATTAAATATACTATTATATCATTCCCAAATAGTTCTATTTCCTCCTTGCTTATTCTAATTCCTGCAATTTCCTTTTTCTTGTCTTATTGCTATACCTAGCTTTTCTAATGGGAAGCTAGCTGTTACAGTGGTTAGAGTACTGGGCCTGGAGTCAACAAGACTCATCTTTCTGTGTTCAAATCCAGCTTCAGACACTTACTAGCTGTATGACCCTTGGTAAGTAATTTAACCATGTTTGCCTCAGTTTCATCATCTAGAAAATGAACTAGAGAAGAAATGGCAAACTACTCAATTATCTTTGCCAAGAAAACCCCAAATAGAATCACAGAGAATCAGACACTCCTGAAAATGACTGAACAGCATTTCTAGTTCAATATTGAATAATAGTGATGATAATGGACATCCTTGCTTTATCCTTGATCTTATTAGGAAGGCTTCTAACTTATCCCCATCATTTTGTTATTTCTGTAATAAATTTGCTATCAATGTTTTTATGTACATGGAACTTTTCTTTCTACTTTAATTAGCCCTACTCTTTTTGCTGAGTTTGAGACATTTTTAACTGAATGTACTATAGGCATCTTAAACTCAGTATGTTTTTTTTAAAAAAGAATTTATCTTTCTTCATAAGTCTTCTCTTCCAAACTTCCTTATTACTGTTGAAGGAACTACTATTCTTTCTGTCACCCAAGTTCACAACATTGGTATCATTCTCAACTCTTCTCTTGTCCACCACACATATCTAATTAGTTGCCAAATCTTATGATTTCTATCTCTCCAACATCTCTCACATATATCTCCTTGTCTCCATTTACATAGCCCCTTCTCTGCTTCAGAGTCTCAGTACGTCTTTGGATTACAGCACTGACCTTATAATAGCACTCCTTATGGTCTACCTACAGTGGTCTACTTTCTTTTCCCCATATTCCATCTTTGTGCCTTGGGAATTGCTGTCTCCCATACCTGAAATGCTCTCCTTACCAATCTATAACTCCCAGATTCACTGGATTCCTTTAAGATTCAGCACAAGCAGAAGGCTATCCTCACAACTATTGGTACCATCCCCTCTGAGACTACATTCCATATGCTCTTTATTTACCTTGCATAAACTGATTTATTGTGTTCTTTCCTCTATCAAAATTTAAGCTTCTTAAGGATGGGATTGTTCTTGTTTTTCCTTTGTATTCTCAGTGCTTAGCACAGTGCTTGATACATAGGTAGAACTCAATAAATCCTTCATGAGTGATCATTTTTTACTTCCTTAGGATATATGCCTAACAGTACGATCTTTGGATCCAATGGTAGAGGCATTTTAGTCACTTAGCATAATTTTAATAATGGAAAGGGGTTTTTGCCTTAGAGAAAAAATAATCAGGCATATCTTGGGAAAATAGATATGAAACAGGTAGATAGCTCTGGCAGTTTACTCCGTATTAACTGAAAAGAAAGGGAAAGAGAAAATTGCCTACATATATCCACCAACCTAGATACTATACATAGTAGGTACAGTGTAGAAAGAAGAATGACTCTAGATACATCTAGAAATTCACAGGAGATGAAATACAATAAAAGAACCAGTAAAATTAAAATTGATGGCCTCAGATTTTTATATACAAATTTCTCAAAATGTGAGTATCAAGCTAGTGATGCTAAAGGGCCTCCACATATATTTGGGAAATATATTCTAAATGTACTCTTCCCAGCCCCTCCCCCAAACCACCCAAAATGCTTGTTCAGTAGCCCCTGGCTGTTTTCTTTGTAAGAAAGTTGAAGAGTTAGCACAAATGAGTACAGAGTAAGTTGGTTCTGAGTACAAACCAGTCCATTGTATTTTATGATGATTAAGAATGAAAAGATGAATAAATTCATTACTCTGGGCCACTTACCTTGTTCAGTTACATTAGTAAAGGTTGCTGACTTTGTGTTCTTAAGTAAACAAGACTAAGGGCTATGTTCCCAGTAATACTGAACTTACCAAGACCCTTCTAGGGGATCTCTCCCTGCCTCAACCTAAGCACTGTTGAATTCCCAGTTTGGTTCCCATCCTTGGATCCAAAGAACTGAATTTATCTTTGGTCTCTTTGGAATCTCCAAATGTTTTCTTCCAGAGTTGTATTTCTATGCTTCTACGGGAACTACCCTGTGGCCTGAGTATCCCTTTGTCTGGTCCTCCTTATTCATCCTGGGGGTCATTCCTCATTCTCCCTACTGCAGGGTCCAGGATTTGGAGGCTACCAAGACTATTATTGATCCCATTTTATCTATTTTCTCTTTTTTAAATGTTCTTTTTTTAGTTTGAACTTAATAATCAACAGACATGGACTAAGGACAAAAAAGAGGACATGAAACTAAACTTTTATATGATTAATCTGGAAACCTATGCAAATGTAATATGTAATTTTATTTCAATGGCAGTTGTGTTCTGAGCGCCAAAAAGAGCTTACAAATGAACTTTTTTGGATCAAAATCCATTTGTAAATTGCCTATATGTTCTATTTGAATGACTTGCTTGTGTTCCTAGTATTAATTTTTTCCTATGTACTGTACACATTTTTAAAGCAGGTTTGCAAAGTACTTTACAAACAACATCTCATCCAATCCTCACTACCACCCTCGAAGTTTGATGCTTTGATCACTATTTCACAGATGAGGAAATTGAGGCATCGAGAGCTTCTATGACTTGCCCACTGTCACATTGTCTGGTAAGTGACTGAGGTCATATATTTGAACTAATGTCTGCCTACCCTCAAGTTCAGTGCTCTAGCCATTGTTCCACCCAGATGTTTAGAAATTACTCAACTTCTCTGGACTTTGTTTCCTTTCATTCATAAAAGAATTTACTAAAGATTCTAAGATTCGAGACTCTAAGATTCTTCTCAGATCTAAGATCTAATTCTGTGGATTCATTTTATCTCAGAACTCTGGGATAAACAAGAAGAAAGTTTTTTGTAATACTATGAAAGTGGGGAAAGAATAGATGTAATAGAATATAAGCTGCTTAAAGGTAGAGACTTTCACAGAAGGTACCTAATAAATGCTCATTGAATGAGTAAGTGAATGGATGACTGTATTGTGAAGCATGAGGATGCTAGAAAAAAGGAAAGTGGAGGCCTACCTGAAATGTGGCTTCTGTCATGCAGGAGAGCATTGAGCTAAGTTACTGAAATAAAGCCTCCCTTTCTGTAATGAACCCTTCTCCAAACTCTTGGCAGTTATGTCTGGGCAGCCCTGCCTTGCCTTGGGCCCCACTCTCATAGCCCATCCCAGGCCTGTTTAGCCCTAATCTGTGATCTCAATTCTCGTGCCTTTACTCTTCTGCTTTGTAATTCAACAATCCCCTCTAAATTTAATAGGTTTGTCTCATTATTTTGATTAATCATATTAACTCATGCTAATTAAGAGATGGATTTAAGTAATGACAGAGGTTAATGGAAGCTGTCTGGGCTCCTATCTGGCTTATGTTGGGGGGATTGGTGGACAGGTGGGGAAAAGGGAGAAAGAGAGAAAAGGAAGAAAGTAGGAGAGAATAAGGGGAAATAAAGGGACACAGAAAAGAATAGAGGGGAAAGGTGTCAGGGAAAAGATCAGTTACCAATCAGGAGTTTCCTCTTAATTGAATGTCTGATTTTATTAATGATGAAATTTATAAAGGTCCTTAAGAAAAGAAAAGAATTTAGCCAGTTCAGCAGTTAAGTGTGAAAATTAACTAACTCCCAGATAAAAGTTAAAATAGCCATTTTCTTTTCTTTCTTTTTGGGGGGAGGGGAAGGGTGACAGTAAGAAAGGAATTTTCCACATTATTAGTCACTATAGTTCGTTGGACACTTTAACTTTCTGTTGAACTCATGGCTAATACCTTTTGGGGGAATGAAGCTTAATTTAAAAATACACTGCTTACCTCCTGATGTCCCCAAACAGAGTCATTATCCTAAACTTAATGCTGAAAGTGGGGTGTCCAAGAAGTCATTGCTTCTGTTGAAAGAGCCCTAGATTTTGACTCTGAAAAGAAACATTTGGATCCTTCATCTCCCACTCCCTAGTTGAATGATGAGGAAAGTCATTGGCCTTTTGAATTTTAGTTTCCTTCTCCAGAAAATGGCTAGAATAATATTTGTTCTAGTTATCTAATAGGTTGTTGTAACCATTTCATTATAAGGGTTCTAACACTGGGATCTGGGAATTTGCTTTCCAAAAGAATTTGATAGTTACATTTGGACATAATTGCTTTCCTTTGGAATTTTATGCATTTTATTTTATATATTTGAAAACATTCTGGGAAAAGGTCCATAGGCTTCATCAGATTACCAAAGGGGTCTATAATCACCAAAAAATGTTTAGAATTTCTTATATAATAAAATAATAAATATGTATTAGGTGTGTTCACATATTACACATTTTCCTTGTTACTGTAGATGAAGCCTTTTTTTTTCCTGTCGGTTGCCTTTCTGTACAAGTTTTAATCAACCAGTCAAGAACCATTTATTAAGTCTACTGTATTATAGACCCTGTTCTAGGTGATGGGTAGAAAGAGATAAAAATAAAATGGTTCCTGTCCTCAATGAGCTTACATTCAATAGGGGGAGACAACATACACATGTATACATATATACAAAATAAATACAAGCTAATTTTTAGGGGAGGCAGCAGCTGGAGGAGGGATCAGCCAGATTAATCAGTCAACGAACATTTATTAAACACATCAGGTATTTATCAGGCATTGTGCTAAGCACTTGAGATTGAAAAGAAGGCAAAAGATAGTCCCTATCCTTAAGAAGCTTGTGTGTGTGTATGTGTGTGTATGAGTGTATATATGAATATATATGTGTGTGTGTGTGTGTGTGTGTGTGTGTGTGCATACACACATACATAGATACACATATACACATGCAGAAGGAAAAAGAACATTACAGCCTTGGGGGACAGCCATGGAAAATGCCCAGAGCCAGAGATGCAGTGCCTTGTTTGAGGAATAAGGAGACTGGTGTCACTGGATTAAAGAGTACTTGCTGGGGAGGAAGGTGTAAGAACACTGGAAAGGTGTTTGTGAGTGGGGACAGGACTGGGTAATGAAGAGCTCTGAATATCAGAGGATTTTGTGTTTGATCCTAGAGGTGATAGGGAGCCATTGGAATTTACTGAATAGGGAGGTGGCTTGACCTGGACTTTAGGAAAATCACTTTGGGCTTAGCAGAGAGTGGAGAGAGGATGGATTGGAATGTGAAGAGATCTGAGACACACTGACCTACCAGCCGGCTATTGCAATGGTCTAAACGTGAGGTGATGAGGGCCTGCACCAGAGTGGCAGCAGAGTCAGAGGAGAGGAGGAGTGGGGGGCACATTGCTGCCGAGGTGAAATTGAAAGGCCTTGGCGATGCATTAGCTATGAGAGATTTGGGGGAAGATAACTCTGAGGTGACTAGGAAGAAAGTGGTTCCCTTGACTGAAATAGGAATGTTCAGAAGAGAGGTGAGTATGTCTGGAAAAATAATGAGTTTTATCACTAACATTCATTTTTAACATTTTCAGTTCCAAATTGCCTCCTCCCTCCAGTCCCTTCCCTACCCATTGAGAAGGCAAACAATGCCCATTTTACATGTAAAGTCACGCAAATATATTTCCATATTAGCTCCAAGTTTTCTTTTCTAAACATTGGTCTGAGTAGCTTTTGTGATACTCATTTTGAAATATCCAGTAATTGGTAATAATGGACTGGCTTGGGGGGGATAGGTGGCACAGTGAATTAGAGCACCGGCCCTGGAGTCAGGAGGACCTGAGTTCAAATCCGGCCTCAGACACTTAACACAAAAACTAGCTGTGTGACCTTGGGCAATTCATTTAACCCTAACTGCCCTCCAAAAAGCAAAAAGAAAAAAAAAACTTAAAAAAAATAATGGACTGGCTTTCAGGAAAAGTACTATAGATTTGAGGGATGCTAATTGAAATGATGAAAGCTGATTAGATCACCAAGAGAACAGTAGAGGCCCACAGGAGTGGGGGACCTGCAGCCTCGAGGCCAAATGTGACCTTGAGGCTGTAAGTTCCTCCCCCTTGGATAGGGAAAGAAAAGAGGAGAGAGCTTTGGGCTAAAGGATGCCAAATGTATGGTGATTCAGCAAAGGAAACTGAGACGTGATCACTCAGAAGGAGAAAAGCCACCAACGTTGTCATGAAAGCTCAGGAGAAGAGGAGCCAACTGTGTGAAGTGCTGCAGAGAGGTCAAGGACAATGAATATTGAGAAAATATCATCAGATTTGGTCATCAAGAGATCATCGGTAACTTTAGAGAGTTTCCATTGACTGACGAGGTCAGTCAGTCCATAGGTATTTATTAATTGTGTATGATGTGCCAGGCGTTGGCATTTGGTCAGAAGCCAAATTGCAAAGGCTGGAGAAGTGAGAAGGGGGAAAGTGGAGGCAACTGAGTGAAAACAGGAGGGTTTCCCCACCCAGAAATCGACTATGAAAAGGAGGAGAGGCTATAGCAGGGGAGTTTGAGGGGATGGTAGGGCCCAGTGAGAATCTTTTCTTAATGGGGGAGACCTGGGCATGTTTGTGGGCAGCAGGAAATGACCCAGTAGCTAGAGAGAGATTGAAGGGACCTTGAGCTGGCATTGACATTGACAATGTCTCTCTATACAAAATGCTAAGTCCTTTTGTCCCACAGCTGCAAGTCTCCTTCACAAGATTAACTGTCTGATAAAATGTGAGTTTTTTTCTCTCCTCTGTTTTCCTACTGATACCACTTTAAGGATGATTGATTAACTGATTTGCTGCCAGTTCAACAACCCAGGCTACACACTCCCATTTGGATTTTAAGAACAAGAAAAGACACAGGGGCAGGAGCTAAAGAGCTTAATTCAATTGGTCAATTAACATTTATTAAGTACCTACTAAGTGCCAATCACTAAGGTTACAAATATGAAAAAAAGAAATATAGCTCTTGCTCTCAAAGAGCTTTTGATCTAGAGGGGGAATACAACACACAAAAGGAAGCTGAAAAGCAGATTAGGGAGTGTTGGTGAAGATATCTGATTTGGGATCGTGGTGGAAAACTCAGAGAAATCTCAAAGTAGTGCAGCCAGGTGGGAAATGAAATGTTCTGAGCTGTGCTCTCTCCTTAAATGAAGGTTTAGGAGTTTCTGGCTCCTCCCTCCAGTTAGAGGTCCCAAGGGTGGCAATGAGGTGGGGGTCCCAAGGCTGATGGAATCTTGCAGGATGATAAAGTTTTCCCAACTCAGTAATGAGACTTCCTGGGGTATGTTGTAGAACAGTGGTTCTCAACCTGGGGGTCGCAACCTCTTTGGGGGACTGAATGACCTTTTCATGGTGGGTCACAGGAGTTGCCTAAGACCATTGGAAAACACATATTTCTGATGGTCTTAGGAACTGAGACACCACTCCTCTATCTGTCTCCAGGCGGGTTCACCCACATGCAGATACACTCACATACCATTATTAAAGGGTCACTGTGTTAGGAAGGTTGAGAACCACTATTGTAGAAGATAGCCAGAGAAGTCCCAAACTAGTGCAGCTGAGTTGAAAAGCCGCTAAGATTGAATCTGGTCCATGTAAATCCAAAGTTTTAGTTCTAGGCTTCAGATTGGAGATATAAAAAACATGGTCTTATACAAATGTTGGCTGTTACTAATAATAGTAGTATTGATCCTCCTTCCTGAAAAGCTACAAACCTACAGATTACATTTAAATAGGCTGATCATTTTGGATCTCTCTCTCTCTCTCTCTCTCTCTCTCTCTCTCTCTCTCTCTCTCTCTCTCTCTCTCTCTCTCTCTCTCTCTCTCTCTCTCTCTCTCTCTCTCTCTCTCTCCTCTGTCTCTGTCTCTGTCTCTCAAACTAGAATCACGAATTTAAATATGGCTTTAGATACTAGCTATGTGACCTTGGACAAGTCACTTAATCTCTGTCTCTTTCCTCATTTGTAAAATAGGCATAATAATAACACCTACCACCCAGAGTTGTTGTCATATCAAATATATACAATTTGTGAAACACTTTGCAAATCTTCAAGCATGGTGCAAATTCTATTTATCCACTACCCATCCATCCCCAGGCTCTCTCTTGAGTTTCATTACTACCTCACCAATGAGGTAATGACATTACAAACTGGATATCCCATATACATCTCAAACTCAGCATGTCCAAAACAGAAGTCATTACTGTCCTCCCAAAACTCATCCCTCTTTCAAACTTTCCTTCTTTTCCATTCTTTCAGTCCCCCAGGTGTGGCGCCTCAGAATTATCCTTAACCTCCTCACTCTCCCTCATTGGACATGTCCAATTCGTTGTTAAATTTTGCCATTTCTACCTTCCTCACATCTCTTGCATTGGTTCCCTTCTTACAGCCAGCTTTGTTCAGGTACTTATCACCAGTTGCTAGAATATTTCAAGTGTCTCCTGACTAATCTCCTTTCTTCAAGGCTATCCCCACTCCAATCCATACTCTCTAAATGATCTATTTTTTTTGCATGTGTATGTATATATGTAAATATATATGTATAAACACATATAAATATAAAGATAATATGAATTTAATGTAAATGTATTTTATTTTATATTATAGCATAAATATATATGCTATACACATGGACACATCAGAGGGTATCCAAAAATATTAGTATAGGTTTAGGCTATAGTAACCTGCATATTTCTGTGTGTGTGTGTGTGTGTGTGTGTGTGTATAATAGATGTATAATTTTATAGATACTATATAGAAACCTAGATGGCCTTTCTGCCACTTATTAATCCTGTGACCTCAGACAAGTCCTTTCTCCTATCTATGTTTTGTTTTCTTCAGTAATGGATTGGACTAGGCAATATCTGAGTCCCTCCTAATTCTAAATCAATAAATGTTTCTTAATAAATAAAAGTTCCTTCAATCATGAGGAGAGGCCAGAAACAAAGCTTTCCTCTTCCTTGTGACCCCTTAAAATTCAAGCAGAAGCTAGAAGAAGAAGAATAAGAAGGAGGAGGAGGAGGAGGAAAGGAGGAGAAGAAGAAGCAGGAGAAGAAGAAAAAAAGGAGGAGGAGAAGAAGGAGGAGGAGGAAGAGGAGAAGGATGAGAAGGAGAAGGAGAAGGAGAAGGAGGAGGAGGAGGAGAAGAAGAAGAAGAAGAAGAAGAAGAAGAAGAAGAAGAAGAAGAAGAAGAAGAAGAAGAAGAAGAAGAAGAAGAATTTTAACCTGGTCTTTGACAAAGCCCATTCAACAGATTTATAACTAGGATGGGTTGACTGAGACCTTGCCCCAGGTAGCCTCTAGGACAGAAAAATTCCTTTTGGGGATAGTGGAATATATTTTTTTCTTTTTTGGAGGGGAGAGGGCAGGGTAATTGGGGTTAAGTGCCTTGCGTAAGGTCACAAGCTAATTTTGTGTTAAATGTCTGAGGCCATATTTGAACTCAAGTCCTCCTGACTCCAGGGCCAGGATAGTGGAATCTCTTCCTCACCATGGCAGTCCAAACATTAATGTCCCGTATTCCCATGGTCCTTTTCTACCATACATAACCCTACTCCCTCACTTGGGAATACCAGTACTCTATGACTCCTTGTCCCAGAGATACATCCTCCCTAAACCTGTACCAAAGTACTCATGCTGGGACTGTCTTCTATCTCACTCTTTAACTCCATGGGATTGTTCCTGCCATGTCTGCCCCACAGCTGTTGTTGCCCCAGGTAAAAGAATATCTAGTATTGACTATGGTACCTTGGTCATTCCCAGTAAACAGACACTCTTATTTCATGGCAAGAGAAAATATAGCTCCCCAAGGAGTCCCTGGTCTGAAAGATGGCTAAGGCCCAAGGCCTTTAAATATCCATAATGAATTTAAACAACTAGGGGGAAACTGGATGAGAGGTGCAAGCCCAGATAAGTCAATAAGACCAATTCACAAGGGGAGACTAAAATAATTAAATCTATGCATTTGGTCTAAGCAAAAGTTACAGAAGAAAATTTGAGGAGGCTTGTAGGGCTCAGTGAGCAGCTGCAGAATACTGTTCTGTAGAGATGTTAGAGACTTTGATTGGTGGGCATCTGAGTGAAAAATTGTAGATTATTCTTACCATATGTTCTTAAGAGCTATGACCTCTGATAACACTGAAATAACAGAGGCAGCAGCCTAGGGGAAAAACAGAAATGCTTTCCTTTCCACTTTTTAGAATGCCAGTTTATGAGTGATGTAGAATGACATTCAAGTCCTAAATGGGATAAAGAGAAGGATTTTGTGAATTGGTGGAGAATTCCTAGAACTGTAACTAAGGTAGGGAGATTGGAACTTTGCCCCAGGGCATCAAAATTCTGAGGACACTATTAACACTGTCTCTGGGTACACTTTGTGTCCCTGGTGTTTAGATCCTGGCTCCCATTCCAGCCAACACCAACTCTTCAGCAGAGACTGATCCTTCAGCAGCACACAAATTTTTCATTGTTGGAGGGGGGGGTGTTTCTTTTACCCTGTTACTGGCAGTTAAACTCAGGTGACCTTGAATTACCTCTTCTCTCCAATTATCCCTATATTTTTCAACATTACCCTGGTTTAAAAAATCCTAGTTATGTGTCTGAAGAGATAATAAACTGAATGCTCACACACCAAGATTTTTGAGCTCTCACAGATATCAAGATACTAGGATTTGAAGCTTAAGGGACATTGAAGATTAGCCCAATTCTGACTTTTAAAATTAAGAAACTGAGGCCTGAGGGGAAAAGACCCTCTCCAGATTACATAGGAAGTAAGCAGCCAAGTCTCTGAGTCAAATCATTAATTCATTTGATTGTCAAATAGCTCTATGAGTTGTACAAAACTATTTATGGCAGTTCTTTTTATGGTGGCAAAGAACTGGAAACTGAGGGGATGCCCATCAGTTGGGGAATGGCTGAACAAGTTGTGGCATGATGGCAATGGAACACTGTTGTACTATAAAGAATGAGGAATAAGATGGCTTCAG
>CM053598.1:187653211-187655711 GCA_028646575.1 Pseudocheirus occidentalis
ACCTGGATTGCCTCTTTTAAGACCATATAAATCAAAAAAGTATAAAATGAATACATTTTCAGGACAGAGTATTTATCACCTTCTGAAGCCTTCAGATGCTCAACCATATTTTAAGGAAGGAAGATAGAATGAAGTGCTTATGAACTTACAAAATAAACTACATAAAATGAATTAGCCATCAGTGGAAGAAAACAAAGCTGCCAGTGAAGATAAACGGTGAGAAAACAGTTCTATCTAAGGAGAAAAAGGACTTTGGGAAGTCACCAAGTTTACCCCTCTGCCCTCAGGCAGCACCTCACCCCACTCCATAGAGATGGATGGGTATCGACCTTCATTTTAGATGCCAGCAGATAAAGTAGTCCCTCAGCCTTCTTTAATCAATCATTTCAATATTTGACCACCCTATTTATCAGTAAATTGTTTTTTAGATATAACCTAAATGCTCAATGATATTTGAGGTCTTCTACAAAGCCAAGTGAAAGAATGGGAGAGATCTAATTGCTGAGCAGATTTCGGTGTTTAATATAGAGTTCTAAGACTAGATGCCTTTAAGACTGATGGTTGTGATATTTAGTCGACTCTTTCTGAATCATCAGACTTATATTATTGGTTATATGACTAATGATTTCTCCCCAGTTATTTAATTCCACGTAGAATATGACTTTATATATCACCAATTAATAAATACCATCGCTGAATTCTTGTGGGAAAGCACGTCTCCAATGTTTTGGGCCCAACCTAGTGCTCAACCCTATAGCACCAACACCAGAGAATTGTGGAGAGGTATCCTCTTAAGTCTAGGCATCTTGTTTCTTATATATAGTTTCAAGAAATAGCACCAAAGGCCCAGTTCCTCAAGGAGTTTCAGTGGTCTTGAGTTAGGTAGCACATAGATGTACCGTGTGTGGACTTCTAATGCAATGTGGGATAACAGAGAGAGCACTGGACTTTGGGGTCCAAAATGTTTCATTCAGATCTCACCTTCAACATTTATTAGATGTGTGTTCATGACCATTTGACCACTATGACCTTCAGTTTCCTCATCTATAAAATGGAAATACCCATAGAACTTACTTCACAGGATGATTTGTGACTCAAATGAGATTATGCACACAAATTGCTTTGCAACAGTTTTCAGTGTCATAAGAATGCCTGTGCTGGGGTGGGTGGGAAGGAGGGAATAAGACTTCTTAGGCTCCTACCACGCATCCAGTCTGTGCCAAGCGTTTTACAAATATTGTCTTGGAAGGTGCTTTTTGTTCCATCATTTCAGCCGCGTCTGCCACTTCAGGACCCCATTTGGGGCTTTCTTGGCAAAGATGGTTCACAATTTCATTTTCCAGATCATTTTCCAGAGGAGAAAACTGAGGCAAACATGGTTGAGTGACTTGCACAGAAGTCACTCAACTACAAGGTATCTGAGGCGAGTTTTAAATCCATGAAGACGGAGCTTCCTGACTACAGTGTCAGTGCTCTTTGATTGCATCACCTAGCTGCGTTGCATTACTCTATTGTATTATTATTCCCCAATTTAGAGTTGAAAAAACTGAGAGACAGAAGTTAAGTGACTTGCCCAAGGTCACACAGCTAGTAAGTCCCTGAGGCCAGATTGGAACTCAGGTCATACTTATCCTGCACCTAGCACTCCACTGTACGCATACCTGTCCTGTGGTGGTGACGGCAACAATATAGGACACATTTACATATTGTTTAGACTTCTCACACAGAGTCATAGAAGTTGGTGGCAGAGGAATTGATCTGAATATAAGTTCTGTTATTTACTTTTCAAATCACTTCACTACTTTTGGTCTGTTTCCTTATATGTAAAATGAAAGTGTTCGACTCTATAATCTCTAATTAGATGTACATGCAGAAATGCACAGTATATCACACATATGTACATGCATACAGAAGCATGTGTGTATATATAAACACATACAAGTATATGTATTTGTGTGTATATACCCATAATAGTCATCTGTGAATGATTGTGGTGTAGGGTCCCCAGTGAGCAGATTATATAGTTTAGCAGTTCCTCTGTCATTTAAAGTCTTATAATGTTGCTAGGTTCATTGAGAATGAAAATGACTTTCCCAGGGTAAAACAACTGGTATTTTGGAACTCAAGTCTCCCTTACTCCAAGGTTGACCCTCCATGCATCCAGCCTTCCTGCTTTTTATATAACTTTTCCCACCTTCAATCACACAGTTCAAAGACTACTGAGGCTAATGAAAATCAGGTTAATAGAAAACCAACTTGTGAATAGCAAAATCTTAAATATATGCATAATAAATTTTGGTTAACAGAACTCACTTTTTAATGAAACCTTTTTAAGGCCGGCCTATTCTCCACTGAAATGCCCTTGTTGTTATGAATAGCTGACACTTGTAAAGGGATGTAATTAATCCCAGGTCATGGCTGCAAATGGAACGTTTCCACCTCAGTGAGTTTTACCTAATCAAATGTTTAAAATAAATAAATAGTCCCTGGTGAAGGATTG
>CM053598.1:187658211-187669103 GCA_028646575.1 Pseudocheirus occidentalis
TAGAGACTGTCTCTCTCTGTCTTAATTAATAGACTAAATTCTATTAATTTAGTATTAAATGTTTACAGAATATTGCTTCTAAGAACAAATAAATACAAAATTTTATTCAATGTTCATTGCAATTAATCCCTCTAAATGTCCCCAAGTTGCCTAGGAAATAATCAACTTTGAAGGCGCATTTTAATCAGTTTGACTCTAGCCTTCAGTGAGAAGGCAGGAAAGGTAATTAAAATGCTTCAGAAAAAGGACTTCAGATTCTACAAATTTCATCTTTCTTTACCCTCCTCCTCCTGCCTCTCTCTGTCTCTCTCCCTCCCTCCCTCCCTCTCTGCCAGTCTCTTTCTTTCTCCATTACTGTCTTGTTCCTCTCGATCTTTCTGTTTATTGCATCGTATTATGAGAAATGTCTGTGTGAACCTGAACTATTTTCTGCTGTTGATCTATCAGTCATTTTGACAAATAGCATGTATTAAGCACCTACTATGTACCGGGACTTTGCTAAGTTCTTGTAATACAAAGAAAAGCAAGAAAAATCTCTGCCTTTAAGGAACACACTGGGATACACAACATGGTACCACGTGTGGTCCACATGCGAGATCTGTACAACAAAGATGCGGAGAAGACAATAGCAAGTAGAAAGGGGAGGGAGAAGGGGGCTAGGAAAGGCCGTCTGTTGAAGGCGGAGGGGGAATGTGGTCTGAGCCTGAAGGAATCCAGGGGAACCAAGACCTATCGGAGATCTGGGCCATCTGGAGGAGTGTAGAAAAGATACCTAAAGAATCAGAGAATTTCAGAATTTTAATGACACACAAAGCTTCATTTGTTACAAACTAGACCTGAAAACGGATCCTTGCTGTGGCATTCCTGACAATGTGTGTCATTTGACTTTGACTTGAGTATCTCCAGGGAGAGAGAGCCCTTTGACTTTGGGCAGCTCTAAATGTTTCCCCCTGGTACCAACCTCAAATTGGCTTCTTTGTGAATTTCTCCCATTGCTCCTCATTCGATCCTTCAATAATTTACTTACATTTTCTGACTCCAATATGTGCTTGATGTCCTAAGGTCTGAGGACCTGGTTTCAAAGCTTGGTTTTACTACCATCTACTACCTGTGCAAGCTTGGGAAAGTCACTTAACTCCTCTGAACTCCTTTCTGCTGATCTTTAGAAAGATTTGAATTCTCATGAGGCCTCTGAGGCCTAAGAAAGTCCTCCTTCATTTAGAAATCCATGGTCCTCTGATCTTGTATTCTACAAGTCATGTTACCATTTGCTCACATCCTTCCACAAAGAGAAGGTTTTAAGTCAGTCAGCAGTTTTGACTGACAGGTTTCAAGATAGGACTTTCAATAACAAATGAATGATGAGAACAATTAGGGACTGGTGTTTCTGGGAAAGTGTAGCTTGAATTCAACTCACATGTTCAGGAAAACGTTTATTAAAATGTTTGCTATGTTCAGCACACTGTGTCAGGCCCTGGAGTTACAAAGAAATAGCAAATGACTTGGTTAAAAAGCACCCTTCACATGCTCATCAAATGTATGACTAATTCAAAGATCACAGGGAGATCTAACATCATTTTCCAGAGCTGGCATCCAAAAACATCTCAACAGGTCAGAGCACTAGACTGAATCAGAGAAAATGAAAGGAAGGATAAATGTAAAGTCTTATTCTTGGGTTTAAAAAATCAACTTCTGAGTCCAAAATGGTGGAAGTATTGCTAGGCTTTTCTGAGAGAGATATGTGAGTTTTATTGGGCTGCAGTTTTAATACAAGTAAAAAGTATGATGCAGCTGGCAGAAAAAAAAAACATTGCATATTATGAATACATCCCAAGAGATAAGAATGAGCAGATGATTGCTTCCTCAGTGTTCTGCTCTCATCAGACCAAATCTGGAGTATTGAGCTCAGTTCTGGGTACCATAGACTAAGGAACATGCAGAGGAGAGCACCTAAGATCTTTGATGTAATGTGATATGATGTTAGATTGAAGGGCTTGATCAAAGAAATGACATAAGGTTGGAATAATAGCTATGTTGTGTATGACAGAATAGATATTTCTTCTGGGTATGAGATCACCTATAAGGCTATTGAGGACCTGGGTCACCGTGTAGCAGTCCCTGCTTTCAAGGAGCCTATATTCTTATTATCATTCATTATAAAGGATCTTCTTTAAGTTGTAGAGTGTTGTAGAATGATCGTTAGATTTTCAGTCAGAAAAATCGGGTTCTGTATCTACCTCACATACTTATACTTGTGTGACCTCGAAAGAGTCACATGTTGGAGATGGGAAATCCTGAGTTCTGATGATAATGCTCCAGAACTCAGGTAACTGTGTCGCTTTTCAACCATAATTTTCTCTTGTATAATATGGACACAATGATATCTATAATATCCATCTCTAGAGCTGTTGGAAGGCTTATGTGAAATAATCCATGTAAAGTCCTTTTTAAGCCTTAATGTACTCTCTAAAAGTCAATTACTATTATTGTAAGGAAAAATAAGACAGTAAACGCTAACTTTCCACTTACAAAACTCCCTGTTTCCATCCATTGGTCCTGTAAAGTTAATCTAGGTTGAGGAGAGTCCTTAGAGATTCAGACTCAATAAATGCACTCCCATGTGAGGTCTGCCAGGAACATTGGGTAAATTGGGAAGTATCAGGGGATTCAGGCCCATGCAGAAGCAAATGTGTATCTGATTGAGACAAGGTCCCATGGGCCTGGCCCCAGTGGTAAACTGTAAATAGATGCAAGGGTCTCTCAGCTAAAGAAGAAAGACATCTAAAGAACCTTAAAAAAACCTTTAGAGATAATAAAGCCAACAGGGAAAAATAAAGGAAGAGTAAGAATATTTAAAGAGAAGGTCAAAACATAAGATTAATTCAACAGAGTTCATTAGCATCTCACCCGCTAGGAGTTCATGACCCAGCTAAATATGATTCATCATAATCTTGTCAACTCTTCTTCCTTCCCCCTTCCCCTTCCATTCTCCACATTATATTTTAATATAGACATCGATAAGCTTGGATGGGCCCAAAAGCTGGCAATCTGTCTATTGATTAGAACTCAAGTTCTCACTAATTAGAGATCAGGTAGTGGGATTTGAATATTTAGACTGAAGAAGGAAAGGAGCCTGGGTAGGAAGAGGTGACAGCAGTTTGACACGCAAGTGCTTTATGATCATTTTTATTTAGCTTCTTGACTACTAGGTGGAATAATGAACAGAGTTATGAAATCAGAGAAAGAAAAACCTGAATTCTGAAATGGCTTCAGACCTTAGACACTTACTACCAGCTATGTTGCTCTAGTCTTTCTCAGTCTCAATTTCTCCATCAAGAAAATAGAGGTAGAAACAGCCCCTACCTAACAGAACTGGTGTGAAAATTAAAGGTAATAATATGGGAAGAAAAACATTTTGCAAACCTTGCTGATGTTGTTAATTCACTGAGGAGCCCTTATCGGGAATACCAGAATAGAGGTCCTCAACACTTATTGAAGGATCAGAGTGAAAACCTCTGTTTCTTCCCAGATTGGTGGGGGTTTTTGAGTTTCTTTAACAAGAGTCAGTGGAATGAAGAGTGCTAGGTGAGGAGTGTGTGTGTGTGTGTGTGTGTGTGTGTGTGTGTGTGTGTGTGTAAGTTCTCAAAACCCCATTTCTTTGAAGATGTTATGGGCAAGTGGAAGGACATCTTTAGTCTGTCACTAGGGAATATTTCTTGTGGAAATACGAGTGGTCATTGTTTTCAGCAGGACAAATTGGCATCAACAAGAAGGCTAAAGTCTCCCAAAATCTGCCCTGATCTCTATAAATCTTTGAATCAAAAGCCCACCTCTAGTAAATGGTAATAAGAACCTCAAGAATGAATAAAGATGGACAAAGAAGAACCCACATAGTTGCATGACTTGTTTCCTAGTCTTTGAATGAATACATTAAGACAAAAAAGATTATAAGGGTAAATTGGGCTATTTATGTAATGCTTAGAGGATTATAATAATGTACAATTTGCCTGAATCTTGTTAATGGTAATAGAGTAATTAGTATTGCAATTAGACTTGCAAATACAAGCATGGTTCCTTGGTGATGGTGTCATCTCCTCATCATCTCCTCATTAAGCCTGCTTACCCTGGATTCTGCGCCTTTATTGTGACAGACCTTAGTGACTTTGACACCATTTAAGCTCTTTCATCTCCATTTAATAGGCCCTGGATTGGAGGTAGAAAAAGTGCTCATCCCACAGGATCATGGATCTTAGCTCTGGAATGCTGCTTAGATGGAACTCAGAAAAGAAAAAAAGAATACTCATAGGAAATGTTACCTCCTACAGAGGGATTGAACTCAGTGGCCTCAGAGATCATTTATGGATGCAAAGTCTATGAACTTGAATCCAGATCTTTCTGACTCCTCACCTAACACTCTATCTACCCTGACTTGTTCAGTAGCATATATAAAAATACATGTGTATATGTGTTAGTATGTATATGTGTATGGGGTCTGTTTGCGTGCATGTTTGCATATATGTATGCACTCTGTGTATGTTTACATGCATGCATGTGTGTATGAAGGAAAGAAAATGTGCAAGAGTGCCCTTTTCTTCATGCCCTTCATTTACCCAAATGGACAGATTAGTTGAGAAAATGTGGCAAATAATACTTCAATGTATGAAGTAAAGCTGTTTATATGTATGCATTTATAGGTTCACAGGTTTAGAGCTAGAAGAGCCCCTGAAAGACCACTGAGTCCAAGTCTTTCCTTTCCTCATACGGATGGGGAAACTAAGACTTGGAGCAGTTAAGGCAAGCATGTAGCTGGCAAGTGTCTGAGTTTAGATTTGAAGCCAGGCTTTCCTTGATTAGAGTTCAGTACTCTGTCTACTAGAGCACACTGCCCTGATTCACAAAACCCCTGTGACCTCAGAGACTTCTCTCCCCTGATTCCCTGACATACGCAGTCGATGCCTGCATGAATTTTCAGGACAGAAACCACAGAAATTCCACCGAATAAGCTCTTTTTGGTGAAGGAGATCCTCTGATCTTAGCTTAGCCAGTCCTCAGATGGCAAAAATTATGTTACCAGGTTCATATTAAATGTCTCTACAGCTTGGTCTGAGTGGTCTCAGCTTGTGTTCCATTAACTGCTATGGCCTTCAAGATCCTCCTCAGGCTGTGATAAGGTACTGAGGAAGGGAGTGAAGGAATTTTGATTCTTATATTTCTTAATTCAATGTTCCCAACCTAAGTAGTCAGAGAACTAAGTCCAGAGTAACTAAACCCTTGCCTCAGATGTGTGCTAAGTAAGCTGAAAGCAAAAGCATTTTGCTGGGCCTCATGCTCTTCTCTTTGCAAAATGAGTGTTGGAACTGACCATTTCTCAGCTTTCTTTCTTTGCTATGCCTATGAGTCTATGAAGCTTTGGACTCTTCTTCCCTTCTTATTTCTCTTTCTTTTCCCTTTCTTTCCCTCATTAAAATTCCTCCCCTTTTCTTACATCTTTTATTTCAAAAAAGAGTCACCTTCCTAGTCCCTGAGTTTAAAAAAAAGAAAGAAAGAAAAGCGTTTCTCAGGATCAACAGAATTGTTGGTTCCCTCAGAGAGCCTTCTCCTATTAGCTGCTTATTGAATGTACCTCCTAACATTGTTTTTGCTCAGTTCCTATTTATCAAAATCTCAGGAAAATTACAGCATTTGCATATTTAAGCTTTAATCAACAATAGCTGGCAGTGTGTGAAGTAATAAACAGCTTCCAGGCAAGCAATAAACTCTGGGACAAGGCAACACTGGGAATCATTTATTGCCAAGTTACAAAAGGTAATTCCAGTTCCTGCTATTAAAGCCTCAGCCCCTGAAACTGGTTATCCATGGCAATGTGCCACATAGGCCTCAAAGTCAGGCCTGTTCACATTCCTTCCAGCTGTCAAAGGAACAGAAGAATTTTCAATTAAAAAAATTCTAAACATCAGAAACAGTTGTGAACATACAAAACGACTCTGAAATATAGAGTATTTTCTTTGCAAAGAGGGAATAATGTCATAGATTTTGTTTCTACATAATTCTCATATTTTTTTACCAAGCAAACTTCTTAGAAAGCAAAGAAGGAAACCCACAGTTATTATGTGCCTGGTAATGTGCTGGTTCCTTTACAAATAATGATGCTCACAAGAATTCTGGGTCTTCCTGACTCAGGCCTGGTGCTCTATCTACTGGATCATTTAACTGTCTGTTCCTTATAAATATCTCTAATCAGCTTATTGCTCTGCTCAAATACCTTCTGAGGCTCCTCATTATTTTTAAACAGTTCTGTAGTCATTTGACACACTCTTGAGTCTGGAATTCAAAGCTCTGTCTACTCCATTTCAACCACTTTCCATTTGTTAGACCATCCCTCTCTGCCCTTGGCCACTCAGATCCCCTATGTCTGGAATCCATTCTCCCTTGTCTCTGCCTATTGGAGTTTTTCCCCTTCTTTAAGGTTCAATTTAAATGCCACCTCCTACATGACATGTTCATCTTTTCTGCTAGAATTCAGCTCCCCTCTGGAGCACAATTCAATTACATTCAAAAATGATTTATCAATTACAGATGTGCCAGGAACTGTAGTAGGTACTCGGAATTTGAAAATGAAAACTAGCCAGTCTCTGAAGCTTACATGGGGTTGAGGATAGGAAGAGTGCAACAGGGACCTGCAAATGTAAGCACCGTGAATACAAAGTCATTTACAAGAAGCTTAGTATTAGGAAACCCAAACTGACTGTGGGGTAAAGCAGGTTGCTTTCCTTATAGAGGATGGGAAAGGGCTTTAAGAATATAGTCTTTGATGCTGGAGCCAAGATAATGTTGGATATCCTTTATCTCAAAACCTAAAAGTCAAAAGGGACTGCCATGACGGATACTGCGATGTCATCACCCAGATTAAGAATAGCTGACATTTATATAAGACTTTCCAAGCCTCTCATCTCTAAGTGCTTAATGTAAAGGATGTTCCACAGGCATTTTGAATTCAACATATCTAAAACAGAACTAATCATTTTCCCCAAAAAACTCATCCATCTTCCCATCTTCCTTATTTTGGTCAAGGGAACCATCATCAACCTTGTCACTTGGGCTGGAAACCTATGAGTCATCATTGACTCTTCCCTCTAGCTCACCACCCATAGCTCATTGGTTGACCAGTCTTGTCATTTCTATTTCCACAGTCACTTCTGCATCTTTCCCCTTCTCTTTATTTAGACAATTTCATGACCCTTTAGATCCTTTAAATTTTTTTCAATAGTTTTCCCTGAGTTATGTTCCTTTCTTTTCTACTTCATCCATCTTACAGATTGCCAAACTCCTGTTCTGGAAACATAGGTGTGACACTCCTTGGCTCATGAACCTTCAATGATTCTGTATTGCCTCTAGAATAACTCTTGTATTTGACATTTATAAGAAAATTGGTTCCAATATATATTTCCAGTCCAATTCTAAATTATTCTCTCTCATGTAATCTAATTCACACAGCTGCTTTGATGTTCGTCCTACAAATCATTGTTCCTTTACTCTCCAGAGCATTTTCCATGCCTGGATGCCCTCTTGTCTCACTTCCATTTCTGAGAATCCCTGGCTCCCTTGAAAACTCAGTTAAGGTGCCACTTCATTCAAAATGCTTATCCTGATTCCATCCATCCATCAATTTACCTATAGATATAGACATGGAGATATATACATTGTTGTTTGGTCATTCAGTTATGTGACCCTTTGTGTCCCTTCTGCCATCCCTTACCTCTTTTTACCTTTAATATTTCCCAACATCAAGATATTTTCCAACAAGTCCTATCTTCTCATAATGTGGTAAAAGTATTTAAGCTTCAGCTTCAGTATTCAACCTTCCAATAAATTATGTGAATTAATTTCTTTAAGTATTGAGTGATTTGATTTCTACTCTCAAAAATCTTTTCTGTCACAACAGTTTGAAGCACCAATTCTGCAGCACTCAGCTTTCCTTAAGGCCTAACTCCTACAGTCGGACATTTTAACTGGACCAAAACTTAACTTTGACTCTATAGACCTTGGTCAGTGAGTTGATGCCTCCACTTTTTAGCATGCTATCCAGATTTGACATAGCTTTCCTTCCAAGGAACTAGTATCTTTTAATTTCATGATTATTGTCACTCTGTGCAGTGATCCTTGAGCCCAAGAATATAAAATCTGACACTGCTTCCATTTCTTCTCCTTCCATTTGCCAGGAAGTGATGGAACAAGTTTTTATGATCTCAGGGTCATTTTATGTTAAGCTTTATGTCAGCTTTTACACTCCCTTCTTTCATCCTCACCAAGAACCTTCTTAACTCTTCTTCACTTTCTGCCATTCTCCCAGCAACCTTATTTCTGCTTTTGATTTGTTCAACCTGGCATTTTGCATTTTATACTCTCCATATAAGTTAAATATATAAGGCGACAGTATAAACAACCTTATCATACTCTTTTTCCAATATTAAATCAATCAGCTGTTATGTGTTTGATTCAAACTGTTGCTTCTTGGGCTGCATACAGGTTCCTCAGAGACAAGTCAGATAATCTGGTACTCCTAGATTTTTGAGCACTTGCCACATTTTGTGGTGATCTACATAGCCAAAGTCTCAAATGTAGTCAATGAAGCACAAGTAGATGCTTTTTTTCTCCTTTTTCATGCTGGAACTCCCCTGCTTTCTCCATGATCAAGTGAATGTTGGGAGTTTGGTCTCTAGTTTTTCTGCCCCTTTGAAAACCAGCCCACTCTTCTGATAATTCTCAGTTCACATATTGCTGCAGCCTACCTTTCAGAATCTTAGGCATAACCTTACTGGTCTATGAAATGAGTGCAATTGTTCAGTAATTTGAACATTCTTTGTCATTTCCTTTCTTTAGGATAGGGAAATAAACTGATATTTTCCAATCTGTGGCCACTGTTGAGTTTTGCTGTTTGTTGGCATATTGAGTGTAGCATTTGAATAGTTGCATGTTTGTAGAATTTTAAATAGTTCAGCTGGGATTCTATCATCTCCACTAGCCTTATTCTTAGCAATGTTTCACTCTCTAGGATGTTTGCCTCTAGATCAGTAACCACACCAGCATGATTACTGATGATAGGATCTTTCTTAGACAGTTCTTTTGTGTATTCTTGCCACCTCTTCATAATCTCTTCTGTTTCTATTACATCCCTATCTTTTTGTATTTTATCATGCCCATTTCTCCATGAAACTTTTCCCTTGATATCTCTAATTTTCTTGAAGAGTTCTCTTGTCTTTGCCAGTTTGTTGTTTTCTTCTCTTTTTTGTTGAATTGCTCATTTAAGAAAACCTCCTCTCCTTCCTATTCTTTGGAAATCTGCTTTCAATTGGTCATATCTTTCCTTTTCCCTTTCCTTATTTCCTCAGCTATTTATAAAGTTTCATCAGACAGCCATTTTGCTTTCTTGCTCTTCTTTTTCTTTTGAATGATTTTTGTTGCTGTTTCTTGTACCATATTGTAAATTTCTGTCCATAGTTCTTCAGACACTATCTACCAGATCTAATCCCTTAAATGTACTCATCACTTCAATTTAATATTCATAAGGGATGTAGAAGTAGAAAAAGCACATCAGACTATATAGGTATGACCTATGTCTGATTTTTTTTTCTGTTTTCCTCAGTATGAATCTGATTTTTTTTTCAGGAAGAATCTCATGATCTAAGTCACACTCAGCTCCAGGTCTTGTTTTACCTGACTCTCTAGACTCTAGAACTTCCCTACTTTAGACTGCAAAGTTGATAAGAAATGTGATTTTTCCCATTAACCGTCTGGTGATATCCATGTGTAGAACTGACTTTTGGGTTGTTGAAAAAAGTTTGCTATGACTAACGAGCTATCTTGATCCAACTCTGTTAGTCTCTTGATAACTGTTACTCTCTTGTCTCTTCTCTCCTTCATTTTGTTCTCCAAGGTAAAACTTGACTGTTATTTCAATTATCTTTTGATTTCCTACTTTAACATTCTAATTCCCTATGAGGAATGTAACTTTTTTTGGTGTTATATCCAAAAGTTGTTTTGGTCTTTATAGAACTGATCAGCGTCGGCCCCTTCGGCATCAGTGGTTGGAGCATACACTTTTCTTACTGTGATACTGAAGGGCTTGCCTTGGATTCAAACAGATATTATTTTTCTGGGATTACACCCCACTACTGCTTTTATCATCTTTCTATAACTATGAGAGTTACTCCCTATCTTCTAAAGGATTCTTGTTCACAGTACTATATGTAATGATCACCCATATTAAATTCCCCCATTCCCATCCATTTCAGTTCATTTCCACCCAAGATGTCATTGTTTAATCTTTGCATCTCCTGCTTGTCCTCATCTAGCTTACCTTCTTTCATAGACTGTTCATTCCAGGTTCCTATGTAATATTGATCTTTGCAGTATTGGATTTGCCTTTTGTTACTGGATACACCCACAGCCAAGCTTCCTTTTGTCTCTGGACCAGCTGCTCCATTAATTCTGCCAAGTTGTCCTTTGTTCTTCCCCATAGCATGTTGGGTACCCTCCAACATAAGGGGTTCATCTTTTGTTGTCTCATCTTTTACCATTTTAAATCTACTCATGGAGGAATTTGTTTTGTACTGGCGTGGTTTGTCATGTCTTTCTTCAGTGTATCATCTTTTGTCAGAACTCTTCCTTAGGACCTGCTCATCCTGGGCACAACATAGCTTATGGCTTCACTAAATTATTCAAGCCCCTATGCCAAAATAAGGAATTGATCCAGGAGGGTCTCTCTCTTCCCTCCCCTCCCCTCCCCTCCCCTCTGCTCCTCTTCTTTCCTCTCCTCTCTCCATACATACATTCATACATATATATGTATATATGATATATATTTAGATAAGCGTATAGTTTCATACATACTG
>CM053598.1:187669603-187687521 GCA_028646575.1 Pseudocheirus occidentalis
AAATCACATGAATGTTTGAAGTCACAAAAGTTAAATGCATGATTGTTGAGTATTGACTCTAATTCATTCTCTCAATGCATCATGTATTTTCCCTCTCACTACCTCTCACTCTCCATTTCTGTCTCTGTCTCTGTCTCTGCTTCTCTGTCCTCTCTGTCTATCTGTCCTCTCTGTCTCTATCTCTGTCTCTCTTCTCTCTTCTCTCTTTCTTCTCTCTCTCTCTCTGTCTCTCTCTCTCTGTCTCTCTCTCTCTCTCTGTCTCTCTCTCTCTCTCTCTCTCTCTCTCTCTCTCTCCCCCTCCTTCCCTCTCTCCCTCTGTATCTAGTCTATTGCCAAGTTCTGTCTATTCCACCTCCAGAACATCTCTCATATACAACTTCTATTTTTCTGACACTGCCACCACCCTGGTATAGATTCTCATCACCTCACATCTGGACCAAAACAATAGGTTGAACTCTCTGCCATAAGTCTCTCCCTACTCTAGCCCATATTTTACTCAGCTGTCAGTGATCTTCCTAAAATGTAGGTCTGACTTTATCAGCCCCCTATTACACAAACTCTACAGCCTAGCCCTTTTCTACCTCTCCAGTGTTCTTACTTTTTACTCTCTTCCACATACTACATAATCCAGTGGCAGTGGCCCTCTTACTACTCCTCACAAAAGACTCACCTCTAAGTTTCTTTAGGAATTCTATTACCCAGTGATGCTTTTGCCCTAAAGAATGAAGTTTTAATTTCCAACCATGAAAAAAGAATGATGGTAGGAAGTTTAGGCACCACAATATAAGACCATACAATGAATGTTGCCAGCATGCCCCTATTCTCCCCTCACATTTCACTCCCTGAACCAAAAATGAAGAGGGTGCCCAAAGAGGGTTAGGGCTGCCTGAGACCCCAAAATACCAACATTCCAGGTCCTGCTGAAAGAATTCCACCCAGGTCTTCTCAGCCAAAGAAAAAGTAAAGTTTATTGAAAGTTCAAATTTGCCATATGGGGTGCTAGGGCATTCTGTGGTGCTCTCACACAGAGCAAGTCTGTGCTAGGCCATTTCACGGTGCTTCTCAGATAGAAAAAAACTAACTAGAACCATGATTAAGGCAAAATGACCAGAGCTTTGCCCTAGGGCACCAAAATTTGGTGGGCACAGAACATGCAATCTAGTACATGCTTCCTCCTTTCCTCCATCACAGTCACGCCTCAGGTAAATTCATCTCCATTCTTAGCAGTAGTAACCTTGTCCCAAGCTTGTCCACCCCAGCCCCCAGTCCACCTTCTTCCTTCCCAGCATAGCCCTTTAATTTGTATCTCCTCATGCCCTCCCCCACACCCTACCACCTGTGCCTGGAATGGTCTCCTTCCTCACCCCACCACTTGGGCTTCCTGGCTTCCTTCAAACCTCAGTTCAAACTCTACCTTCTTCAAGAAGCCTTTCCCAATTTCCTTTAATAACAGTATTTGCTGAGATTACTTAAGATGAATCCCAATTTAGTCTATACTTATCTTAAACGTACATAGTGTTTTCATGATATCTCTCCTATCAAAATGTGAACTCCTTGAGAGTAGTAACTGCTGTTTGCCTTTCTTCATATGCCTTAGAACATTCTAGAAAACAGAAGGTATTAAATAAATGTTTGTTATCTGAATGTTTTCTCCTGTAAAACTTATGTCAATCTACTCCACTCTGGCTATATTTACCATTCCTATTTCCTATAGTTTTCCAAAACAAATATTGCTCTCTGGCTATAGGATAATAGATTTTGAGTTTCGAGGGAACTGAAAGCCCATCAAGTATGATCCCTCTTTTCACAGAGAAGGAAACTGAGGCTGGAAGAACTTAAGTCATTTGTCCAAGTTCAAGCTGCTCCTGAGTTTCTAAGGCAGGATTTGAACACAGGCTTGTTGTGACTCTAAGCTTGGCATTCTATCCAGTGCTGTTGAGGTGCCTCTGCTGTTGCCCTTGTTGTTACTGAGTTATCTCAGTTGAATCTAACTTTATGCAGCCGCCTTTGGAGTTTGCTTGCCAAAGACACAACAGTGGTTTGCCATTTCCTTCTCCAAATCATTTTATAGATTTGGAAACTGAGGCAAACAGGTTAAGTGACTTGTCCAGGATCCTACAACTGGTAAGTGTCTGAAGTCAGATTTGAACTCAGATCCTCCTGACTCCAGCCCTAGCACTCTATCCACTGAGCCACCTGTCTCTACATGCCCCTTTTTGCTTTCCCTAGTCAAACATTAGCTCTGTGAGTGCAAGGATGGTCTGGGCTTTTGAATCTGCATCCTTGGTGCTTAATGTAGTACTTAGCACACAGTAAGTGTTTAATAATTTTTTTAAATTTCACTCATTGATTTATTAGCTCATTCATACATTTATCTATAACATGAAGCAATTGGAAGAGGTGAACTACGAGGTCTAATATTGTCTTATTCTCTGAAATTTCCTACATATTGAGAGCTGACATTGTAGTGGTTCTGATATGCTCTCCACATCATGCACATATCACAACCCTTGGCACTCAGTTTGCTTATTCTGAGATAGGGGTTGAAGGAGGTGGGATGGAGTTGTTTGGGCATGTTGATATCATCATGCTAATTTTCTCCAGAAGATTAATTAAGTGGCTTTTGTAAATAGCCATGTGCTCCTTAGAGAGAAGCCTTTATGCTGTTTTTGCTCCCCAGATACACATGTTTGTTTAAATAGAACCTAACCCAGATAAAGTTGAGAAGAAGCAAGACCATTTTAGATACCTTCCCATTCTGTCATCTCAAAGTGAGGAGGGCTAAGATCCAGACAGGAAAAGAATCTATCTCACAACAGACATGAAACTGAGGCTAAACCAAGTTACCTCTGAGCCTGAGCTCTCTTGTGTACTCTGTCCTCCATTCTTCTGTCCTCCATTCTTCTGTCCTATCTCTGGAGTGGGAACATTTGTGAATGTTCTCAGCCAAGCAATTGAAGGCTCAGAATAAGCCTTAGCTATTTTATAATGTCTCTTACTCTCAAAATTAGCTGCAGAGATGTAACTAAGAATTTTTGCATTTAGAGCATAAGAGATAGATGGGAGGGGAAGAGAGAGAAAATTCATCAGGAGGGCAACAGCTGGTTTCTGGGAACTACCCATGTCACTTTAGTGCTGAAGAACTGGAGAAAGGTCTGAGAATCACTCATAGATATAATGATTTAATTCATGAGAGCTAAAAAGATCAAGCACTTTTTGTTGTTGTTTTTCTGCAGCCTGGCTAATGCGTAAATGTGTTTTGTGTGACTTTATATATTAATGGGTATGATATTTCTTGCCTTTTCTATGAGTGGGTGAGGAGGTAGAGGGAGAGAAAGAATTTGGAACTGAAAATAAAAATTAAAAAAGAAAAAGAAAGGACTGATTACTTATGGGAAGGAAGGGGGTGGGGCTATTGACTGAGGTGGACAAACTTGGGACAAGGCTACCACTGGTAAGAATGGGGAGAAATTTGCCTGAGGTATGACTGCTGTGGAGGGGAGGAGGAAGCATACCCTAGATTGCATGTTGTGTACCCACTAAATTTTGGTGCCCTAGGGCAAAGCTCTGATCATCTTGGCTTAGTTACGGCTCTAGTTAGTTCCTTCTACCTTTGTACTTGGTTCAGGGACTGAAATGTGCTGGTGACAGTCTGGTATAGTCTTGTGTTCTGATGCCTTAGCTTCCTACCATCACTCTTTTTTCATTGTTGGAAATTAAAACTTCATTCTCTAGGGCAAAGGCAGCACTGGGAAAAAGAATTCCTAGAGAAACTTAGGAGCGATACTCTAGTCTCTTGGGCAACAAGTTTCTTTCACTTCGGGGTCCTTTGTTTTCTGTTTGGGTCCTTCTCCCAGCCCCTTTCCACAACCAATCAACCCAACCTTTTCATTTCATGCTTAGCACATAGTACTTTGTCTATGAAACAGCATGATATTGTAGATAGAGTGCTGCATTGGGAGTAAGAGGGGAGTATAAGATGTTGTTAAGTCCTATCTGACTCTTCATTAACTTGGGATTTTCTTGGCAGAGATACTGGAGAGTTTTGCCATTTCCTTCTCCACCTCATTTTACAGATGAGGAAACTGAGGCACATAGGGTTAAGTGACTTGCCCAGGGTCACACAGTCAATAAGTGTCTGAGGCTGAATTTGAACTCAGGAGAGATGAGTCTTTCTGACTTCAGGTCCAGCACTCTATCCACTTCGCCACCTGGTTGCCCATTGAAATTAGAGGAGCAGAGTTCAACTCCTAGCTTACTGCTTGCATCTTCCCCATACCTTTTACTATCTTGAATATTTAGCCAATGTTAATCACTGGCCTCCCTTCCAATCATACACCCTCTCTGTGCCTCAGTTTCCTCATCTGTAAAATTAGAGAGTTGGATTACATGACCTCCGAGGTCCCTTTTAATCCTAGATCTATGATCCTATGATCCTTTGCTTCTCTCTTCCTGCCCCGCCCTTCCTTACATGTATGTACACACATGATGAACATCCTGACAAAGAAGAAAGGAAACAAGTACTTATTAAGAACCTGCTATGTGCCCAGCACTGTCCTAAGAGCTTTTAGAATGAATGTCTCCTTTGATCTACTGCAATTATCCCTACTTTGCAGTGGAGGAAACTGAAGCAGACAGGGGTGTGATAATTAATAATAATAACTAGCACTTACCATGTGCCAGGCACTGTGCTAAGTGCTTTAAAATATCTTCTTCTTCACACCAACCCTGGAAGGAAGGTGCTATTGTGCCCATTTTACAGTTAGGGAAACTGAGTCATAGAGTGGTATAATAATGATAATAATAATGACTGTGCTAAGTTCTGTACATATGCTCTCATTTGATCCTCACAATACCGTGTATGGTCCCTATTTTTACATTTAAGGAAACTGAGGCAGACAGAGATTTAAGTGAATTGCCCAGGGTCACATAGGTATTATGTGAGGAAAAATTTGAATTCAGGTTTTCTTGACTCCAGGCCCAGTGCTCTATCCACTGAGCCACCCAGCTGCATCTTAATTGACTGAAGACAGGACACCTGGCTTTTCCACACTTCTGGTGAAATGAGAACTTTAGTTTATTCTCTCTGGGGCTTGGTTTTGTTGGGAGGCAGCCTGTGGACAGTAGATAGAGTGCCTAGCCTGAAGTCAGATCTGAGCCCAAATTCAGCTTCAGACATTTACTAGCTGTGTGACCCTGGGCAAGTCACTTAACCTCTATTTGCTTCAGTTTCTTATCTGTAAAATGGGGTCACACCGGAGAAGGAAATGTCAAGCCACTCCAGTATCTTTGCCAGGAAACCTCCATGGGCTTTGGAGTCACGTAGAGTGAGTGGCTGAATGGACAAGGACAGCAACAAGCCTGTGGAATGGAAGGAGTCCCCAACTCTGGAGTCAGGAGACCTGAGTTTAAATCCTGACTCTCTGCTTTTGCACTTGTATGACCTTGGGCACATTGCTTAATCTGGCTGGGTCTCACTTTGCTCATCTCTACAATGACGGACTTGAATGGAATGACCTTTGAGGCCAAACATTCTCTGATTTATCATCATCTAACATTCTCTGACTTTATCCTACCCTCATCTCCCACATTTACTTCCTAGATTCCCTTGTTTCTTTATTTGGGAAAATGATTTCTGTGCTGGGAATAAGCTTTGGTCCACATACTATTTCTCTTCACTTCCCACCCCCTACGCCCTCTCTCCCTCAATCACCCACCTCCTCATTTTCCATCTAGGGAGCAGTACCTCCCTGAAACAACCTCTATCTTCACCCTGCCCCCACACCTGAAAAAAGAGACCCTCCCCCAGCCCCTCTCTGCTGGCACCAGGCCATTCTGAGAAGCACTCACCAAGCACATGGGAGCCAGCCAAG
The DNA here is from genome assembly GCA_028646575.1 of Pseudocheirus occidentalis. NCBI lineage: Eukaryota > Metazoa > Chordata > Mammalia > Diprotodontia > Pseudocheiridae > Pseudocheirus > Pseudocheirus occidentalis. The sequence goes on from CM053598.1 coordinate 187,675,477, forward strand.
AGGACAGCTATAAAAATAATAGAACTGGCACATGCTTCCCTCCCCTGCTTCCCCAGGGCTCCCAACGCTGCAGTCACTCATTGTCGCTAACAGGGCCCCACATCCCCAGTTCCCTTCACGGTGCTTGAGAAGACAGAGCCCTAAGTGACAGGAGACTTTTATTTTCCTCAGGGGTTCTTGGCTTTCCCTCTCCCTGCTGCTGGTACTCCCTACCCCAGCTCTCTGCCTTGGGCTAGCAGCTTAGAAAAGATTTGGCCAGAATCAATCACTCTCAGGCTGTCTCTCTTTCTCTTCCTCTGGCTCTCTCTTTCTCAATCTGTCTCTGTCTCTGTGTCTCCCTCTCTCTTTGTCTCTGTCTGTCTGCCTCTCTCTTGTAAGATAAAGTAGTATTTTTTATTGTTATTAAAAGTAACAATACAGAACCCAAGTCTTGGTTTCATTTAAACTTAAGGAAGGTAACTCTGCCCAGGTTTAGATGCAGAGAGGGAGGCGTCTGCTTGCCCCCTACTTTTCCCCAATCCTTTCTCCCATTGCCTTCTGCACATGAAGGTAACTCTTCTCCTCTGTTTCTGTCTGTATAACTTAGAGATAGAATAGAACTGCAGACTTCTTGATCTAGAAGAGACTATAGAGATCATAGGATTATTGATTGAGGTCTGGGAGGGACCACAGAGGTCTTCTAGCCCAACTCTCATTTTACAGATTAGGAAACTGAGGCCCACACCGATTAAGTGATCTTTCTAAATTTGTACAGGTTGGCAAAAGGTTGATCTGAACCCAAACTGATCTGCCTCCAAATCCAGGGAACTTTCTTTCTGTTCTCATAGGAAATTCAAGTCAGGCAGAACTTTTTCAGGTTATCTAACCCAATCCTATATTTTTACAAATAAAGATGTGACTTACTGTAAGTATTATTCTTCATACCACTTTGATGCATCTACTGATAGAGTTCCAGACTATTAAAGAAAAGTCAGGGGAGGACAGAAGAGGGCTTTCTTCCAGTGTACTTTACAAAGCTTCCCTACTCAGAAACAAAAAAAAGAAACAGTTTTTCTTTTCATACTCTTGTATCACTTTTTATAAAACTACATTGGACACTGTACTATTAGTCATCTTTGTATATGTATCTTTGTCAACTACATTGTAACCTCCATGAGGGCTGTGACTATTTTATTTCTCTGGTCCTATATTTTTTTGGTACCTAACACATTGTCTTAGAGAAGATATTCTATTGTGATGGAATTAAAGGGAGAGGGTGGTGATTAAGGTTTGTTCCGTTACTCAGATTTGTCCCTCACCCCATTATTGACTCTTTCCCACATGGATTCGCCAGTATAAATGTTCTTTCCGCACTCTGGGAAGTAGTATCAAAGAATCTGTAATTTTCTTTATCCTTTTTGTTAGCTTAGAGCCCCCAGCTAGAGATATCACTTCTGGCAAAGTACTTTAGATCTATCTATATTTCTTCTCTGGGGATAATTCCCCTTCGGCTGTCTCTTCCCAACTACATACCAAATAAGTACAGCCTGACTATATAAAGATAAAGTAAATATTTAAAACAAAGACTTAAAAAATGACTTTCCTTTTGTATCCATTAGAAAAGGTTTTAAGCTTCCATAAAGTAACTCAAAGAGGAGAAAGAAGAAACAGAATTACTTCTTCAGGGTCTATAGTAGGGGAGGAGGGGATTTTATCAATATAGATTCCATTCTAACACTCCTCTAACCCAATCAACCCAACTAGCTTTGTTCCCGTGATCTTTTGTTGTGGTGATTGACTCTTCTACTCTTTCTGCTCCATGCAACTTCTGACAGATTTCCTTTCCCTCATTACATTTGAGGTATATGGAATGTTCAGGGAGGTCTAGCACCCCTGGTGTAAGGGTTTGATGAGCCTCTTTAGGGTTACTCATCCACCTTAGGTGTCCACCTCTCACCCAGCTCTCACCTTCAGCTCCAAAGAGCTGTATGTACTGTGTGCAGTGGCCAAATCCTGGTAAAACTGTCTTGACAGAAAGGCTAAACCAGGTTGAGGGTAACTGACAAGCTTCAAACCAATCTCTGAGTTAGGGGGCTGCCCACCCTATGCATGTGAAGACTTCCCCTGGTGGAATGGTCAGATAAAAAGATTTATTCCAACAACCATGAAGATGACTGATGCAGGCACTGTACAGCACTTAGAGGTTGGTCAGACATCAAAGACGCCAACATCATCCCGTCGGTCATCACCAGTTGTCTTTTGTCCTGCCACTGGACTTTGATGGCTCTGGAAGAGAGAGGAAGGCTGACCATTTCATTCGGCTTTGCCCCACTCAGAATCAGTTCATAAGCAAGTCAGATATCATCCCATCTTCGAAAACAAAGGATGAACAACAACAACTCTTCCCATCACGATCTGGGTTCATCTTTAAGTCTGTCTCTTGGACTCAGAAAACTGACTTTTAAAGGTCACCCCTAGGAATAGCCTGTCATTCTTCATCCTATCTTCCTTTTGGATTCACTCAAGAGACTAATTTGCACTTCAAAATGGGATCCACCTGGTGTGGCCTCATCTTTTACAGTTAGTTTAACACATCTAGTTGGCCACTTTTCTGTGATTAGCAATGATTCCTAGAACCACTCCTTTACATTAAAAATACTTGTTGCTTTTTGGACACTTTTATTCTAGCATTCTGAGTTAAATAAAGGGGTATGTCCTAATGATCATCCCTATTTTTAAAAGTGAGGAAACTGAGGCAAATTACTCCATATCTCAGAAAATCAGTGAGTTTAGAAGTTATAAAAATTGGTATCTTCTGACTGCAGTGTTACTTCCTGTGGCTACAAGTTATTCTTGGTCAATTAGTTGCGTTTGACTCTCTGTGACCCCATTTGGGGTTTTCTTGGCAAAGATACCAGAGTGGTTTGCCATTTGCTTTTCCAGATCATTTTTACAGATGAGGAAACAGAGTTAAGTGACTTCCCAGACATAGATAGTATGTTTTGGAACCTGTATTTGAACTCAGGGAGATGAGTCTTCCTGACTCCTGACCTGGCCGTCTATCCACTGCACCACCTAGATGCCCCTAAAAATTGTTGTTGTCCAATTGTTTCATTCACGTATGACTCTTCATGTTACAAAGATATGGAGAAGTTTGTCATTTCTTTTTCCAATGGCAAACAGAGGTCAAATGACTTGCCCAAGCTCATATAACTAGGAAGTTTCTCAGGCTAGATTTGAACTCGGGTCTTCCCAACTCCAAGCCCAGTGCTCTATCCACTGTGCCACCTATCTATTCTACAAATATGAAAATAGGAGCATAAAGTAGATCTTTTCCCTTCCTTTCCAACAATCTAATATTATTCATATCTTTCCTGAAAGAAGTATTCCTTTAATTGCCAGACTTAGCTCTAATCATGGACTATGACATGGCATGAAATATCAGATGGGTAGAATTATTATTAACATTTTCCATAGCTTCAAAGTTTACAGAATATTTAATGTACATTGTCTCATTTGAAATTACATTGAATTACAGAGAGAAATTTGAAAGAATGTCAGGAACGTGCGATGGGCTGACTCAGGAGGTAGAGGGCTTCCGTTTAATAGGACCCTTTAAACAACTTATAAATAAGGACTTTTAGGCTATGATATAGAGGCATTCCCAGTCAGATACAGGACTAGATCAGGGTTCTTCAGGTTAAGTCATTGCAAAACAATCATTTATTAGGTACCCACTGTATGCCAAGCTCTGTGCTAAGCTCCTTGTGTTTATCCTTCCTTCTCGAAGAGGACCATGGCATCAGGGAAATGATGACGTGACTTGTAGTTGACTTTGATTTGAGTGAGGGAGAGCTGTGCAAGGTCACCAGCTTCACTTTCTCCTCTAGGGCCATCTGGGTCCACTGACCAGATATTCATCAGGATGACTGGTGATAAGCACCTATACAGAAAGAGAAAAATAGTCCCTGCCTTCAAGGAGCCTATACTCTAATATGGGGTGGGGGCATCATATAAACAATTATGTGCAAACAAAATATATTCAGGATAAATCAGAGATAATATTATAGGGAAGGTATTAAGATTTAAAGAGAATGGAGCACATCTTCTTGTAAAAGATGGAATTTTAGCTCAGACTTGAAAGAAATCAGAGAAACCAAGAGACAGAGGTGAGGAGGGAGAGAATTCCAGGCTTGGGGAACAATGAGAAAAAAATTTAGTTAGAAGACACAGTGTCTTATGTGAGGAAGAGTAAAAAGATGATTTTTACTGAGTAGTAGAGTATGTGAAAGAGAATAATGTAGAATAAAACTGGAAAGACATGCTTAGCAGAATTTATATTAGACCTTAGAAGAAATAGGGAGACATTGGAATTTCTTGAGTGAGAGTGATATGGCCAGACCAGGCTTTAGGAAAATCACTCTGGGGTTTGTGTGAATGATTAGAGAGGGGAAGTACTTGCTTTCTACCACTCCCCCATACAGAACCTTCACTCTTGTCGGATTGGGCTGCTCACCACTCTATCTCCATGCCCTCCTCTATCCCCTCCCCCCCATATATCTTTTGTTTCCCCACCTATGCATTTTATTAGGGATGTATATGCCCCTCTTCACTGTTCTTCCACACTAGCCTAACCCTAAATATTCCTCTACCTTTTTTATCCTTCCTTCGTGTCCGAAATCAAGACCTACTTGACTTCATTGACATCCCCAATGCCTTTAGCATAGAGTTATTTTTGGTCAATTAGTCATGTCTGACTCTATAATGCCATTTGGAGTTTTCTTGGAAGAGATACTAGAGTAGTTTGCCATTTCCTTCTCCAATTCATTTTATAGATGAGGAAACTGAGGCAAAAACACTTACTACTTTAGCAGCTAGGTAGCACAGCATATAGAGTACTGGGCCTGGAGTCAGGAAGACTCATCTTCATGCCTTCAAATCCAGCCTCAGATATTTCCTAGCTGCGTGACCCTGGGCAAGTCATTTAGCTCTGTTTGCCTCAGTTTCCTCATCCACAAAATGAGCTGGAGAAGGAAATGGCAAACCACTCTAGTATCTGGACCAAGAAAATTCCAAATGAGGTCACAAAGAGTTGGACATGACTGAACAACTTCCAACAACAACTTCAACTCTAGCACTTAGACTCAGTTGCAATTGATCATACTGCTCTGTATTATAGTTGTTTATGTACTATGAGATTATAAACCTCATGGGGATAGGATTTATGCAACTTTCTTGTCCCTGACCCCAACCTGCCACACTGCTTTGCAGAGTTCTTGCAAAGTTGTTCAGTCATTTCAGTCTTGTCCAACTCTTTAGGACTCCATTTGGGACTTCTCCAGCTCATTGATAGAATGAATGATTTTAGTTAAGATTTAATTATTGTTTACATGGCAAAGGAGCAGAAATGGAACCCCAAAATCTAGATTTTCAGAGATCTATGTGACCACTGAACTCTATCTATGGAGACTTTTCCTCTAACTTTCTCTTTTCTCTTCTTTGTTTGCTTCATTCCCTCTTTCCAGCTTCTATTAAGGCTATATGGAATGAGAGGACCTCCAAGTCAGAGGAGGCAGGCAGGGGTCCATCCCCCTTCCTGGGCCCCACCCCCATTCTGTCCATACAAGATTAATAATGAAACCAATACCTTTCACCAGCGTAATTTTCATATTTAATGAGTGTGACTCAAAAACTATTACATTAATTAGTCAAATCCCACAAACCGTTAATGATGCACGCAGTAATTAATATTGTATTCAATTAAAAAATGACCTGTTTGGGGTCCTTCTCCAGGTTTGAGGAGGTGGTTGTTTGCAGACAGTGTATGGTCTTGTGCCCAGAGCCATGTGGCTGTGTTTGTCTTTTTTTTTAGCCCAGATTTTCTTTTCCTAGTAGAATGGGAGGAAGGAGAGAGCAGGGGAATGTCTGTGGCTTCCTCCAATCTCAGTTTTGCTACCTTGGATTTTTTTTTCCTGGTGAACATATGCTGAGCCTCTCTTTTCCATTTTTTAAAAAACATTCCTCCTCCGCCTTCTGTCCCCCCACACCCATCTCATTCTTTCCTCCTCCTCTTTCTCATGCTCTCTCTCCCCATCTCCATCTCCTTTTCCCTTCTCCACAGATCGGAACTACTCTGGCTCAACGAGCTTGCTGTGATTTATGGGTGCACCCAGCCCAGGGCTCACAGACTGGAAAATTTCCAGTTTACACAAGAATTCCCTGAAAAATGAGCTTGGTTAATTTATTTCTTTCATTAACGAATTCGTATAGTGAGATAATCTTTCTGGACGATCCCTCCCCTTCCCCCCCCCCCACTTTATTGTTTCACAAATCCAGACAAACCCTTTTCTTTTCCTGATCGCTTTCCCTAAAATATGAGTTGATATTAATAGACACCCACAAAGGGAACATGGAGCAGGAGGCAAGGACCCAGCAAAAACTCACATTTACAAAGTATTTTAAAGTTTACAAGGTGCTGAAATAATATTTGATATATTATCATCCTGACACATGATTTTGTTGGTATGAGGAAATTCTCTGTATCTATACCTGTTCTGAAACTTACAGACTTAAAGAGTTGCCTGTGACATTGGGAAATTAAAGAATTTACCCAGGGTCACACAGCCAGCATTTGTCAGAGTCTTAACTTGAAGTCAGATCATCACAGCTCTGGGAGGCAGTAAAGGTGGTGCAGTGGATAGAGCACTTGACCTGGAATCAGGAAGACCTCAGTTCAAATCTGGCCTCAGACACTTATTAGCTGTGTGACCCTGCACAAGTCACTTAACCTTTTTACCTAAGTTTCCTCATCTGTAAAATAAGTTGGAGAAGGAAATGGCAAACCTTTCTGGCATCTTTGCTGAGAAAATACCAACTGAAAAATGACTAACAACTTCATGAATCTGAAGCTGTCTCACTATCATGCTTCCTCTCAAAATATGTGTCTATATAAAATGTACATAAACATATATGTATATATAAATATATATGTGTATTTGTAGGATATCATATAAGCCCTAGTCCAGTTTTGAGTTTTAATAACTTATTATACATACATTTATTAAAGCTTAAAACTACTTATGGGCCACAAGACTTATGGACTCTCTGTATATGTACACGCATGTGCGTGCATGTGCATATATATGGTGTCCTGTATCTGTCTGTCTACATGTGCTTATATATCTTTCTATAATACACATATTATATACATACAGGGTACCTAGTTTATTTAGATATATATGACATATACTATAACACATCATATATAACTATATAATATCATATATACTATATACTGTAATTATGTATATTATTAAAACCACCAGATTTATGAGATGCCATGACACTACTTACATATGAATATGTATGCAGATATGCATGTTATGTATGTATATATGTGACACAATATACATACACAGACACACAGAATGAACACATGGAATTAGTTTGTATGCAGAAATATGTTTTCATACACCTATGTGTATAAATGCATATATCTTTTAATCCTTCAAACCTATTAATAAACTCAGTCCTTACACACACACACACGCACACACACACACACACACACACACACACGAGAAAGAGACCTGATAGAAAATGAAGAACTCTCATGATGGAAATTCCTTCCACATCTACAGGCATGTGAAGTCTTAGACTTTTTAATTTAGAGGCTTCTCTGAGACATACCTAGGTTAAGTGACTTGCCCAGGGTCACACAGGCAATATGTGTCAGGGGCAGGACTTGAACCCAGGTCTTCCTGACTTTAAGGTCAGTCCTCTGTCCACTAATCATCTCCACTTCTCATTGTTTTACACAATTTTTTTTTATAAATGAAGATTAAACTACACAGACAGAATGAGGAGCAGTCATGTGAGGTGATTTTCATGCCTTATCTAAGGTACACAAATGCTTTAGCCCAGCACTGGCCCATTCAACCCTTTTCTATGCATACTCAGAAAAAATCACATTGGCTTCTGTGTAAAATAGGGGCTGAACTAAACTTCTTTTTCGTGACTCCTGTGGGAAGGGAGAAGAAGAAGCTTTTATTTAGCATCTACCCTGAGTGGGGTATGGTGCTAAGTGATGTATGCCGTTTCTAGGGAATTGTCCAAGTTCTAGAGTCAATGGATTTCCATCAATCCTAACCTAAGACTTTCACGACCAATCCTGGCTCCATCTTTCTCTATTGTCTTTGTCCATAGTATTGAGTTTTTTAGGCTCAAGTAAAATTAACCAATATTTTTTGAGCATTTACTTTTATAGACTCTAACAAAAAGACAATAGAAAACAATTCTTGTCTTCAGGGATTTACAGTATAAATGGAAAGCCAAAACTACCATATGTAATTATATTCAAATGCATTTCAAATTATATGTGTATAATTACATTCTAATTATATTCAAATGCTGAGATATACAGCACTTGGAATGAGAGTGGCACAAGTAAGACAAGAAGAAAAGTTACTCCATTTTATAGATGAGGAAACTGAGGCTGAGAGACGTTATGTTGTTTTCCCCAGGGAAAACACAACTAATATGTACCTGAAGCTGGATTTGAATTGAGTCTTCCTGATTCCAAGACCAGTTCTCTTACCCACTGCACCACCTAACTGCCTCAGAGTAGGTGCTTAATGAATTCTTATTGATTATTTGATTAATTGGTTAATAAGTGTGAGGGACCACTTGATACAGTGCTGTATTGATATATTAAAGGTTCTTATATCAACTCTAATTTCTTAAAACTAGAGAAAACTCTAACCACTTGGGCATGATTCCATTATAGACTTTTTTTCCTTACCAATACTGCTACATTCCTGGTTCCCTCTCTTTTCTTCTTTAATTGTCTTTATGGCCCCTTATCTCTTCTTTTTTAGGCTTATGGCATCCTTTATGGCTGTTACTCTACAGTATGAAGGCTAGAGCTGAATTCAGGACTCTAGCTGTATTCTCTCACTGAAAAGGAATTGTTCTTCGCACCTAGTACATAAGGAAAGAGGAAACCTGTCCACATCTTTCAATAGTATTCATAACCACAAAATGCCTGGACCCTTTTGCTCAATGTGATGCCTGCTCTGGCTCCAACTCCTTATCTGCATCATTGAGATTCAGTCAGCTTTCTGAGGTCTGTGTCAAATTTCTCCTTCTCTCCCCCATTCTTGACATCATTCCTATTTCTATTTACATGAATAGATATTGTTAAAAAAAAAAGAGTAATCTAATAACCTAGCAAATGCCTGTACCATTCAACAGGATAAAAAGGAATAGGAAAGAGCAATGTTTTCCATAGAACTGATTCCACATGGATCTAAAACAGAACCAAACATGCCAAAATTCATTTATGCCTAACAGTATGGTTGATTGGAACCCACTAGTCAAGAAAAAAAATGAATGAAGGCTTTTTTTTTTCAGAAAAACTTTGACATAGCAACCACCAGACACCCTGACCAATTCTGTACTGTGGTTAAGGGTCAGGTTGTTCCAATCTTGGTTCTGTCATTTACTAGCTGTCAAAGAAGATTTAGGAAGGTTTGGAATACTCATAGGAGAAAAGAAACATGGACAACAAGACAAATCAACTTTCTAGAGGGATATAGTTATAATTTAAAAGGTAGTCAGAATAGAAACAAGTCTAGTCTATTGGAGCCCCAAGTAGATTTGGATGTATTCCACTGGTATCCCAGAGGGAACAGAGCACCCTCAACCATGACTTGTTTATGATATACAACTTACTTCACTAGGAATCAAGAGAGTGGGCTCTCCCTAGCATAGTTTTGCTACTAAGTGGTTCTGATACCTTGGTTAATAGTAATGAGTATTATTAATAATGTTGAATATTATTAATAGTAATTCTTATCAAAATACAAATATTACTAATAGTAATTACTATTATTGAAGAAATTAGATAACATATCACTATAGGTTGCAAAAACTTAGCACCTACTGAACAATTAGCAGAACATGACCTGGTGGTTAGAATCATATCCCCCAAATTTGTTATCCTCCATGAACTGAGACCCCCAAATATCGTTGAGAATTCAAGAAATAAGCTACATTGGAACTAGAGGCAAAACTCTTGCCTCCAATCATCAGGACAAACTGTTGTTCCACAACATTATAAGAGCAATGTATTTAATAGATGTCACTGTTCTGAATATCATTATCTCCAAACTACATGGAATGTAAAGCTCTCAAAATATAGAGACCTAACAGAAGAAGGGAAACTCGTCTGGAAATAGGAGGAAGTAACTATCTCTATCGTCTTGTCTTCTACTAAAACTTTCCGAAAGATTCTTTCATAATTCTTTTATTCAGTTACAAAACACAGTTGTTTTATGCATCCATGCAATAGTAACCAGAAGTATAGACAATTGTCCCAGGACAGTTTCAATGAGAACACCATCAAAAAGAATAAGAAGAATGAATAAACAAACTCCAACAATTTCTTATTGTCTCTAAGATAAAATGTAAGCTCCTGTGGCTGTCACTTAAAGTTCTTTATACCCTATTTCCTATCTTTTTCAACCTTTTAAGACATTATTGCCCTCAAAGTACTCTACTTGCCATAGTCATGTACTTGGTATTCCTCACAGATGGTGTTCCATCTCCTCTCTTTGTGCCCTGCCTTAACTCTTTCCATGCCTGGAATTCTTTCCCTTCTAAGCTTCACCTCTTAGAATTGCTTTAAGATTCAGTCAAGTGCCATCTCTTCCAGGAAGCCTTCCCTGGTCTTGATAGCTGCTAGTACCTTCATCTTTCTAAGACTGTCTTCCATCTACTCTGTATTTATCTTGAATGTAATGATTTCTATCAGGACAGCTAGGTGGTGCAGTGTATAGAACTCAGGCTAGGAGTCAGAAAGATCTAAGTTCAAATACTTACTAGTCATGTGACCCTAGGTGAGTCTCTTAATCCTGTTGCCTCAGTTTCCTCATTTGTAAAGTGAGCTAGAGAAGGAAATGGCAAGCCACTTGTAATGCCAAGCAAAAGGCAACTTCCAAAGTCTGGAATACCAGCATAGCAAACTCCATTTATTCAACAACAGATTAAGGCACAATATTTACAGACCAGAGAAAATAAAAATACAGTGTAACTCATTCATTTAGCAAGTAAGTTCTCAGTTCAATCTAAGTACTACTCCACCCCTGAACAGTACATTCATTTAATCAGTCAAAGCCTCTCTTCTAAAATGGAAATTAATTTCCAGTCATAATCAAAGTATATTCATTTGGTCAAAGAGCACAAAAAGTAAAAAGTTTCCCACTCCTGGATCACAAGTTACATTAATGCCAAACACTTTCTCAAAAGGGGTAGGAGAGCACAAAAGGCCACCTACCCTTAAGCTCCAACAAGGTTAAGATATCATCACAGCATTGAAAACACAATGCAAGGTCTTTCCTTCATCTTGACATGAGGCAAGTTCTCAGCAAACAGACAAAGCTTAACAAAGCCACAATACACATTGTGAGTATCCTCATTAATTCACTCTCTACCTGCAGAACAATCTAAGAAGCCCTGAAAACATCAGCAAGACCCTCTTCCAGGATTTCTGTAAATATACAACAAGAAAATCCTCCTTCAGGGCTTCTGAACCAACAGCAAGGTTCCAGGACCTTTGAAACAGCAGCACTGTCCTTTGTCGGCAGATGAATCTGGTGAAACAACATCAAAAAGCATCACAGCCATGCCTCCTCCATTCTCAGCAGCTCCAGGTGGCAGTTCTCAAAAGTCCTGGGCAGCTCCAACTGGCCCTCAGAAGTCTTTCTTTCAGCAACTCTGGCCCCTGGCAGTTCTCTTTCTAGGAGTTTTCTTTTGGTTTTTTTTTTTTTTGAAAATAGTATGTTTTGATTTGCATTCAGACTTCATAGTTCTTTCTCTGGATGTGGGTAGCATTTTCCATCATGAGTCTTTTTGGAATTCTTGGATCATTGTATTGCTGAGAAGAGTTAAGTCAGTTCTAGTTCATCATCATACAATGTTCTCCTGGTTCTGCTCACTTAACTTTGCATCAGTTCATGTAAGTCCAGGTTTTTCTGAAATCTACCTGCTCATCATTTCTTTTTTTTT
>CM053598.1:187688021-187727333 GCA_028646575.1 Pseudocheirus occidentalis
TAGGTCATTCCTTTGTTAAGTGATTGATTGGATCTCTGATTGAATCTTTAAGTGTTAAGCTGGTTTCTCCCTTAGGGAAACCAGCTGATTCTTCTTTTGTTCCTTGTTCTAAATATTGTGTCTTTCTGAAATAAGATAGAGACTTTCCTTGTTCTGAAGATTGTATATAATATTGTGAACTGTTGAAACTGTGAACATTGTACTGAATAAAGATTTGGAATGGAATAAACAGAGTGTTCACTAATACTGTGTAATCCGAATCTTAAAAGCTCTTCACAGTAGCATTCTTTCAGGAATCTACTGCTGATTGGCTTTTACAACATCAGATTTGAACTCAGATCTTCCTAACTCCAGGCCTAGAGCTCTATCCCCTCTATAATTGGGTTTAAGTCTTGCCTCCAACAAATATTGACTGTGTGACCCTAGGAAAGTCACTTAAACTCTCAGCACCCCAGGCAATTCTTGAAGACTCCAGGTGGCAGAACATTTGCAAGTCCACATTAATAGAGGAAGTTTTGTCACTGAGAGCTCTGCTACACAGATGAAACAACAGGTTCAGACTAATTACAGAGATGATAACAGAAAGATTAACACTTGTTTGAGAAGAAAAGAGAAGATGATTGATAGACGTTTTTGGAGCATATGAAAAATAGGTAAAAAAACTACAGAAATACTTTTGGAATAAGCAAACATTACTGAGTATTACTAAAGGCACGTAACAAATAGATTACTATGGATTTGAAGTGGTTTACAGATGGAACCTATGAAATGACTGAGGTTCAGGGGAATAACTCACCAACGCTGACATCCACATAAAAGCAGCCAACAATATATCAGCAATGAAGCTGCAAACATTTGGATGAGTCATGCAGAGGTTTTTTTTTTCATGGAAATGGTAGAGGAAGGGGAAATTGGTTTATGCTGACAGCTATGGTACAGGTCATTGCTATCAGTGAGGGGCAACTAGATGGTGAAGTGCATAGAATACAGAGCCTGGGGTCAGGAAGACCTGAGTTCAAATCCAAACATAGACACTTCCTAGCTGTGTGACCCTGGCCAAATCACTTACCCCTGTTTGCCTCCATTTTGTTGTTTGTAAAATGAACTATAGAAGGAAATGGAAAACTGCTCCGGTATCTTTGCCAAGAAAAGCCTAAATGGGGGTCACAAATAGTCAAGCACAACTGAAAATGATGCAACAATAACAAGTGTTACCAGAAATTACAGGAGAAGTACTATTTATCAATGTAGACAATAGCAGGAAATGGTAGAAACTGTTCAATACATCACTGAAGCCTGCAAAAATTTAGCCCTGTAACATCAAACAAAAGCAACTTCCAGGTTCGGATTATGAGCATAGCAAACTCCATTTATTCAGTGACAGATTAAGACAAAACATTCACAGAAAATCAAAATATAGCATAATTCAACAATTTAGTAAGTCCTCAATTCAGTTGCAAAGTACCAAGGTCCAAGTTTCCCACCCCTGGATCACAACTGAATTACAATACCATCCATTAATGCCAAACACTTTTCTCAAAAGGGGCAGTGGAGAGCACAAAGCCATCTACCCTTAAGCTAAAACAAGGTTAAGATATCACAGCACTGAATACCCAAGGAGAGGTCCTTTCTTCATCTTGACACAAGGCAAGTTCTCAGCAATCTCTGTTCTTGGGGAGACAAAGCTTAACAAAGTCACAAAATACATTGCCACTGTCCTCATCAATCCACTCTCTGCCTGCAGAACAGTACCAGAACCCAAGAAAGTCCCAGAAAGATGCTCTTCCAGGATTTCTGTAAACATACAATAAGAAAATCCTCCTTCAGGGCTTCTGAACCAACAATAAGGTTCTAGGACCTCTGTAACAACAGCACTGTCCTTCACCAGCAGACAAATCTGGCAAAACAACATCAAAACAGACAGATAAAAGACCAGTGTCACAGCCATGCCTCCTCAGTTCTCAGCAGCTCTGGGTAGCAATTCTCAAAAGTCCTGGGCAGCTCCAACTGGCCCTCAGCAGTTTCTCTCTCAGAAACTCTGGCCCCTGGCAATTCTCCTCTCTCTGCCTCCACAATACTGCTCCCCCCCCAAATTCTTCTGGCCTCTCTCTGCTTGGGCCTTCTCTCTAAATCCATGGCACCAGTTCCACCCAGTTCAGTCCTCTCTCTTCATGTCAACAAGTCCAATTCACAAGTGGGATTCACAAGCTCTGGGTTTCAACACTCAGCCCCCAAACCAAGGCAATACAGTGGGATCTTTAAATTCCACTACCATTACAAGCACCTACTAAATACTCAGAAAGACAGGGCCCAAGAAGAGTTAGGTGGCACAGTGAAATCTGGCCTGAGACACTTGAGACACTTACTAGCTGAGTTACCTTTGGCAAGTCACTTAACTCCAGTTACTTTGTCTGCCCCCCACCAAATGAGAGGGAAAAAAAAGACGAGGCTCAGTAGTTAGAAACTCATCATCTTTCAAGGACTAAGAGAAAAATAAATACTCATACTGCAAATATATTAAATGTATTTAAATAAATACACTTAATTAAAAATAAACAAATATTTGAATATCTTAGAGAATTCAACCAATAAACCATACTGGAACAAGACCATCATCACAGAAGAAACCGTTGCCCACAACTGTCTGGAACTAATATTGATCCACAAAAACCTTAGAAGAATTTATAATGTATATACATATATATTTATTGTTATAGCTTATATTCATAATCTCCTAGTTACACGGAATGAAAGGTTTTACTAAAGACACCTAACAGAGGAGATTAAATTCATGTGGGACTAGGATGAGGTACATATGATCCTCCCATACTGCCTAGGCTTTCACTGAGCCTATAGAAGATAAGCTAACAAAATAACAATTTTATTAGAGACAGAGAGGTGGTACAATGGATGGAGCACTGGGCCTGGAAAATATGTAGGGCAGCTAGGTGGTGCTGTAAATAGAGCACTGGGCCTGGAGTCAGGAAGCTCCAAATTCAAATCTAGCTCCAGACACTTAGTACCTGTGTGACCCTGGGCAAGTCACTTAACCTCTCCTCCACTGTAAAAGGGGGATAATTATAGTGTCTATCTCCAAGAGTTGTTGTGAGGCTCAAATGAGATAATATTTGTAAAGTACTTTGAAAATATTAAAGCATTATATAAATGTTAGCTATTATTATCCAGCCACAAAAGTTGTTAATTTTGTCTGTCTGTGATAAAGCATCAGATAATTAAAAAAAAATAATAGGGTAGAATTTTTCCTGAGATTATTTTTCTTGTCTCTATCTAGACACTATTGGAGAAGACGGAACAAAGACTTCTAGTCAGAATGGTTACATAAAAGTTCATAGAGAAGTCCAGATTTCCCATATGAACCCTAGAAAGTGTCTGAAAAGGATCTCACCAAACAGCTCTCCTCAATTCTGCCCAGGAAAGCACAAAAGACAACTTGAAGCTGACAAAGAGGTCATAGAAGGGAAGCCAGTGCCAATGCAGATAAAATGAAAACCTGGCAGAGGGTGGGAGAGTTGCTGAGCCAGGAAAGCTGGGGCAAGCTCTCTGGCCGATGTATGCTCTGATGTTCTGAATAGGGAGGATTCCCAAACTCAAGTGATCTCTCATAGTCTGTGACTGAAAGTCACTACACTGAGAGACAGGGCTAAGTTTTGCTATCCTTGGAGCCTCAGGAGTCACAAGCAGAAGGTTGAATCGACTTGCACCTGGGTGCCAGTTCTATGGTCTGTGAGGAAGCCTAAGCCCGTTGCATTCTTCATCATCCTTCTGTGGGCATCCAGGGCCAAATCCAAAACCAGGAGCAGCTCCTGAGAAAGGAGAAAGCAGACTGACTGAAACCAGAAACTCAAGGGGACCACCAGGAGACTGACTGTGCCTGGGGTACAGGATGGGGCCCACCCCCTCATTAGAATCAGTGTCAGCAGTGACCCCTAGACTGCAGAGGGCTTGGGATCAAACCAGTCTGTCCAGCCTATTCAAGAGTGCTGGAGCAGCCTCGCCCAAGCACAAAGCGCCAATCCCAGAGCTGGTGTGAAAAATGCTAGCACACAAGCAAAGGCTGAGCAAATAAAGAAATACCATGATTCAAGAAAAGTCAAAGAGGCAAACCTAGAGGAACAGAGGGGATACGTCAAGCCCAATTTGCTTTAGGCGAGCCAAAATCATAGGGGCAACATCAGCAGTAAAAATGGATTGTTGTCCTTTGTCCTCAGCCTCCCTTCCTTCCTCCTCAGGAGCCATCTGGGTCCAGTGGCAGGACATAGATCAGGATGACCAGAGGTGGCCCCCAGTAAAAATAGACACGGTTAAAGGAGATACGGCTTGTTGAGTCGTTTTAGTTTTGTCTGGCTCTTTGTGATGCCATTTAAGGTTTTCTTGGCAAAGATATTGGAAAGGGTTGTCTTTCCCTTCTCCAGCTCATTTTATAGAGGAGGAACTGAGGCAAATAGGGTTAAATGACTTGCCCAGGGTCTTCCAGCTGTTAAGTATCTGAGGTCAGATTTGAACTCAGGATGCCTCTTCAGGCCCAGTACCCTATCCACTGCACTGTCTAGCAGCCCTGGAGACCACACTATGCAGAGAACACCATAGACAATGGGACAACACAGTGACTGCCATGAGTGCTTCTCAATGGATTGGCTTAGATGCAATGAATGGCATGACACCCAAGTACTCAGGAAAATTAATAGAAGTATAGAGAGAAATAGACCACAAAGTATAAGAGTTTGGAGGCTCAGTGCACCCCTTTCAGAATTAGACCAACATATCTAACAAAAGGTTAAACGAGAAAGAGGTTAAGGGCCTGAATAGAATTTTAGAACAGTTAGAGATGACATATCACCTTATAGAGCTAGAAAAAAATAATAAAATTAATCTGGAGAAACATAAGGTCAAGAATCCCAAGGGAAGTAATGAAAAAAGTATAAAGGGGCCATATGAATACCAGACCTCAAGTTATAATATAAAGCTGTAATTATCAAAATGATTTGGTACTCGAAAAGATGGAAAAGTAAATCGCTGAAACAATTAAATTTACAGCACAAGAAGTAAACATAGTGGGGCAGTTAGGTGGCACAATGAGTAGAGCACCGGCTGTGGAGTCAGGAGGACCTGAGTTCAAATCTAGCCTCAGACACTTAAATACTTACTGGCTGTGTGACCTTGGGCAAGTCACCTCACCCCAATTGCCCTGCTGTTCCCCCTCCAAAAAGGAAAAAAAAAGTAAATATAGTAACATGATTTGATAAGCCCAAAGATGCCAATTACTGGGATAAGGACATACTATCTGACAAATACTGTCAGGAAAACTGGAAAACAGTGCAGCATAAATTATGTTTAGAACAATATCTCATACAATATAACTCAATAAGCTTTAAATGTGTGCATGACCTAGATATACAAGCTAATATAAAAAATAGAGAATAGCAGATATCTGTCACAACTCTAGAGAAGGAAGTGTTATGACCAAAAAATAGCTAAAAGGGATCACAGATGTTAAAATTGGTTATTTTTATTCAACAAACTTGAAAAGGTTTTGTACAAATAAAAGCAACGCAGTTAGGAAAAAATTAAGACCTCATGGGAGATGGATGAAATGCTTGTCAGCCTTGTTGTCTCGTCTGTTATTGGAGTTGTTCTGTGAGTCTATGGAAAATGGGCTTGCATTCCAACGCTTTCATTTAGCTGCAAAAATAAATTATTTTATTATTGTTATTGTACAGTTACATAGATACTGTGTGATCCCATATGGGGTTTTCTTGGTAAAGATAGTGGAATGGTTTACCATTTCCTTCTTTGGCTCATTTTACAGATGAGGAAACTGAGGCAAACAAGATAAAATTACTCACTCAGGGTCCCCTGAGTGTCAGAGGCCAGATTTGAGCTCAGGAAAATGAGTCTTCCTGACTCCAGCCCTAGCACTCTAGTCACTGTGGCACCTAATTGCCCAGTTATTTTATCTACCCAAACAATAGTTAGATAAATATTAGACGTAAAAGAAAAATAGTAGGACAAAGATTTTTCCTAAGACCATTTCCATCTGAACTCCACAGAATATAAGGATGAGAACAACGTAATAGTAACTGTTGGGTCACTTTTCCTCTTTCTGAACCGAAACGTGCCTCAGGGTAACTTGTACTGTTCCTAATTCTACCCTTCACATCCAAGAAGTTCAAGTCTAATTCCTCTTCACCAAGACAACTTTTCAAATACTCGGAGATAATCATCTTATCTCTCGCAAGCCTTTCTTCTCCACTCAAGCCATTAGCCAGTTGCTCTAACCAGTCTTTCTGTGAGATGAGATACAGCCCCCATCACCATTCTGGTTGCTTTACTCTCTAGGCAGGTATTCTAGCTGGTCAATGACTCCTATAGGCGGGGCACTCAGAGCTAGGCAAAATACTTGAGATACAATTTGGCCAGAGCAGAAGACAGTAGACTCATCACCTTCCTTTTTACACACATCATGCTTCTATTTATGCAGACCAAAATCACTTAGCTTTCTGGCATGTCAGATCCCATACTATATTAAGCTGGCTGCTAGCCCACTAAAGCCCTTAAATCATTTCTTTTTTCTTTTTAAAGCGAACTTGTAATCAGGAAAAATAAAATACTATTTTAAGAAGGGAAAAAAGTGAACTGCTTTCTTGGTGCTTCTCTTCCATTCTGTAATTTCGAAGGCCGTGCAAGTAAACAAATATGTCTTTAGGTACCAGTTAAATTTCATCTTGTTAGCTTTAGCACATTGACCCAGCCTAGTAAGAGCTTTCTGGATACTGATTATGAATTTTCCTTTCTAGCTTCTGCCATTGAGAAATTTGATAAGAATATCATCTCTGTAGGGGTGTGCTGGAGCTCATTACACTTTGAAAATCAGCAAGTAGATTGTTTTATTGATTGTCTAGGCTTAAAAGTGATAGAGAAAATATTAATAAGACAGATTAAATTTTAAAATGTCTTCTGTATTTTTCCCCCTGGAGAGCTGGTTGTTAAACATTTACCAGCACATGCCCATATCTATCCCTTCATTTAAGTCATTGATAGAAAAAGTTAGAAGCCTGAATTCCACCCACTGTTCTCTCTAATTAATCAGGATACTGTCTGAACAGGGATCGTGCAGCTAGGTGGCACAATGGTTGGAGCTCTGGGTTTGGAACTAGGAACACTCATCTTCATGAATTCAAATCTGATCTCAGACACTTCCTAAGAGGTGACCCTGGGCAAGTCACTTCAATCTGTTTGCTTCAGTTTCTCATCTGTAAAAAAAAAATGAGTTGGAGAAGGAAATAACAAATCACTCTAGCATCTTTGCCAAGAAAACCCCAAAATGAAGTCACAAAGAGTCAGACACGACTGAAATAAGTGAACAACAACAAAATTAGTTTGAGTGCCAGAGTCACTTAATTGCTGAAGGTATATGGGAAAAAAATAAACTGGTTCCACTGTCTCTTCATATTCTCCAACTTTCACATCATCCCACATATCTTTTTTTCTTCTTCTGGATATCTCACCTTTTTTTTTTGTCTTTTTGGAGGGGAGAAGGCAGGGCAATTGGTGTTAAATGACTTGCCCAAGGTCACACAACTAGTAAGTGTTAAGTGCCTGAGGTCAGATTTGAATTCAGGTCCTCCTGACTCCAGGGTGGGTGCTCTATTTACTGTACCACCTAGCCGCCCCAGGGTATCCTACATTTAAAAGGATATTGAGAAAGTAAAGCATGTCCAGGAACATATTACCAAAAATCAGCTACAATATGCCACAATGCATCAGCAAGGGCTCCAATGGCTTCACCATGTACTCCTCTGGGTCCCAATCCAATCTGGCTTATAGTTTTGATGCTGTCATAACCGGGATACTATTTAATTTAATCAGCTCATACATTCTCACCAGCAAAGAGTTTCTGTGACAAAGTTATGACAAAGAGAGTCAAATATTTGTCAGTTGACAACACCAGTTGAGAGGAACATCAGAGGGTCATAAGCTTAGATCTTAGAAGACATGGGTCCACAAAATCCATTTGCTACAAACCCTTTCAAGTCACAGATGAGAAAACTGAGGTCCAAAGGTATTAAATCACTTGCCAAAGGTCATGTGAGTAGTAAACATCAGAATCAGAATTTGAACCCAGGTCCTCTGATGTCATAGTCTATGCTTCTTTCATTGTACCTTCTTCCAGGATTAGAGCACTTAAAATCGCCCCTTACAAAAACTGGTTGAAGCGACTGGGAGCATTTAAACTATGGAAGAGAAAACAGAGTAGACATAGGTAGATGTGATAACAATCTCCAGTTTAGGAGACCATTGGACATGAAGTCCAGAAAGCCTAGGTCCTGTCTCACCCCAGACACTGACTGGCTGAATGACTCTGGGAAATTTACTTAACCTCTCTTAGCCTCAGTTTTTCCATATGGAAAATTTAGACAATAATATCACCTACCATGAAGAGTTGTAGTGAGGGTCAAATAAGATAATGTGTTTATGATATAAATGTAATGGCAAAGCAAATTTGAATATCTCTCCTGCCCCTTAATACGTCCAAGGGAATTTGAAGACTTTCCTTGCTTTGAAGATTTTCCCTGCCTCGTAATAGGCCTAATAGGTAATTACACGGAGCCTGTGGTGGGAGGAGTTTACTGAAGGGTAGAGCAGAGAACACAGGAAACTGGGAGTCAGAGCAGCTAGATGGAGGGAGGAGAGAGGATGGCAGGCAAGCAGACAGGCTTGTGAATAAATGTTTGTGGGAAGGCTAAAGGATGGAGTTGTTCTCTGCTATGCTGTGGTGTATTAGCTTCTATGTTGTTTTGATGGATTCAGTTTCCTGGTATTGGGATTCGGTTTTCTGGTGTCTGAATAAATGTTTTGCTTCTGTCTTCTATATGGAGAGTCTGTTATATTTTGCAATTGAGCACTATGCCGGCATATTCATAGTCATTGTTGGCACTGTGAATATTGCATTAGCTCTACAATAACACAAACTTTAAAATGCTACATAAAAATCAGAGATGATGGAGGTGTTAATAGTGGTGATGTGGAAGACAGATTAGACATGCTCTGCTTTTAACTCACTATGTGTGTGATAATTAGGGCTTTTAGTTTTCTATCAGCTTACACAACCAAAACTCCTGGTACCATAGTTGCATAATACTGACAGATTGCACCAAGGTACACAAGTGCACAAGTGCACCAATCTGTGCACAATACTGCACAGATGGCACCTATGTCAGAAACTCACCAGAGAAATGATTTTTAAAAAAGATTTCTAGCACCAAAGGCATATTTCATATAAAGACATACAGTAGTATGTTGTTGTACTCATATTCTGTTGTTGTTATTGAGTCATGTCCAACTTTTTGTGACTCCATTTGGGGTTTTCTTGGCAAAGATACTGGAGAGGTTTGTCATTTCCTTCTCTGGTTCATTTTACAGATAAGAAAACTGAGGCAAACAGGATTAAGTGACTTGCCCAGGGTCACCCAGCTAGCAAGTGTCTGAGGCCAGATTTGAACTCAGGAAGATGAGTATTCCTGACTCCAGGCTAAGCACTTTTTCTACTGAGTCACCTAACTGACCCTTAAGCTACTAAGGCAGCCATAGAGTCCATGGCTGACAGGTAATAATCCAGATGTACTCTTCTCTGGTCAGACCACATCTGGAGTATTGTGTTTAGTTCTGAAAATCATATTGTAGGAAGGATAAGCTGGGATGTGTTGAGAGACGAGCAATCAGGATTCCCTTTGAGCTCATACCGTATAGGAAAAGGGCTGAAAGGGCTACGAATGGAGCAGGGGAAAAGGATCAGGTGACACTTGGGAGCTATCTGTAAGTGTTTGACATGCCATCATTAGGAAGAGGGATCAGACTTATCCTCCTTGGGCCCAGTAATCAGAATAAAGGGCAATGGCTAGAGGTGTCAAAGTTTAGGCTCAATGGTAGGAAATAAGCAACTTTCTAACTATTTCATTGAGAGCTATGTAAAAGTAGAATGGGCTGCCCTGAAAGGCAAGGGTTTCTCTTCACTGGTGGTCATGAAACAAGAGCCCAACTGCCTGCTGGTTGATGGATGTCAAAGTAGGGCTTGGTGTTCAGGGATGAACTGGAATCCATGGTGTCTGGCAGACCTCTGTGTTTACTACTGGGATGTCACATGGTAGCATGTGACTTGGGCTCCCCCAGAGGATAACCGAGCAAATGGACATCGCAGGGCAGGGAACAATGGACTGCTCATGCCTACTTACTCTGTCGTATGAACAGACCTTATGACATTGTCACATGCCACCTTTGGGAAGGTCATCTCTTTGCTAGTTCTCCATCTCCTAGGCACACGCTTACGTGGCCAACAAGAGATGGAGCGATTGAAGGTTTCGTTTGCAGATTCTTGCATTGCCTCCTCCACAAGGCCTCATGCTTGAGTGGCTCTTATCTGGTTTGGGACCAACTAGAGTCCCACACATCCTGCTCAGGGTGGGAAGGCAGCACCCAGTGCCAAGGAGGTGAATAAAATGGTTGCATCTCCCATAGCGCCTGCAAATTCCCATATCTTCTGATCTGAGCTCATCTCTAAGACCAGGACAAGTGGAAAAAGGCCCCTGCCAGGTCCTCTACTCCCTGGTGCTTCAGTGCACAAGTTTTATCGGGGCCTATTGCTGTCTCATTCCATTGCTAACATAGTGACTCAAACCTCTGTGTACCACACGTTAATTCATTCCTTCAGGCCATGCAGCAATCTCCCAAGGAGCTAATTGAAAGTTGCCATCCCTTGCAGTCTTTCCATTAGAGCTGTAATGACGGGCAGGCAAGATGCACATACACACACAAACACATGTCTACATATAAGCACACACAAATGAACATGGACCTACATGCAAATATATACACGCATGTACAAATCGAAATAAACATTCACGATCACATTCAAATGGATTCATGTGCAAACGTGGTTGCCCACCTAGGTATAGAAAGTAAATTAAGATGTATGCAGTTTTTAAGTAGTGAGAAGCAGTAGGAATATTGGCAGGAATGTTAGACAGGGAGTTAGACAAAGGAGATTTAGGTTCAAATCCCAACTCTGACACTTACCATGGCAAGTCATCTGATCTTTCTGGGCTTAGTTTCTTTACCTGTAAAATTGGGGGTGGGGAAAGAAAGTAGGGCAGAGAAGATAGAAAGCTGGTTTCAGAAAAAAGAAGATCTGAGTTCGAGTTCTTACTTAACTATACTGTCTATGAGACTTTGGTCAAGTCATTAGACTTCTCAGGGTCCCAGGAAATTTCCTAAGACTTTAAATCATAGATCTTTTGCTGATACACATTGGTAAAAGGCAACTAGGGGGTGAAATGGATAGAGGGATGGGTCTGGAGTCAAGGAGGCCTTGGTTAAAATCTAGCCTCATATACTTATTAGTTGCGTGACCCTGGACAAGTCAATTTACCTCTGCCTCAATTTTCTCATCTGTAATGTAAAATAGGGCCAATAATAGTAGCTACTTCCCAGAGTTGTTGTGGGGATCAAGTGATGTAATAATTGTATGAAGTACTTAGCACAGTGCCTGGTTAAGTAGTAAGCGTTATATAAATGTCAACTATTATTATTATTAAAAGGAGTTTTCTTACAAGGAGATTTTTATACCAACAAAGCCACAGGTTTATTTTTTTTAATACCCACAGAGAGCAAGTTGTATCCGATGGTCTCCTAAAATATTATCTTATTTGAAATCATTTCATATTAAACTAAATGAGGCTACAGTAAATTGGAGGCTGGAGGACGAGGTTTGCAGGTCATCTGCCAAGACTCCAAAAGCTGCCCTCCCACCCTGACTCCTCCCACCCTGACCCCTCCCACCCTGACTCCACCCACCACACACGCCCTGCTGTCTGTTATCTCCTCCCACCCACAATACAGGGAGGCTTTTACCTAAGATGAGACTGCTCTGGACCTTTGTTGGTCCTGGTGCAGCTTCCCGATCATCCAAAGGTGTAAAAAGCCCCAGGCATCTGGAATCTAGCTGGGTTCCTCTGATGTGGTGACTTTCTGAAAATCATTAGTTACCATGTCTTACACCCTATCCCACCCTGATCTTGGGAGTCAGTATGGAGCCGAGGAGAGGAGTGGAACCTTATTCAGAGAAGCTACCTTGTCTCATACCCTTACTGTGCTAGGGCAAATTAAACTTTCTTTGGTTAAGTATTCAGTGACTTACAAGAGCCTAATTCCAACCCAACATAGAACTGCCTCTGATACGTATCTTCACTGTTCTTTCCTATGGGAGAGAGAGAACGAGAGAGAGAGAGAGAGAGAGAGAGAGAGAGAGAGAGAGAGAGAGAGAGAGAGAGAGAGAGTCAGTCAAAGAAGGAGAGACAGACACGGAGACAGAGAGAGACAGAGACACACAGAGAAAGGAATAGACAGACAGAGACAGGGAGACAAAGACTGACTGAGAGGAGAGAAATAGACAGATGGAGACAGAGGTAGAGAGAAGGAAAGAGTGAGAGAGGGAACAGACAGATTGAGATAGAGAAAGGGAGAGAAAGGGAGAAGAGAGTAGGGAAGGAGAGAGAAACAGAATCAGACAGAGAGAACCAGAGACAGAGAGAAAGGGAGAAGGAGGGAGAGACAGAGACAGAGACAGAAGGTGAGAGAGAGGAGGGAGAGAGGAAAAAGAGAGCTTTCCAATAATATAAATGTTTCCAGTTTTTTTTTTCAGAAGTCATCACAATACGTAGCATTAAAATTCCAGTGATTCACCTGGAACATAGTAAGTGCTTAACAAATTCTTGTTGATTCATTGGTATGTTGTTGCATAAATGCACTTGTCAGTCAGTAAGCATTTATTAAATCCTTACTATATGCTGGGTACTGTTTTAAGCACTAGAGATACAAAGGCAAAAGCACAGTCCCACCCTCAAGGAGCTCACAGTCTAATAGGCTAGACAACATCTAAATAACTAGATGTACATGTGATTTGTAGTAGTACCTGTTGTCCTTCATTCTGGAAGAGGACCAAAATGACATCACAATGTTGGGGGTCAAAATATAGTGCGTCAGGCTGTGGCTGATCAGACCAACACAAATTCAGAAGGCTCTTCCGTGGACGGGGCACAAAGAGTCTATTTGAAAATTTCGGATGGAGATGTCTCTAAATTTGTGCATCTCATGTGATATATAGAGAGTAGATAGAAAATTATCTGAAAGAGGAGGAATTTGAAGATGTGAAGACTAAAAAGGGGCTCTTACAAAGGATGGGCTTTGAGCTAAGTACTGAAAGAAGCCGCCAGAATTAAGAAGGGGAAGCAATTAAGAGGGGATTGGACAGAATATTACAAGAATGGAAGAAAGCTAGTTCAAAGGCACCCCAGCCTGCTCAGGAGAAGTCAATCTCTAATCTGGCACTAGCTAGTATAAAGATTTTCTCTCTTGAAACCTCGTTAATATACCCAAAGAAATTTCCTTGAGACTTTCACTATCTCACACCTGCTTTCTCTACCCTCCCTAACACATGTGCTCTCCACAGTTGCCTCTGAATTTTTCCTCAAATAGTATATTCCAGTGGGTCTATGATCTCAGCAATATGATTATTTCCTCCAACAAATGGTACACATTGAAACCCACCTGTACCTTCCTACCCTGTGTGACCTTTGACCATATCTTTCCATCAATCCTTCAGGATGGGATTTTCCAATTTGTTATAGGTTTTCCTTCAATTCTTTTGTACCTAAAACAAGGTACTCATCAGCTCCATGACCCTGGGTACCTTTCTAAGGCTCATTTTCCCCATCTGTAAATAAAGTGTTTGGACTTAATGACCTCTACATTCCCTTTCATCTCTGAGTTGAGGATCTAGAATTATGTGGATAGGAGTATAGCACTAGGACTGTCTACCTGTCATTGCTTATACTCAAATAATAGACAGCCAGCCTTCTTGTCTCACCATCTATCTTTTGGATGATGCCTTTTCTGCCTTCACTTGCATGCTCGACATCGTGGGTAATATACTGTAGCATCCTCATGCCTACCATGTGTCTCCCTACTGTGTCATGGGTCACCCAAAATGTTCATTCTTAGGCAATTGTGACACTCTGTAATTTGCAGCCATATAGCATCCCTGAAGAATAGATAGCCCATTGAGTGGGTCTCTCAGTAGATATATCTTAGACAAACACTGGAGATGAACAGTAAGTTGGGTTCCAAATGGAAGGGGAGGAGGAGAGTAAACTGGACTGCATTTGGAAAACTAGGGGATGCTTTTGCTGATCCCAAACTGTGTCATATTTACTCATGTTTAAGACCAGTATTTGGTCAGTGATGCTATAGGGCTCTGTAAAGGGAAGGGAAGGGAAGGGAAGGGAAGGGAAGGGAAGGGAAGGGAAGGGAAAAATGTTTTTTCACAGTCCTGTGTGCCAAGCACTGTGCTAAGCACTTCACAAATACTATCTCATTTGTGAATTATGGAAAACCTGAATGAGTTAGCCATATCAAAATTTTAATCCCAGGCTGTATTCGCTCTGACACTCATCACATTATGGAGTCAGAGCTGGTATGTGGTCAGAGAATACAAACCACAATTAAGATTTATCAAATAGTAAAATTAAATAAAAATAATCAAAATTATGTATAACGTTATATATAAATGTGTCATATATAACTATTTTATGTATTTATATAATATCCCATATATTTCTACAATATATATCAGCAATTCTAAATGAGAGATTTAAACATTTTCTACAGTTTAGATTTATATAAACACTCATAGAATACTAGTGCTAGAAAGGGCCAATTTCACGTAAGAAAAATTTTTATGTATAACTTTTGTTTTTCAATATTTTTCATTACAAATATATCCTTCATTCCTCATCTACCCAGAGAGCTATTCCTTGTAACAGAGAATTAAAAAGAAAGAGAAAAAAAGCAGTTCAGCAAAATGAATCAGCACCTCAACTTAATTCTGACCTTATATGCAATGTTCCACACCCAAGTCCCGCCCCCCCAACACCTCTGCAAAGGAGGGAAGTAGGTGTCTTTCTCTAATAATTATATAGAATTCGCTTGATTTCGTTATTCTTTCCAGTGATATTGGCTTAGCAATTGTATGCATGCTTTTCTGGGAACCACTCTTACTTTGCTGATGAAAAACAAGCTAAAAAAGGCTAAATAACTGAGGTCATATAGATAGTGTCAGAACCAAGATTTCAATTCACATCTTCTAATACTTAGTAATGGAGAAGCCAGGTGGTGCCAACGTGTATTAGAGTGTTGTCTGGAGTTAGGAAGTCCTGAGTTAAAATCTGACTTCACACACTTAATATCTGTGTGAGTGAGCAAGTCACCACATTCTGTTTGCCTCAGTTTCCTCATTTGTAAAATGAGTTAGAGAAGGCGATGGCAAAACCACTTTTCCAAGAAAACCCCAAATGGGGTCACAAAGAGTCAGACAGGACTGTAAAGACTGAAGAACAACAACAAAGGGTACCACTGATTGAAAAAGTTTGGAAACCTCTGATTTAGTCCAATGCTAATGCCAGGTTCTTGTTTCCCACATCCAACAAAGAATGCAAGCAATATCAACCAAGGATCAAACTAACCGGCAGAGCATTCTGACAGGGCATGGTTAGGTTATATGACATCAGCCTCTAAATGTTGGGGGTTGAAGGAAACTAAAGATTCTAAGGAGTAGAGAAGAAGAGAATGAATTCTAAGCATGAAGGACAAGCTGTGAGAAGGCATAGAACTGAGGAATGGAGCATTGAACACTTAGTAGCCCATTATAGCTCAATAAGTATAGAAATGTAGACTGAGGGATGATTGTGAAGGACTTACACCAAACTATGGAGCTGTATTTTATCCTTGAGGCAATAGTGAGCTCCTGAAGATTTTTGAGAGTGGGAATGATAAGGTCAGACCTGTGCTGTAGGAGGATGATTTTGGCCTCTGTGTAGACGTTTGATTAGAGAACGGGGAGACTAGAAATAGAGATATCCATTTGGAAGCTATTGCAATTTTCCAGTATATATCTTGGGGCTCAAACTGGAATGATGGTCATGTAATTGGTACAAAGGGGAAAATGTGGGGGATGTTATTGAGTTTAAATTGAAAATATTTTATAACTGATAGACAATATGGGATGAGGACAAAGAAAGAATCCAGTATTATTCATGTTTCAAAGCTTGGTGATTGTAAGCATGGTGGTGCAATTAATAGTAATAAGAAAGTTTGAGGAAGCCATGGGTTTAAGTAAGGAGAGAATGAGTTTTGCTTTGGACAGCTTGAGTTTCACATGCTTATGGGACATCAAGGTAGGTGTGTCTAGCAGTAAATTGTGGGTGGAGGCATGGAGTTTGGGAACAAGATTAATTAGGGCAGAGTACATCTATTGGTTAAAGATTATTCTGGGCTAGGTTTGACTCAGGCCCATCAAACTGGTATCTTATGGTTTATATTGGGATAAAATGAGACACTTCTAGATAGTTCAGAACTTAATTTTGTTTAAAGATTTATTTAGCCATAGCAGAAGGATATTCAACAAGGCTAGATATCCAGGGCACCTTGAGTTGATTCAGCTGGAAGAAGCTATTCTTTCTGAGTTGCTCATTATAATCTACCAGCCAAGACTAAGGTACCCCTGGAACAAAGTATGGCTATTTTGTATTCAGGTGATGAGGAAATGACATTAAGAATCTGAGCCTCTATTATCCTGAGCCAACCAAGCTTAGAGGAAGGTCTTAATTCCTCTTAAGGAAAATTTTGCCTAACTTTTAGGAGGGGAAGGGTTAGGATATTGCTCCTACCTACAGAGATGATCATGAATCCATGAAAGTTAATTTAGAGAGAGAAGAAAAGAAGGGTCCCAGGACACAGTTATGGTTAGGGAGTGAGATATTAAGCAAAGGAGGTTTAGAAGGAATAGTTGGGCAGGCAGGAAAATCAGGAGAAGGCTACAACACAAAAGCTGAAGAAGAGAGTGTCTAGAATTTGATCAATGGCATCAAAATCTACAAAGAAGTTGATAAAATGAATACTGAGGAAAAAGTATCATTTAGCAATGAAGAGATTGGTGGAGAGCAGTTTGGGCAAAGTGGTAAAAGCAGAATCCTGTTAGCAAAGGAGAAAGAAATAAATGAGAGATAACAATGAAAACAGATACATTGTCTAGGGATTTCACTGTGAAGGGGAAGAGAGATAGAGGATAATAACTTGAAGGGATAGCAGAGTTAAGTGAAGTTTTGGAGGAGACCAAGGTATGAATGAATGAATGAATGAGTGGATGGATGGATGGATGGATGGATGGATGGATAGATGGATGGACGGATGAATAAGTGAATGAGTGAGTGAGTGAATGAAAAAGCAAGCGCTGCACTAAGTGTTAGGAATAAAAATAAATAAAAATAGATAGTCTCTGCTCTCAATGAATTCACACTCTAACTGGGAAAGAGAATACGTCAAAGACACTACAGCTGTAGAAGAGATAGGAAAGCCTGGACGTCTAAAGGATTCTTCAGAGGGGATGATGGCAAGGCCCAAAGATCCTTAAATTATGTTAGTATGACAGATGACAGTATGTGGGGAAATTATCACAGAGCATACAGGCAGGACAGATGGTAAGGTCTGGTGGTCCTCCATCCCACAAGAAGGCACAGAATTAAGTACTAACTTCTCATGAGAGCCATGTAAGCAATAAAGAAGCCTGGATATCTTGGGAAAGAGGGCAACAGCAGAAGCGTGCCCCTGACGATGGTGGGTCTTACTGTTGCCATTCATTTGGGTTCTGGGAGTGCTAGGGTGAGATAGAGAGTGAGGGTGAAAGTCAATGGGGATTGCTATATTTTCTGGGAAAAGAGAAGAGTCTAAGAGGATGTAGGAGGGTGTAAAGATGAGAGAGTACTGAACAAAGGGTTATCATCCAGGAGGTCACAAATCTCAGCCTTGGCCTTGGCAAAGGGAAGGGTCATTTCTTTGTCAGATTGGAGAAAAGGAGCAGAGAACGAGTAGGATGTAAAAAGTCTTTGAAATATGTAACAGGGAAGAAGAAGGCACCTATCTAACCAGAGATAGTACCCCTTCAAGGTTCCAATGCTTATTTTGTTAAAATTGCTGTCAGATACAGCAGAATGGATCAATGGTAAGGGACTGAAGTCAGCTGAGCTATGGCAGGGGTAGGGACCCTGCAGCCTCAAGGCCACATGTAGTCATCTAAGTCCTCAAGTACAGCCCTTTGACTTCACAGAACAAATCCCCTTAAATCCCCTTAATAAAAGGATTTGTTCTATAAAACTTGGACTCAATCTGAAGGCCACACCCAAAGATCTAGGCCACATGTGGCTTCAAGGCAGCAGGTTCCTCTCTCCTGCGCCCTGCCCCCAATCTATGGCTTTTCTCTCACCAGGACACCAAGGGAACTTATTCCACCAGGACCAATGCTGCTCTCACCACCACTAGCTCTTGCCAGAGTCAGAAAATTTGCTAAATCAGCACCATAGCTGTTTTGTAGAGGCAAGCAAAAGGTAACAAATGAGATCAAGAGGAGGACTTTCTACCAACTCTAGAACTATTTCAACCACATTCCTCAGGAGCTAAAATTAGAAGTGAAAGTTGCAGACACAAAATCAGTCCTGGAGCCCAGGAACTCAATATCCTTTGCTTGTCCCCCCCTTCTCTGCGGTCAGTGGCCCCTCTTTCATTTTCCCAGTTGCGTTCCTTCTCTAATCCTTTCTTACTGCTGCTGCCCCAAGTCCTGTCCCCCATCTCCCCCCATGTCTCAATTTTTACCCTTCTGTCCAGTCTGAACAACCCTCCCCACTGTCCCACTCTGCTGCATGTTTCCTTCTGCTTATCCATTCCTTCTCATTAGGTGTGCAGGGAGACCCCTCAAGGGCATTCCAGAGGGAATCTAGAGAGGTGCAGGCTTCTCAACTCCTAGTTCTCTATTTTTGGATACTGTCAGCCTCCTCTTGAGGCATACCCCAGGGAGAAAAAGACTGCCCTCTCACTCTTCCCGCTTCACAATGACAGGGTGAGATGACATGACCCTCTTTACTCTCTCATCAATCCTATGGAAAAACCAGGGTGGAGAGGAAAAACAGCCTTGATTCTGAGAGAACTCCTTTTCATGTTCTTCTCAATTTTGGATATGGAAAAGCAAGTATGGGAGAAAGGAAATATTTTCTGTGGCTTGATTTGTAAGCAGGTTAAAACAACTTTCTAATATTCAAGGTTGTCTTAAAAAATATGTCATATACCACTCCTTACTAGTCAATAGTCCTAATGTGATTTTCCTAAAGTCAGGTGTGACCATGTCACTTTCTATTCAATAAATTCCTGTGGCTCACTATTGCCTCATGGATCAAATATCCATTCTGGTATTTAAAGTTTTTATTATTTGACCCTTTTCATATTCTTCCAGTCTCCACACATTACTCCTCTCCACTAATCCATTGGTCTAGTCATTTTAGACTGCTTGCTAATGCTTCATCTCTAGCTCTCATTTCCCATCTCTATGCTTTTGCTTGGGCTGTTCCCCATGCTCTTCCTCCTCATCATGGCCACATAGAATCCCAGGCTTGTTTCAAGACTTGACTTGTTTAACCTTCTAAATAAATCCTTTCCTGATCCCCCCAGTTTCCAATGTCTTCCTTTACAAGGTGGCTGATTTATATATTTATCTGATTGATATATATTTGGTATATTTATGCATTGTTTCCACCACCAGAATATAAATTCCTTGAAAGCATTGACTGTTTCATTTTTGTCCTTGTATCTTCAATGTCCACCACAGTTTCTGGTACATAATAGGTATCACATTTATTAATAGGCAAGCATTTATTAAGCACCTACTAGGCAGTGATCCAGACCAGGCTTCACAACAATGGTGTGCTCATAAATGTTTAACAACTGGCTCTCCAAAAAAAAGCATGTACAACACACTTCTAAATTTAATAATCGTTGCTCTCTGTTATTTTCTTAAATCTAAACAATGAACAGAACAATGACTCAAGCCCTGATTGACAGAGTTGCCAATTTCTAGGGTATAAATGTCCACATTAAAAGTTCAACAATCAACTCTATCAAGTTGATGAGTTGGCTTGAGCATGCCCATCCCACCATTTATCAGGAGACCAGAGCCTAGCCAGCATGGATATACTGCCATCTTTATTTGCTTCCCCAGCACTTAGCAGCATGCCTGGTCTACAATAGGCACTTAATAAATGCTTTTTGATTGATTCCAATTCTGAAATTCTGTGTTTTTTAAAAATGCAACAAAATTAGGTTTTGGGATTTATATGTTGGTTAATGGTCATTGAACCCAAGTGTCCTTCTCTCTACCTTACTCTACCTTTCTCTTCCCTCCACTATAGCTCATTCCACTTTTGAACAATTTTAATTGCTAGGAATTTTTTCCCTTGGATTTGTGTGAAATGAGCTTCTTTGCTCCTCTCAAGTAGGAAGTCCCTCTCCACCTTCAGATCTCTATTCCAACCTCACTTTCTCTAGGAAGGCTAATACAAATTAACCTCATGTCTCCCATCATCTTAGATTCCACTCCTCCCAGGATTTACTCAAGGGCGACTGTTGCCAACATCATATCTTTCCAAAGACAGTGTTGGGGTCAATTCATATTCTGGCCCCAAATAAATACTGAGAAGTACAGCATGGGGTCATAATATCATTGCTCTAGAACTGAGAGGATGCTCAGAGGCAAGCTACTCCAATCTTCTCATTTTACAAATAGAGAATATAATTGTCTTCATCAGCCTCCTGTAGGCTTCAGGGAAGTTGAAGATTGTCCTGAAGGCTAACTGAAGGCCAGTATCCTTTTCTTTCTCCTTCCCCTCCCCTACAGATACACACCTAAGGCACTGGCCATAAAAATTATTAGCATGTTTGACCTGTTGCTTATTCTTTTTTAATTAAATTTTATTTTATTTATTTTATTTAATTTATTTTTTTATTTATTTAATTAAATTTTATTCAATTAACAAGCATGTATTTTCTCCCACTCCCACTACTGAGAAAGAAAAAAGAAAACCACAACCCTTGTAGCAAATGTGCATGGTCAAGCAAAACAAATTCTGAAGGAGATCTCAAATTGTAAATGCCAAGGAATATTATAGCCAAATTCCAGAATTATCAGGTCAAGGAGAAAATACTGCAATCAGACAGAAACAGTTCAAATATCATGGACTCACAGTCAGGATTACTCAAGATTTTGTAGCTTCTACATTAAAAGATCAGAGGGCTTGAAATATGATACTCCATAAGGCAGAGGAGCTTCGATTACAACCAAGGATCAACTACCCAGAAAAAGTGAGTATAATCTTTCAGGAAGGAGATGAACATTCAACAAAATAGGGAACTTCCAGACTTTCCTGATGAAAAGGTCAGAGCCCAATGGGAAATTTGATTTCCAAATACAAGACTCAAGAGAGGCATAAAAATGTAAATAAGAAAGAAAAAAACATGTGGAGAAAGATGGGGAGAAAATTTGGAACTCAGAATTTTATGGAAGCAAATGTTGACAATATAAATCAATAAGTAAATGAATGAATGAATAAGTAAATAAATAGATGAATGGATGAATAAATGAATGAATGAATGCATAAATAAATTTTAGAAAAGAAGAAGAAGAAGCCGCCACTTCTTAGCTGAGACCCAGGGGAGTTGGCCTTTGTAGAATCTCTTCAAAACTCAATTCAAGCACCACCTTCTTTTTTAATTTTTATATATTTAATTTTTAAGTTATGGAATCAGAAAAGCATTTCAAGCACCAGCTTCTATATGAAGTCTGTCCTGATCCCTCCAGCTTCCAGAGACACCTCTCCTCTACCACCGCTTGATTTTTGTGTTTCTTTTGTATGTATTCACATGTACACATGTTATCTTCTCCAACAGAATAAAAACACCTCAGCAACAGGAAAGATTTACTGGTTACATTTGTCTTTGTATCGCCAGCACCCGGCATAATTCTTGGCATATACTAGGTCATTATTGAATAATTGTTATTTTGTGTTTAATTGATTGATTTAATAAAGCCATAAGGGGAGTTTATTTAAAATCACAGGTTCAAAGCATTCTGTGGGTCAGCTACCATCACTCTATTCCATTTTTGTTGTTCAGGCGTTTTCAACTCTTTGTGACTCCATTTGGGGTTTAGTAGTTTGCCATTTTCTTTTCCAGCTCTTTTTCCAGATGAGAAAACTGAAGCAAACAGGGCCAAGTGACTTGCCCAGGGTCACTGAGCTAATAAGTATGAGGTCAGATTTTAACTCAGAAAGATGACTTCCTGATTCCAAGCCCAATGTTCTATCCACTGAGCCATCTATTGCCCAGATAAGTTTAACCTTATCTGGAGACAAAACCACACATGAGTCCAGATGATTTCCTGAGAATAGCAATGCCAATTGGCCAAGCAGGGTAGAGATAGTGGAGAAAGGATAACCTCATCATATCCCTCAGCTCTGCAATCAGTTCCCTGCAATCCAATGGCAAATTCTGTGCAGGCTAATCACCCCTTAAGTTAGTCAATTGAGGAAGACAAGGATCCAGCTATTGGTGACTGTTCAGCTCAGGGTAGGACACTTACTTCCCACTGGCTCATAGCTGGTACAAGTCTGCCCTTAGTCATTCACTTGTCTGAAGAGAGCATGGGGCTTCCCCTTCTCTGAGCAGCTCTCACCTCCCATGATCTTTCAACCTGGAAAACTATGCTAGTTGAAAAGGAGCTACATTCTGTGTGAATTTATGCAAAATGCAAATACATACAAAATATAAACAAAATGAGTTGAGAATAAAGCACCTTCATATGTAGTCCCTTTCAATAAAAAGATCTCACATTTCTATGCCCTTTACAATTTTACAAAACACAGCAGCCCTTTGAGGTAGAAAGTATAGAAGTTATTATCTCGTAGCAGTTATTATCTTAAGGCAATGGTTCTCAATCTTCCTAATGCCATGACCGTTTAATGCTCATATGTGGGTGTATCTGCATGTGGGAGGACCCACATCTGCATGTGGGAGAATGATAGAGGAGCAGTGTCTCGGTTTCTAAGACCATTGGAAATATGTGTTTTTCGATGGTCTTAGGCCACCCCTGTAACCCCTGTGAAAAGGTTGTTCGACCCCCAAAGGGGTCGTGACTCACAGGTTTCCTAGAAGAAAAGTCTCAGCGGAAGTTCTGTTCTCAAAATCAAAATCACTTTTTCCCATTCTCAAAATCAAAGTCATTTTCTCCAGCCTCCACATGGCTTGCTAAAAGAAGCTCTTCATGAAGTTCCACCAGAGGTTCTGACTGTCCAACTTGTTCTCTTCTTTAAATATGGTATTAATTCCTCCCTGTTCTGCCCCTTCCTGTTACATCAGCAACTTCCTCCCAAGGTGTTAACTACTTCTGTGTTAATTAAATAGCTTAAACAAGGTGTCAACTTGAAATAAGGTGCTAAGTACTTGTTTACTTGCCAATACAAAGGGACATGGAAGATCTTCAGATTCCATTAACATTACACCTTCCCAAAAGGCTAGAGGGACCCCTGGAATGGATACTAAGCTCTGTTCCAGCTGTAAGACTGGACTGGAGTGGATAGAATGTTCAAAGATGACTAGAGCCTCTGGTGAGAGGGCTTGTCCAGTCCTTTTCAGAGCTGCTCATCTACTGGCACTCAACACTCACCTGTGGCTCCAAGATGCTGGGGCATGAGCAGTGGCTATACCTTGTTAAACCATCTCACCATATGGGTTAAATCAGGTGGAGGGTAACCAATTGGCCATAAACCTGTAGGTGAGTTGGGGAGGGGGCATCTACCCCAAGCACGTGAAGACTTCCCCCAGTGGAATGGGTAGATGAGAACAATTTGTTCCAGTGACTATGAAGGTGGTTGAAGCAGGCTCTGTGGAGGGCTCAGAGTTTGGTCAGGCATCAGAGTCATCTACTGCATCCTGGGCCATTGCCGGTCATCCTGACTTTTGTCTTGCCAATGGACTTGGAAAGTGAGACTGATGACTTTGTGCAGCTCTGTATCACTTAAATCCAATTTACACATGAGTCAAGACATTGTCCCATGATGTCATGGGTCCTCTTCAAAAACAAAGGACAAATGGCAACAAGAAGAAGACTGGGTCAGGAGATTGTCCTGCCATCTATACTGGCTGATGAACAATCTGGAAGAAGATTTCCATATGGTATCAGGGCCTCTGTAATTACTGTATGCCTCTGGTACAGGGAGGTAAGGATGTAACCCAAACTTGAAGTGATAATAGGCAATACAATTACTGTATTTACAAAATTTGTATTAACAAAAGTTAGTTCCTTAGAACATCTTTATGAGCATGAACTGTGTCACAGAATTATCTGGAAGGCACCTTAGAAGATATATTCCACTCTCTCCTTTTACTGATGAAGATACTAAGGCTCATGGACCTGAAAAAGCTTACCTATAGTCTTAAGGAGCATTGCAAGGTCTTTGAATCTAAATTCAGTTTCAGCAATACACCAATGGCACCCAAAGTTTCTTGGAAAGGGGCCAACTTAATATCCCTGTTCCATATGTTCATTCTAAGTAATCCTCTTCTCCCTTCAGACCTCAGTTTCCCCAGATATGCAATATAGATAAAAGATAAGATATTGTGGCAAAGGTGGAAAGGACCATAGAGATCCTCTAGTCCAAGGGCTGTGTGTGTGTGTGTGTGTGTGTGTGTGTGTGATGGACCCCTTTGGCAATCTAGTGAAGCCTATGTACTCCCTTTCAGAATAAAGTTTTTAAATGCATAAAATGAAATATATAGGATCACAAATAGAACCGATTGAATTGGAATACAGGGCATTTTTTTTTAAATTCAGAGACCCCAGGTTAAGAATCCTTACAGTGGGGGGACTGCTAGGTGGCGCAGTGAGGGGAGGCTAGGTGGCACAGTGAATAGAGCACCAGCCCTGGAGTAAGGAAGACCTGAGTTCAAATCTGGCCTCAGACATTTGACACAAAAACTAGCCGTGTGACTTTGGGCAAGTCACTTAACCCCATTTGCCCTCCAAAAAGCAAAAAAAAAAAAAAAAAAAAAAGAATCCTTACAGTGTAGTCCATCATTTTATAGTTGAAGCCCTGAGGGGTAAAGTGACTTACCCAGGGTCTCCCTTCTTTATCTATAAAATGATAGGGTAGGACCAGATGACCTCTAAAGTTCCTGCCAGCTTTAGATCTATGATCCCATGATTCCCGAGGTCATAAAGTATTAATATGGGGATTCAAGCCCAGGTCATCTGACTCCAGATCCCCTGTACCAAACTGTTCAAGGTATAGCATTGGTTATTTACAGCGATGCTTGAAGAGGAGAAGCCAATATAAGAGGACAGATGTCAAGAGGAACCAATAAAAATGAGTAGGACAAAAGGGTCTCAGATCACCAGGACAAATACCAAAAGTCAATGTTTAAAGCTTTCCAATTTCAAGAAAGAGGGGCAGGAAAAGAGGCAGCACCCCAAATTATTTTCCTCTTCCAGAAAGAAAAGGTGGAGTGGGATGTCCCAGCATGCCAAGTTTTGTTGAGGGGGGGGTCTATATGTGTTTGGGAGAGGGAGGGAGAAGGGGGGGGTGGGACATCTTGTTTACGATGGCGCCCAGAGAAAAAGTCACAATGCCCCCTGGGGCCTCCCTGCCTAGAAGGGCACAGTACTCAGCCCCGGCCCCTTTGGTGCCTCCTCCCACCCAAACACCCTCCCTCCCTGGGAGCTCCAGAGCTTACAAGGCTGAGCTGATGAGCTGTGCAGCCTGGTGTGAAATGCGTTACATTTTCCCCCCAGCTGCTTCCTGATCACAGTATTTACTTTTAATCTCCTTCGCCTCGATGCCCGATAAAAACTTTGTCACATTAGATGGTGACAGATGGGGAAGAGAATGGGGGAGATCACTGCAAGGGAACGTCCTGACTTCCCAATAATTTTTCACAACGCCAATTATGTCCTTCAGTGCTTCCCAGTATGGGCACCCATGTCAGCAGACATGGAAATAGAAAGGCATAAATAAAGACAAAACCAGGCACTGCACAGCTTTAATCTGCAGAATAACATTTCTCATTTGTGTGAAATATCATCAGATTCTCTCTTGGTTCTTTCACGTGAACATGCCCATGCACATGGATGTGCATAAGCACATGGATGTTTGTTCATACACATAACTTTCATAGAGTAGTTATTCTCAAACTTTTTGGGCTCCATACCTTCTTTAAAAGTATTGGAGATTCTGAAGAGCTTATATTTATATGGGTTATAGCTATGAATATTTAATGTATTCAATATTGAAGCTGATAGTTTTAAAATATTTATTCATTTAAAAATAATAACAAGGCAATTACATGTTAACATAAATATGTTAATAAATAACTATATTTTCCAAAACAATTTTTTTTGTTGAGAACAGTGGTATATTGTTTTGCCTATTTTTGCAAACCTCATTAATGTCTGGCTTAATAGAAGAAAGTTGGATTCTCACATATGGTTTTGCATTCAATCTGTTGTGATATGTTGTTTCAGGAGAAGTATATTAAGAAAATCTGGTCTTACCCAGATATATAGTTGGAAAAAGGAAGAGTATTTTAATAGGTAAATGTCTTACTATTATTATGAAAACAATTTTGATCTTGAGAGTTTGAAAGGGTCTTTGCAAACGGAAGAGATACACAGGCCCCATTTTGAGAACCATTGCCATAAAGTCCTATAGTTTACAAAGTGTTTTCCTCAGAGCAATCTTGTGAAGGAAGTAGGATAAGCCTTATCCTCGCTATTTAACAGAAGAAGAAACTGAGACTTAGAATGGTTTAGGAATTTTACCAGCAGGAAAGAGGCAAAGGCAGAAACCATGTTTTCAGCATGGAAATCCACTGGTCTTTCCATTACACCCTATAGTCTCCTACACAACTCTACCTCTCAACCACCACCACCCTCACCTCCATGCAAATATGTACAGGAGCAAGGATTCTGGGCCAGGGCAAGTGTGCCTGATGAGTGGGGCATGAGCTGTGGAAAGTATGGCCACAGAATGAACATGCCTGCCCTTAAAGGATGGTGGCAAAGTTCTAAATTGGGAGCCAAGAACCTGTGTTCAAATCTGATCCTACCAATTACTACCTATTTCACCTTGGACAAATCTTTTCACCTCTTTGACCCTGATTTCTTGGTAGATAGAGGAGTTGTCTTAGATGCCCTGTTTACAAGCTTTTTGGATCATAGATCATAGATTCAGAACTTACCAGGCATCTAATTCAATGTTTTCATTTACAAATGAATAAATCACACCTCAAGGTGGTGACATGAGTCGCACAAAGCCATTTACTGGGTCAAGTCACCACCTCTTTAGGACTCAGTTTCTTATAAAATGATGGGGATGACTGGGTCAAGGGTGTTAAACATACAGCCTACAGCTCCCCAGTGTGGAGGAATCAAATTAAAAAGTAACTGGAAAGTATTTAACAGCAAAAATATATTTTAAATACCATAGAACATATATAATGTTAATATGTGGTTTTCTAAGTCAATATACAGCAGCAAGATTCTTTATATACTGTTCGGTGGTATCATTTCTATCTGAATTTGATACAACTGGATTACATGACTTCTACAACCCTTTCCATTTCCACTCTGTGCTCCAAGGATTCTTGCTCTCACTTTTTTTCCCATCTTCTGACTCTCACCAAAATCTAATTTTTTTCTCTAGGATGCCATGCCTCCTGCGCCTCTCTCCCAAGGTCAGTTGCTCCTTGTTGTAGACTCTGTGACACACAAATGTAGGAGGAAGAGTCATCATACTCTTTGCTCCCCAATTCTGCTTTCAGAAACTCATTATTTCACCATTGGCCAGAAGTGATCTTTAAAGTTCTCTCCATCACTATGCCCTTTGATCCAGCAATGCCACTTCTAGGTCTGTATTCCAAAGACATCATAAAAAATGGAAAAGGATCAATGTGCACAAAAATATTTATATCAGTTCTTTTTTATGGTGGCAAAGAATTAGAAATTGAGGCCATGTCCGTCAATCAAGGATTGGCTGAGCAAGTTGTAATATATTAATGTAATGGAATACTATTGTGCTGTAAGAAATAATAAGTACGTGGGTTTAAGAAAAACCTGGAAAGACTTACATGAACTGATGCCAAGTGAAGTGAGCGGAACCAAGAGAACACTGTACACAGTAACAGCCCCAGTGTGCAATGACTTACTTGGCTCTTTTCAGCAATGCAAGGATCTAAGACAACTGCAAAAGACTCATGGTGGAAAATGCCATCCACATCCAGAGAAAGAAATGTGGAGTCTGAATGCAGGTCGAAGCCTACTCTTTTCTCTTTCTGTTTCATTTTGTTTTTTCTTCCTCATGGTGTTTCCTTTTTCTTATGATTCTTCTTTCACAACATGACTAATGTGGAAACATGTTTAATACGATTGTACACGTATAACCTTTATCTGATTGTTTGTCATCTTGGGAAGGGTAGGAGACGGAGAAAGGGAGAAAAAAATTGGAACTCAAAACCTTATACAAGTAAATGTTGAGAGCTATCTTTACATGTACTTGGAAAAAAGAAAATACCATTAAGTGAGGGAAAAAAGAAAAACAATAAAGCCCTCTCCAACCTGTCTAAATTTGTGTTGTAGTCATCTATGTGCCACTAGGTCTCTTCTTTGCAATAAGTTCAATGCCTAACTCACAGTCATCTCTAGCTCAATGCCCACTCCTTTAAAAAACAAAGCAAAAAACCCCAAACCAATTTACCCTTCCAATTGTGTCATGTGATACTCATCTAGGTGCTAGAATTACTAGCTCTGGCTCTGGTAACATATAATTAACACAACCAACACCAAATAGCATCAAATCCTTAACTGATTTCACAATATTAGTAATTCTTTGAGAAGCAGATTGGTGTAATGAATGAAGATCTGACGTCAAACCCAAGAAGAGCTTTGTTCAAGTCCCACTTCTGACACACACTGTGAGACCTTGGACAAGTCGCTGAAATTCTTAGTACTATAGATAATTTACTAACACTATAAATTTCAGTTGATCTTCATTAGTAATGAGAATTTCCTCACCCAGGAAGAGTTCTCTATACCAATGGTATTAAACTCAAATAGAAATAAGGCCACTAAACTATAGATAGGGGCAGCTGGGTGGGGTTGGACCAAGAATCAGGAAAACTCATCTTCATGAATTCAGATCTGATCTCAGACACTTACTAACTCTGGGACCCTGGGAAACTCATCTTTAAAACGAGCTGTAGAATGAGATGGCAAACCACTCCAGTATCTTTGCCTCAAAAGCCCCACATGGGGTCAAAAACAGTTGGACACAACTGAAGTGACTGAACAGCAACCAAAAAACTGCTTTTAAGGATGGATTGCTGGGTGCATAGTGACTTACGATACCACACATTCACATTACCTATCTTCTATTATATTTGCATTGATGTTGTTAAATATTTCCCAATTGCAGTTTAATATGCTTCAATCTGCCCTAGAAAATATTGCCAGAGCATTTGGTCCAAGGGTCACGTATTTGAAGCCTCTGCTCTATACCAATGACATCTCAGGTCTAGTCTCAATTCCTAGTGATCCTTTGCAAAGAACTTTATCATTTGTAGGGCAATTGATGCTATTCAAAGCTCTTTCAAAGACATTATCTGATGTGATCTCTGTAAAAAGACCAGGTACTCTCATCCTTATTTTGAGAAGAAGTAACTGAAAACTGATATTGATTAGCCAATTTGTCAAATAAATAGCCAATCAGTTGGGAAACCAGGACTAGAGATCTGGTCTTCTGACTTCTAGCCCTGTGCTCTCTCTATTGTACCACACTGGGTGCTGCATTTTAAAGAGAAGACCAAAGACCAATGACAGCAGATGACAGAACAAAATAGTCACTTTGTTCAATTCTATTAAATGCTGTGAGAGGTGTTTGCAGTTCATCTTTTTGCAGATGGGGGGAGGA
This sequence comes from Pseudocheirus occidentalis, assembly GCA_028646575.1. Classification (NCBI taxonomy): domain Eukaryota; kingdom Metazoa; phylum Chordata; class Mammalia; order Diprotodontia; family Pseudocheiridae; genus Pseudocheirus; species Pseudocheirus occidentalis. The sequence continues at coordinate 187,717,985 of CM053598.1, forward strand.
GAGCATGATGAAGAAAGTTAGAGAACAAAGTTAAAGTATTAAGCAACTGCTCAGACTTTGCCACACATCTGTTCATTGTTTCAGTCTGATTCAGGTCACAGATGGGTGAAAGGGGTATGTCTTTACCCTCATTCTATGACAGCCAGCAAGATAGGCTTTTGTTTTTTCTTTTCCCATGGAAAGTAATGTAAACCTAGTAGAGCACTGGGAGATTATTGGTACACTGGGGCAGGTGACTTGCCCAGGGTCACTCAGTATGTGCCAGAGTCAGGACTTGAACTCTGGTCTTCTTCACTCTGAGGACAGATCTCTATCTATTATGCCTTGCGATATCATATTAGAAAAAGCACTGGACTAGGAGTCCAAAGTCTTAAAGAGTATTTGATGTTATTCAGTCATATCCCACTCTTTGTGAACCTCATTTTGGATTTTCTTGGCAAAGATACTGGAGTGATTTGCCATTTCCTTCTCCAGCTCATTTTATAGATGAGGAAACTGAGGCAGACAGAGTTAAATGACTTGCCCAGGGTCATACAGCTAATGTCTGGTGTCAGATTTGAAATTATAAAGATGAATCTTCTGACTCCAGGGTGGGCACTCCACAAAGGCAGATACTGTCTCACTGATTCTTTGATCTTCTTTGATGCTTCATACAGTCTTCTGTATATAACAGATGCAGAACATATGTTGAACTGAATTAAAATCTAGGTGCTTAATAAATATTTCTTGATGGACTGCATTAATTGAAATATTGTGTCCGGATGAAGCAATGCAACAATATTTCATGCTGATCAGACCACAAGGGGATTTCAGTTTAGGGAGCTAAGGAATTATTGGAACAAAGGGCATCCAGGGAAAAGTGAACGATAGCAGAGAGTATCAGGAAAAGAACCTGAGAATGTTTGGTCTAGAGAAGGACATGATCTCTGTCTTCAAATATTTATGATACTATACTTAGAACAGGAAAGGACCTAAGGGGATCCATTACTCCAACCCTTTCATTTTACAGATGAGGAAACGGTGATCAGGGATGTTGAGTACCTTGCCTATGTTCGTACAAGTAGTAAGCATCAAAAGTAGGATTTAAACTAAGACCTTCTCATTCAGGACTCTTTCTACTTTGTCACTGCTTTAGGCCTTACTATGAAGGAAAGGGAGACAGGGGGTGCAATGCAAAGAGTACCAGACCCAGAGTCAGGAAGACTCATCTTGCTGAGTTCAAATCTGGCCTCAGGCACTTCCTAGCTGTTTGAGCAAGTCACTGAACCCTGTTTTTCCCAGTTCCTCATCTGTAAATGAGCTGGAGAAGGAAATGGCAAACTGCTCCAGGATCTTTGCCAAGAAAATCCCAAATGGGGTCACGAAGAGTTGGTCATGACTGAGATGACTGAACAACAACAAGAAAGGTTAGACTCCTTCTGCTTGTCTCAGATCTCAGAAAATGATCACAGTCATATTGCTAACTCTTTCATCCTGTGCCTTCGGTTCCCTTAGCCCCACCCAGAGGTGGGCTAGAACCAGCTTAACCAGGCTCTTGCAAGAGTTAATTGTTAAAATTTCAGTATAAAAATTTATACTTCTAAAATCAGCAAACGCTTCAAATCAGTTCTTAATTTATTGTTTTGTTGATTGTCTAGACTTAAGAAAGTGATGGAAAAAGTGTTAATAATGGAAATCAAACTTGTATATCAAGAGTACTTTTCTTTTCTTTTTGAAGAGCCGGTTGTTAAACATTCACTGATGCATCCTTGCCTCTCATCCTAATCCCAAACCCTGTCCTGGGGTAGTTAACCTATAAAGAACTCAGATGAGGTGACATGAGATCCAATCTAACTAACAAGTCTCCTACCTCTGCTTTTCATTGCTGGCATATAATGGATTTTTTATACATAGTCACAATCGAGACTCATGAATACATAAAATCTTCTTGAACCAGAGCCCAATGCATTGTGAAGGTTGACCAAAATCCTCAGCATCTCAACTCACTGTCCAGCTCTCCTTCACACCATGAACTGAATCTTCTCCACCGAATCCCTCTCTATTCATTCTTTCCAAACTTGCTTTTTGTCGACTGATTTAAAACTTTAGCCCCACACCAACTTAGAAGTGACTATCCTCGTGGTGCCAAAAGGATTCTCTCACAGAACCCTTGTCTTACTCTACAAACTAACTCAGTCACCCTGACCTTTCTAGCTTCCCTTCATCAAACTCAGATAGTGGTCCTCAATATAGCAGTTCTCAACCTGTGGGTCGTGCTCCCTTTGGGGGTCAAACAGGGTTGCCTAAGACCATGGGAAAACACATATTTCCGATGGTTTTAGGAACTGAGACATCGCTCCTCTATTTGTCTCCAGGAGGGTCCGCCCACATACAAGTATTAAAGGGTCACAGCATTAGGAAGGTTGAGAACCACTGCTAACACATCCTTATGACTTGAATCCTTAAATCGGTCTGAGGCAGGGGTGGGGAACCCGTGGCCTCAGGCCCCATGTGGCCCTCTAGCTCCTAAAAAGCAACTCCCCTTAATTAATAATAATAATAATAAATAAATAAATAACATAAAAAGATTTGTTCTATGAAGTTTGGATTCAGTCAAAGGGCTACACTTGGGGACCTAACGGGCCACATGTGGCCTCGAGGCTGCAGTTCCCCCACCGCTGGGAAGAGTGAGGAGCAGCTCACACATCAGCCCCTTCCCACCCTGTAGTCTTAGGCATATAGTTGTTCGTCCTTTTGCCTCATACTCTACCCAGCGATTATCACAGAGGTGAGAATATTACTAAGACTTGTTATGAGAAGGTAGCTTTGGACTCAGGATAAAGGTCTTTCAACAGTTTGAACAGGCTCCAAATGAAATGCAGGCAGGGCTGCCAGGTGGCACAATCAATAGAGCGCAGGACCTGGAGTCAGGAAGGCCCATCTTCCCGAATTCAAATATGGCCTCAGATACTTACTAGCTGTGTGACCCTGAACAAGTCACTTAACCCTGTTTATCTCAGTTTCCTCATCTGTAAAATGAGTTGGAGAAGAAAATGGTAGAATATTCCAGTATCTTTGCCAAGAGAACCCCAAATGGGGTCACAAAGAATTACACACCACTACAAAATGCCTTAAGAACAACAATAAATGAAATGGACAGCTTTGTCAGATGAGTTCCCTGTTCTTGCAAGTGTTCAAATAGAGGCTAGATGACCCCCCTTTTTTTGTTTGTTTTTTGCTTTTTGGAGGGGGGAAGGCAGGGCAGTTGGGGTTAAGTGACTTGCCCAAGGTCACACGGCTAGTAAGTGTTAAGTGTCTGAATCCAGATTTGAACTCAGGTCCTCCTGACTCCAGGGATCCGTGCTCTATTTACTGCGCCATGTAGCTGCCCCTAGATGACCACCTTTTAAAGATATTTTAGAGGGGAATCCTTCATTAGGTAGGAAACAGAACTAAATAACCTTTAAAATTGGACCTTCTAATCCTAAAGTTTCATGATGGATTAATTGGTATGACCTGACCAACCTGGGTCCTTCTGTGCTGGGAAAAGATCTGGGCACCATTTGACCCAAAAGCAACCCCAGTCAATCCTCCCTAAGAGTGGGATAAACATGTGACTGCTACTTTTACATGAGAATGCAGGTAACCTGGTAATTACTACCGACTAAACTTATTACCATTGGTTTCTGCCTTATCTATAAGAGAGTTATGATTATAGTCTCAGTATATGCCCTAGGAAATCCTATTAAACATCTATATGAATGAAAAGTAATTATAGGGCATTTGTAAATTATGGTTTATGAAAATCAGCTGAGTCCCAGAAAAGGGTAAATGGTAGATAGTTGCTATGACTAGGCTAGAAAGACTTCAAATCAAAGAATATTTAAACAACTTTAAAAATATTTATTATGTTCACAGTTAACACTGAGCTCAGAGCCAGAAAGACTCCTCTTCCTGAATTTGAATCTGACCTCAGGCACTAGCTGTGTGACCGTGGGCAAGTCACTTGACCCTGTTTGCCTCAGTTTCACCTGGAAAATGAGCTGGAGAAGGATGGCAAACATTCCAATATCTTTGGCAAGAAAATTCCAAACAGGGTCATGGAGAATCAGACACAACTAGAAAAAAAGATTTAACAATTATGTACAAGGTACTGTGCTCCTTGTTAAAAAAATATGACCATGATAATAAAAACAATATGACCATTTCCAAAACCCTGGCTAACTAGGCAGAAATTCAGGGCATCAATATCCTCCATTAGGGGATACCAAGATGGAATATTTTTTTAAAATTTTATTTTTACCAATGAGAGGCTATGTGGTATAGTGGATAGAGAGAAAGTGTCAGAGTCAGGAAGTCCTAGATTCAAGTTCTGATTCTGACACATACTGTCTATGTGACCCTTAGTTTCTTAGTGCCTTAGGCAATTCTCTTAAGGCTAAGTTGCAGAAGAGGCTGACTTGTGTAAGTATAGAAATTTTCATTATCTAAAGTTTCTCATAGCAATTAAATTACACATTTGGTCCAAAGACCATGTGGCCTCAAGGCTGCAGGTTCCCCACCCCTGGTTAGGATATCGCTTCTACCACATCCTCTGTGAGAACTGACATGGAATCCAGGAATGGTTAGAGGATTTCTTATTATAAGTCAGAGAAAGGGCAGGTGAGTAGCACAGAGGATAGAGCACTGATCCTGGAGTTAAGAGGACCTGAGTGCAAATCTGCATCCAGACACTTAACTGTGTGACTCTGGACAAGTCATTTAACCCTGATTGCCTCCAAAAAAAAGTCTGAAGAAAACTGGGGCATTAAGTTTTGACTCAGAAGTCAGAGAAACATCTTTTTACCTGCACATCTTTTCCTCTGTTCATTTGTCAGCGACTTTCTTTTGCTTTCTTTAGCTGTTGATTCCTCTACACCTGGTCTTTCATTATTCCCATTTCTACTGCTGACGTCATCTCCTCCATCACCTAGGCTCAAATCATTGGGGTTACCTTTCACTGGTTCTTGACTCTTGCCCCCTACTCTTGCCAAGTTCTGCTGATTCTACCTCCATGATATCTACTGTATTTATTCCCTTCTTTCTACTCTCAGTGTCATTACCCAATTTCAGACCTTTGTCATCACCTCTCTGCTGACAGGGCTCCTGTCTGGTCTTCCTGCCTCCAGGCTTTTCCCTCTCTAATTATCTTTCACTTAGCTGTCACAATAGTTTTCCTGGTCAGTCTGATCATATCATTCCTCTGCTCAAAAACCTTTAGTAGCATCTTAATGCCTCTACAATAAAATACAAACTCCTTAAGCCTAGCATCTAAAGCTCTCAACAATCTAGCTTCAACTTACCTTTCCAGTCTTATGGGAGAGGGAATGTGACTTTGTAAATATCACACTGGACTTGGAGTGTGAAAGATCTGGGTTCAAATCATGACTCACATATTTACTATCTGTATGACCTTGGCAAATCGCTTTAAGAAAAAAATCTCTTTGTGCATCAGTTTCTTCACTTGTAAAAAATGAGGGGTCTGGACTTGACAGCCTACAAGGCTTCTTCCAACTCTAAGCCAATATTGCTTTGTTTATATTAGTTCTCCTCATGTACTCTATGTGCAGACCAAACTGGCCTATTAAACTCTTCCTCAAACTCAACATATGGTTTCCCTGTGCTGTGTAGTCACACAGGCTATGACCCATATGTGGACTGTACTTCCTCCTCCTCTCCATATTTCAGATGGAATCCCTCTATTCCTCCAGGGTGCAACCCAGGGGCTGTCTTTTCTGTGAAGCCTTCCTGATTTTCTGAGCCGGAAATGATCTCTCCCACCTCAAATTATCCACAAATAACCTGCCTATATCTCTCTTCTCTTTTTCCATTATGTGCTAACTTATGATATACTTCTCTGGGTATAGGTCCCATTACTCAGCAGACAATAAGCTCCTTGAGAGTAAGGATGAGTATTTTTTAGACATTTATAACCCCTAGTGCCTAGCACTGTACCTCATATGTGCACTTAATAGGCACTTGAATTACATTCAACTCTATAAACATTTATTAATCATATTATATGCGAGGCATTATAGATAAAAGAACAAAAATAAAAGCATCTCTGCTTTCAAAAAATTTCTATTCATATGCAACATTCATACAAATGAGTACGATGCCAGGTGATTTAAGGGAAGATCACACTAGCAACTGTTTTGGGGGGGGGTAAGATTCAAAAAAGCTTCCTGGAAATAGCATTAAAGAAAATGTATTACTACCTACTTTGCCAAGGCGCTCTAAGGACCACTGGATCCCTCTATCTGACATATCTGAAATCTACTATATATGTGTTATCTCCTCCATTAAAACATGAGGAGCTCGAGAGCAAGTATTGTCTCAAAAGGGTTTGAGGCTAGATTTGAATTCAGATCTTCCTAACTCTAAGTTCAGTGCACTCGATTTCCATCTATTTTCCCATGCTTCCCCCCCCCAATATACCACCTAGAGAGACTGGAAATAAAACTATCATTTAAGGAACGTCGCATCTATCCTGCAACAGGTAGAGAAATTCATGTGGACTGTTTTATAATGGGAAGCCCTGGGGATAAGATCTCCTCCCTTCTCTCATCCACCCTGCCCATCCACCCCCTCATTCCAAACCAGAAAAGGCTACTTTGCCATTATTGATTAAGAAGCTTTAGAAATCAACCCAGACACAGATATGAAGTCCAGGTGAACTGATGGGCAAGTGCAGGTGATCTGACCCATACTGCCCCTAGTGGTGCCTTATTCCTCTTTCACTCGGGCAGTCCTCAACAGTGGTGAGGACAGGAGCAATGGAATGGAAATTTTTGAAGGATCACAAGTTCTTTCTCAGGCCCATTCCAGGTAAGAGCATCTACACTGCAGGCATTTCTCTCTCAAGTTACCCTAAAAAGTACTATATCTTAAGTAACATTAGATGCCAAAGATGAGATACCAAGATGGTGGGAGAGAAGGGCAGAGAGGTGGTGCACTGAGGCATAGAGAACTAGCCCTGGAATTAGGAGGACCAGAGTTCAAATCTGATTTCATACACTTACTAGCTATGTTACCCTGGGCAAGTCACTTAATCTTGATTGCCTAAAAAATAAAAAGATAGTGGGAAAGACAGCACATTTTTTTTGTTCAACACGGTCTTGCCATCGAAAAGCTCATAATTTTATTTAAAAATTCCAATCTGCCATACTAAGCTAATGTGAATAGAATTTGGAAAGGAAACACAGTATAGAGGGCTGGTCTCAGGGTCAGGAAGACCTGCATTCAGGTCCTACCTGTGATAGATCCTACCTTTTTGACCATATGCAATCTTTCAGTGGCCTCACTTACATAAAACTATATGGTGAATTAGTTGTATCATTAGATTCAGTTGATAAGTTGGTTTATTTTATAGAATTGCTTTTTCTTTATTTTTTTATTTGTCATAAGGGATGGTTCTCTGGATAAGAGGAAGGGAGAGATATGCACAAAAATGAAGGTGATTTTTTTAAAGGGATCAATTCTTTAAAAATATTTTATGTTGATAGGCATTAGTGGAATGTGATTCCATTCAAGTAATTCCCTAAATTGATGGAATCTCAGGTATTCACTCCCCTACAAAAAAGAATAAATCATTATTAAAATGATAATTGCTGCTACTGCTTACTATTACTATATGTTGATGAACCAAACAACAAGCATTTATGAGGCATTTACTATGTGTCAAGCATTGGGCTAAACACTAGAGATACAAAGAAAGGCAAAAACAAAAGCAGGACCTACCCTCAAAGAGCTTACATTCTAATGGGTAACCCAATGTACATACATAAATCATCGTTTCAGTTGTGACCTGCCCTTTGTGACCCCATTTGAGGTTTTCTTGGCAAAGATTCTGCAGTGGTGTATCAGCAAGCCCCCTAGCATACCCAGGATGGCTGCTAGCACATGTTCTTAGATCTGCTTGTCTAAAGGAAAGCAACTCAAAGAGGGGTTAACAATCTTACTTTAATCAAACATATATCATTTACTTAGTTCAGGGGGAAAAGTCAACACCTTGAACTTCAGAGAATACAAACAGAAGTTACAAACAGACAAAGAAATAGGTCAGCAGACAGGCCTCCAGCCATCTGACCATTACATCCACACCTAGTTAGTTACCAGAGAGGGAAGCATCTGGGATTTCAAAGCCAGGGGGCTCAACAGCTGCCCCGAGTCTCATCTGGCCAAATCACACAACTCTTTGCAAAGTGAGCCCCAAAGCAAAAACTCACATCAGGGTCTATTATATCCTTCTCCTGGATCAGAGAATGTCACAACCCTCTTGACCCACTGCCCAATCACAAAGTAATAAGGTGTGGGCATTCCTGAAAAATAAACTTCCCACCACAGGCTCCATGGGACCACATTCAGCCTATTAGGAGGAAGAGTATATTTTCAAATCAGGCAAGGTTTTCAGAGTCACTTAAACCTATCAAAGGGTTTGTCACTTAAACCTAGGGGCAGGGAAGATCTTCAGATTCCCAAAACATTAATATAATTTAAAGATCCCCCTGTATTGACTTGGTTTTCAGGTTGAGTGTTAAAACCCAGAGCTTGTGAATCTCACTTGTGGAATGGACTTGTTGACGTGAAGAGACAGGGCTGAACTAGGAGGAGCTGGTGTCATGGATTTAGAGAGAAGGCCAAGCAAAAAGAAGCCCAAGCAGAGAAGGCCAGAAGGATTTTTTGGAGAGCAGCATCATAGAGCCAGAGAGAAAAGAGAACTGGGGCGGAACCAAGATGGCGGCGTAGAAGCAGCAAGTTTCTGCAGTTCCCACACAGCCACCCAAAGCAACCATAAAATATGACCCTAAACAAATTCTAAGCCTCTCAAACTCACAAAAATACAGAAAACACATCTCTCACTGAAAGCAGCTTGGCAGGAGGGACTCATCACGGCAGGCCCGGAGTGGAGACCAGCCCAGCCGGAAACCTGAAACTGTGGCCAGGCCACAGGGCTATAGGGAGGAGCCAAGCCTCCCAAGCCGCAGTCTGAGTCTACCCTGGGGAACAGATCTATAGCACCTGGAGGAATCTTAACAGCTATCAAGGCTTGAAAAACAAGGATTAAAATAAAGGTCAGTGAAAGTGAAGCTTTCAAACTAATTTCTGGGGAGGAAAAGCAGTTCAGCCAATCTACCCCCAGGGCAAAGAAGCAGTGGGGGAAGGGCAGGAACTGCTGTAACCAGTGGCTGCCCCCACTGGGCTGCTTCAGAGCCCCTGGCCTGCGGACTCCACAGGGAGGCTGAGTCAATTGATCAGGGCCAAGTGCTCTTGCATTGAGCGGCCTGGATCCAGATTGTGGTCTTGGGTGGTGGTCCTGGGGTGTGCTCTC
>CM053598.1:187727833-187758801 GCA_028646575.1 Pseudocheirus occidentalis
GAAAGACCAGAGTTTAAAAGAAGACTGAAGCAATGCATGCTGTCATTCTTTTCTATGTTTGGCTTTTGTTTCTCTTTTCTCACTGTTCACTCCATTGGCTATAACACCTATACAACCAGACTATTGTACAATGTGAAAGAGTTTGCGTATCCTATACATGATTGCATGCCACAATGGTGGGGGTGGGGGAGTGGGAAGGAAGGGAAGAAAAATTTGAAACTCAAGTGACTCTGGAACTGAATCTTGTAAACTAAAAGTAAACAAACAAGTCAATAAAATAACTTAAAAAAAAGAGACTTGCCCAGGGTCACACAAATCTGAAGTCAAATTTGAACTCAGGTCCTCCTTACTCCAGACCTGGAACTCTATCCACACCACCACCTAGCTGTCCCCCTAGATACAATTAGTCTAGGTCACAGGGATGGGGAACTGAAACTTCATCAAGTTCTGATTCAGTCAAAGGGTCACACTTGAGGACCTAGAGGGCCACATGTGACCTTGAGACCACAGGTCCCCCACCCCTGGCTGGGACAATATCAGGGATTTCTCTGAATTTGTGATCTAATCAACCACCTTTCTCGTCTTGCTGAACTGAGGTCTTCATAGAGTAATATGCCACTGAGTGACTCTAAAGCCATGACCTTTGTACATCAAGAAATAGAAGCTGAAGACTTTGGACTTTGGGAATTCTGAGGGGAATCTGGAATTCTGAGGTACACTGAATGGAAACAGTTGTTATCAAATTTAATCTGTTCATTTTACAGTTGAGGAAATAGAGACCCAGAGAGATCAAGTTACTTATCTAAGATCCTGGGATAAGTTAGTGGAAAAACTAGGGCTACAAATTGTTGCTCTCATCACTCTACAAAAATTGTATTCTCTTCTTGAATTTTTTGTGAATGTCTCTGCCTTTCCTCACAACCTTGTTCTTGTCTTCTAGATTTTAAAATGCTGTGTCATTGTGGAACTTCCCTCAGTGGCTGAGGTCTCCTCACCCTGAAACATCTAACCACTCTTGTGGCTTTCTTAACTGGAAACATTTCTCTGAAAACCCTGTCCCTTTTCCCCATTGCTGAATTCCTCCTGAAACTTCTATGTTGTGGAGGGTAGGAGCTACACTGGCTTTCATCCCTCTCTCCATCCTATTCCTGACTTCCAAACTTCAAAATCAGGCCTTTGTATCAGATCTTTTCTTCCCTACCCCTTCACATACACACTCACTTTTCATCTCCCTTCTGTGTATTTTCTTTCCCCATTAGAATACATGCAAGCTTCTTGAAGGCAGGAATTGTCTTTCCTTTTTCTTGTGGTAATTATTATTCTCAGTGGGAGCCCTTTCCAGTCATCTTGATCTATATCTGGCCGCTAGACCTAGGTGGCTCCGGAGAAGAAAGTGAGACTGGCGATCTTGCACAGTCCTCCCTCACTTAAATCCAATTCAAGTCAAAGCATCATCTTCCTGATGTCATAGTCCTCTTCTGTAATGAAGGACAAACAACAACAATGATGACAATGAATTCTCAGCGTTTAGCACAGTGCCTGGTACATAACTAAGTGCTTGATAAATGTTTGTTTCCTTCCTTCCCTTAGGGTATTTGCTTTTTGGAATTGAGATAATGCTGTGTCCCTTGTATTTCCAGGTGAGTGGGGATACTTGATTGGGAATCTCTTGCTTTCTGTATCTCTCTGTGGATGGTGAGAAGGATTCAGGGAACTGATCTAAGCTGGCCAGGTTACTAGAGATGACAGTCATTGATGAGACAGAATTCTCCCTAAGCCATCCAGCCTTTTGTCTGAGAACACAGTTCTGAGGATAGCTGTGGTTCTACTATCAGGAGGAAGACACAAGGGAAAGAATAAAATGTTCTCATCATTATAGGTTCCCTTTTCTAGCTAGTCTTGTCTTTCTCTTCCTCCTTTGAATTCCTTTTGCATTGAGTAGCTAAAAAAACTTACTGTGACTGCTACACATGTGTATGAGTTCTTGTCTCCCAGGGAAATTTTAGGTTCCTCAAGCTCAAGAGACACAGGTTCTAGTCCCAGTTTTTCCACTAACTTATTCTGGAAATTTAGATAAGTAAGTCTCAGTTTCTTTAATTGTAAGATGAAAAGATTAGAGTAGATAATTATTTCCCTTCAGCTCTAGAATCCAGATTCACCTCAGAACTCCCTAAACTCAAGTACAGATAGTAAACATTTAGTAAATACTTGCTGAGTGAATGAATGACTAGATGAATAATAAAATAGGTAATTGAATGAACGAATACTCTCATGCCACTTAAATGTCAGATCATACACACTTTGAACAAGCCTCTCCCTACAAATAATTTCAGAGCCTTGACCAGTTACCAAAGAGTCCTTTATTGCACCACTACTCCCTTGCCAGCCAGAGAATATTACCCCCAAATGTAAAGAAAAGAAAATGAGTCAAGAGACCAAGAAGCCTGGGATGGAATGGCATGGGATGGGATGGGATGGGATGGGATGGGATGGGATGGAATAGGATAGAATGGGATGGATGAAATGGGATGGGAGGGGAGGGGATGGATGGGATAAGTTGAAGAAGAAAGGAAAAGGAAGAGCAGGAAGAAAGGGGTGTGGGAGAGAGAAAACAAAAGATCAATAAAAGGAGAAGGGAGGTGACTTCAGAAAGCAGAGGGAGTCGATCTCCTGATTAGAATTCATGAACTCCTCTCTTACATTAAGTCTTTATATGACACCTGGCCTTTAATGCGAAGCTGCCTGCGAGCATTAAAAATTAAAAGCCGAAGGTAGGCTACATCCATCTCCGATAGTGCGCACGGTGCAGCTCCCCTCCTATCTGAGGTCTGCACAAAGCTATTACACATTGATAAATTATTTTGGGTAATAGCTGAGATATTACATTGTTTCTGAGTGAAGGTAAAATCTCTTCATGACATGGGCATTTATCAGGAGTGCCTTTCATCCTATTTATTATGGTCCAGATGAGCTCCTGGTTTGCTGGCAGAGCTGGGTTGTTGGGCTGGTCCCCCTGCCCCCTTCCAGTCACCTCCCTTTTCCTCTGTCACTCCTGTGATGGGATATTGATGGGCCTTGTGACAAGTTAATTATTAACTAAAGATATGCAGTTCACCTTTAAGGGGGTGGGGGTACCAAGGGAAGAGGGAAGGATGGTTCTTGAAAAACCAGATCCATCATGGACCTGTTTATTGATTCTCCCTCCTCCCCAACCTCTAGCCCCACTTACAGTTCTGTTTTATTTTTTTCTGTTGGATCAAGCTTACACTGGGGGCCTAGGCAGGTAGTAAACCATGTCTGTTTTCTTCCCAATGTATCTTCTTCCTCTCCCATCTCAAATTATCTTGCTTATGTTCTCCCTTCTCCTAGAAGAATGCAAACTCCTTGAAGACAGGGACTTTCTTATATTTTGTCCTTGAATTCCCACTAACTAACACAGTGCTTGGTGCATAGTAGTAGCTTCTTAATAAATTCTCATTGGATATATTCAAATTAAGTTGAGTGTCAGCAATTCCTGACAGCCTCCTAATCATTAGGCAAGGAGAATTGGATAAAGCAAATGTCATCTCCAACACTTAGGTCAGCCTTTGGAGAGGTGGCAGGCAGGTGAATGGAGAACCTAGAAAACCAGGCTAGGAGATGTAAAAGGGACTTCATCTCTCCCAAAGAATTCAAGGTTGAGCTAAATAAAGATTGAATGTAGAGCTAGCTAGAAAAAGAAGAAAAAGGCTCTGATTTGTGAGACCTATCTAAGGTAAGTTGCCTTAAGATGTGAGCTTGGTGTACTAGATTTGCGTTGTAAACTGCTATCATTGTTTATTCCTATATGTGGCATTCCCATAAGATGTTTGTGCATGGCCCTTCCTCTGGCAAGCCTCAGTAGCCTGACTTGGGCCAGGGATATTTAGTCAATCTGTTATACTGTTCCCAAATGACTACTGTGTTTAAAGACAAAGGAGGCAGAAGTGGTAGGATCATAAGATTATTTCAGACTGAAAGCGATCGTAGAGACCACCCATTCTAACCACCATCTGAGCTTTCAGCAAATCATAATATTTTTGCTGGTCGAAGGTCTTGCCCCAGTGTTGATGGCTGCTGATTGATAGGGGTGATGATCCCTGAAGGTTGGAATGGTAGTGACAATTTCCCAAAATAAGACAATAATGAAGTTGGTCACATCAATTGACACTTCCTTTCATGAAAGATTTCTCTGTAGCATGAGATGATGTTTGAAATCATTTTAGCCACAATAAAACTTCTTTCAAAATTGAAGTCAATCTTCTCAAAACCTGTCACTGTTTTAGTTTATGTGTTATTCTTTGACATTGTTGTGTCTCGAGGAATAGGGAGGCCTGAGGAAAAGAAGATGAGGAATGGCTGGTCCGAAGAGTGGTCAAAACGCACTCATTCATCAGTTAAGTATGAAGTCTTTTATGGCTTCAGTTTGTGGCCCCCAAAACAATTACTGTAGTAACAGCAAAGATCAATGATCACAGCTCACCATAATAACAATGAAAAATTTTGAAATATCATGAGAATTATCAAAATGTGACACAGCGGCATGATATGAGAACATACTGCTGGAAAAATGGTATCAATTCACTTGCTCATTGATAGAGCCAGAGTTGCTACAAACCTTCAGTTTGTAAAAACAAAAATAAAAATGCACTATCTGCAAAGTATAGTAAATGAAGTGTAATAAAATGACGTGTTAGCAGCAACGACTTAGACCAGACTGGGTTGAGGTTTGTCTTTACTTTTCTTATGCTGAAAAAGAGATTCTCAATAAATGCTCATTGAATATATTCAAATCTAGTTATAATGAAATCTCATATATATGAACCCAAACTAACAAATCAAGAGCTAAGTGTCAGCAATTCCGGCAAGCCTCCTAATCATGAAGCAGGGAGAATTGGAAAAAGTACATGTCATCTCCAACACTTATGCTATCCTTTAGAGAGGGTGCTAAGCAAGAGAACAATGTAAATGAGATGAAAGGACATGTGTTTATCCAATGAAAGGAATGAGTTTTTTTTAAGCAGTTGTGAAACATCATATACATATTAAAAAGAGTTTGATGTAGGAGTGTTCTGGCAAATGTTTGGCAAATTTTAAAAATCACTTTTAAGGTTAAATGGTTAATTAACATTTTTTCTTTATCACTTTCTCAAGCCTCAAATTCAACAAAACAATAAATTAAGCCCTCGTTTGCTGATTTCTGAGATGTAAATGCTCACAACTGAAAATTTAACAACCAGACAAGCAGGTTCGAGCTGGCTCCAGCACATCCCTGTAATTTATTGCAAATCATTTACCTTTTCAATTCCAAAAGGATTTGCCAAGTCAATTCCATTCAACAAATACTTATGAAGCACTTTATTCTGTGTAAGGCACTGTAAGAAGCATTGGGTGTTCAAAAATAGATATTTGAGAATCTTTTCTAAAGGTGCTTATGATTTAAAGCAGGGGAGGCAATCATGAAGTATCTATAATACAAGGAAGAACAAAGCAAGTATAAATGGAGAGGTCTTTGCCAAGTGCTATGATAAGTCTAGGAAAACAGATCACTTTCACCTGATCAGAGGGAAGTGATTAGTATAGAAGGTAGCATCTATGTTGTTCCTTGAAGAAAAAGAAGGGCACTGATAGCTAAATATTGAGAGAAAGAAATGCATTCTAGGCATTGAGAGACTATTTACGGAAACAGGTGGGGGCAGAATGAGAATTAGAGTCAAATATTAGTTCAATCTGATTCAAATATAGAGTACATGAATATGTTTATAGGTTGAAGGAAAGACCCAGTACAGAGGGAGAGACTGATACATGGGGCAGGAATGATAAGTGGGAAAGAGTCATGAAGGAAATGGGATGGGATGGGAATGGAGGAGTTGACTTTAGCAGAGAGGAAGGCCTCTTATTCCTCTAAGACTGGAGGGAAGTAGGAGGAGATGGATGACATTGAAAGACTTCGAGGAGAGAATTCACAGGACAGTTCATGTAGGAAGACCTCATCTTCTCAGTAAAGTGGATGAAGTCATCTTCTGAAAATGAGGTCAGAGGCAATGGAATTGAGGGATTTATAATAGAAGATTTGGAACCACTGTTATAGACAGTGTAATAATCAATAAGAGACTAATAAAAAGATTTCATGGCCCAGTGAGGACTCAGTTGAGATCTGGTAGCATATATTTGTAGTAGACTTAATCAACATGATTTTTTGTGATGTCCTTCTACAATGTCTAAGAAATCAGAGTACGACCTAAATAGGTTAGGGAGTACAAGGGGCTAATAGAAGGCAGAAATTATAAGAAAGCAAGGGTTCAAGGGTTTCTGGGATAGAAAACAGGGTATTATTGAAGTGCCTAATTCAGTTAAAGCAATTTGAGAGGGAAATGAATTCAGCAGGGTGGATCGACAAAGGGAACTGGGAGGAGTTAAAAGTGATAAGGATAAAGACCAAGTTAAGGGGAAGTATGGGAATTAAGAGAGGTGTAAGGATCACTGTGGGTGGATGGGAATTTCACAGCTCAGAGCAATTTTGAGTAATACTGAAGACTGAAGCCTGCCCTCTCCCTCCCCACCCCTAGCCTCACTCCCAGCCTGCACAGGGAAACAGCTAAAGAAGAGCAGAGGCCAAAGTTATGGAACTTGCCATCAACCTGTTGGTTCATTTTGCTGAACTGTTTTTTTTCCCCTTTCTTTTTTATCCTTTGTTACAGAGGATGTCACGGGCATGGGGACATATTAAAACATTAAAGTAAAGTGAAAACCAAAGATATCAATACAATTTAAAAATAATAAGCTTTACTTGGTAAGTTTTGGATGGGGGGGGGAGGGAACAAGCATTTATATATAGCAGCACCTCTGTGCCAGGCAGTGTGCTAAGCACTTTGCAAATATCAGCTCCTTTGATCATCCTAACACCTTGTGAGATAGTTAATATTACTACTGCTATTGTCCTCATTTTGAAGTTGAGGAAACTGAGGCAAAGAGAGATTAAATGACTTTCTCGAGATCACACAGCTAGCTTCTAAGTGTTTGAATCAGGATTTGAACTCAGGTCTTCCTGACTCCAGGACCGACTCTTTGCCCACTGAACTACCCAGCTGCCTCAAACTACAAAGACAAGGCATTAGAAGGGTTAGCCACATGGATGTTGAAATCTCTAAGGAAGGTAATAGGATGGGAAAAAAAGGATTTGATCATGGAGAAAGATGGAAAGGTGTTTAGAAAGTTGGCAAATAGTAACATAGATAAGGAAGGGATGGGATAGTTGATGTCATGGACTTCAAAGAGGTTGCTGAGAATCGTGTTGGAAAGCAAGGGTAAGGCAGGGCAGTGGGGAGCAAAGAGTAGACTGATTTCCCTTTGATTCTCCATGGAATTGGAAGAACAGGACAAGGAGTGACGAGACTCAGAGAGGGTAGCTGGAATGGTGGTGTCATGGTAGGAGAAAGCACTACCATGTCAATTTGGAACAAGCGTAGAAGAGAAAGTGCTCCAGGACTGGAGAGCCATTGAAGAGTAGGCAGAGCAGGATGTAGCCTGATGGAGAGTAGGTTCAGGTGAATAAGAATGAAATTCAGAAGAGAGCTACCATCAAGATGGAATTTGTGTCTCAGTGTTGGTAAATGGATAACTAGGACCAAGGGAACAGGATGGTGGGAGCTTTAGAGGAATGTGCTACCACAAGGAAAGGGGAGGGGGCAGCTAGGTGGTGCAGTGAATAGAGAACCGGCCCTGGAGTCAGGACCTAAGTTCAAATCTGATCTCAGACACTTGACACACCTTGGGCAGGTCACATAGCCCCAATTGCCTTGCCTTCCCCCCTTCAAAACACACACACACACACACACACACACACACACACACGGAAAGGGAGACAAAGATGGTGAATGGAAAAGCTTTGTAGTGTTAAGCAGCCATATTTGTGGTTAGAACCTTGGTATATTGCTTGATCTTCTACAACTGTAGCAGGGGAGGTTAGATGGTACTTGCCAAAGTCCAGGCTGGAATGAAGCTCATTCTTTGAGTTATGATGTATTTTCAAAAGTAATAAAGCAAGTATAACAATAACTTCTATTTATATAACACTTCCGGCTATAAAGTACATATGTAATATCTTATTTATACAATTTCTCATTTAATTCTCACAATAAGTCTGTGAGAGAGGTTGCACACATTATCTCCATTTAACAGATGAGGAAACTGAAGATCAGAAACAGTAAATGACTTACTAGTAAGCTATAGATTCTTTGGAAGGATAAATACTGAAGGACATTTGTTGGAAGGTCAAACACTGAAGCTGATGCTTAAATACTTTGGCCACATAACGAGGAGATGGGACTCATTGGAAAAGACATGTTGCAAAATATTAAGGCAAAAGGAGAAGGGGATGGCAGAGGATGAGATGGAGATATAGTGTCATAGAAGCAACCAACATGAGCTTGGACAGGTTTCAGGACACAGTAAAGGACAGAAGGACATAGTTTGCTATGGTGTCCATGGGGTCATAAAAACTTAGACACGGCTAAATGACTGAATAATTGTAAGTTACAGAGCCATATCTCTCCTCCACAAGTTCAACATTCTCTCAACTATCCTGGGCATGTGAGTTTGAATGTTAGTTTTTATGGGCATAGATTTGGTTCAGGTCTGACAGATCCATAACTAGGAATTTTTGCACCAAGGATGAGCACTGTGAAAAATACTCTCAGTTGGGGTGATGAGGATAAACTCTCTCATGGGAAAAAAAACAATGACCCTGGAACAGAGGCTTTCATGGATGGACACCTTGGGATACCATAATGCTATGGCTAGGGAAGATGTACCCAGAGAGAGAGAAAGGACCAATTGATAGATTCCTATTTTAACTAGTTATTCTAATTAACTGGGGGCTAAAGTTAGTTGTTTCTTCAGATTAAGCTTCTCAATAGCCTGATTACTGGGTACTGGGGGTGGAATGTAGCCTCTATAGCAATAGACAGTTTCAAGAAGAACTGAAGGAGGCCAACTTGCCCTCTCTTTGTCCTCTCTACTTGGGGAACCCTGAGAAACAGACACATAACCACAGTTAAATTACTAAGAGCCTGCTCATGCTCCTAGTCTTGGCATCTTGTTACCAGCCTCTACCTTTCATGTTCTTCTTTAGAGTAGTGCAAATGTTTTTAGCATCTTCTAAATTTCTTCATTTGAGGCAAAACTCTGATTATTCAACACTAGTTTGGGCTCTAGGGTCTAATGTAGAATATTAAATGATATTAAATCATGTCTGGGGAAGATAAGAAGTGAAGGGAGGATAAGGAACATAGTTTTATCTCTTGTTAATGAATACCTAGACATGGCTTTAAGTGAAAGATAAGCAATACAACATTTAAATATGCAATAAAATAAGTAAAAATGTAATAACAGCCCATTTGTCAAGTAATAATAATAATAAGTGTGAATGTGAGAGCATCCATGTATATGATATGACTGCATGTATGTGAGTTGTTTATCCCTGACTCCAGCTCAGTGTGACTTCAGGAAATGGTGTTTCTAATTTTCATATTTAAAGGCTTCTGTTAGACAAAACTTCTTAGTTTTTTATTCATTCATTCAGTAAACATTTAATTAAGCATATGTTATGTGCCATAATAGTATTCCATCAAACATTCATACCATAATTCTCTCAGCTGTTCTCCAACTGATAGGCACCCACTCACTTTCCAATATAGCTTTTCATGGGGGTGACTAGAGCATAGAACATAGAATAATCACCCTGCTACACACTGTCACCAGGTCCTACCTACTGGGACAGCCAAGCCCAACCTTCACATACACAGAACAAAGTGAAAAGAAGTCAGGGACAGAAACCAAACTGGAAGGGGAAGAAGACAGAGAAGGTAGTGAGGAAGCAGAGGCAGCAAGGACCTAGAATCTTTAGTTCTTGAGTCCAGGTATTGTGGAGATGTGCCTAGTCTCCTTTAAAGAGCAAGGCCCTCTGATAGTCCTGAGTCAAGCTGAGAAAAGCTTGGCAGCTGCCTCTACAGGAAGTGATTCATTCATCATTTCAACACTGAATTTTATAGATGGAAGGGACGGTGAAGATGATTTAGTCCAACCTTCTCATTTTACAGGAAGACTAAGAAACCAGGTTCCCCCAAAGTTGGAGGGGAGCTGAGAAGTTAGAGTGGCAATTTTTCTCCACTAAAGTCTCTCTCTGTCTCTGTCTTTCTGTCACCATCTTTCCTCTTCATCTCTCTGTTTCTTTGTCTTTCTCTGTCTCTTTTTTTGTTTCTGTCTCTGTCTCTGTTTCTCTGTCTCTCTTTTTCTCTGTTTCTGTCTTTCTTTTTCTCTGTTTCTGTCTCTCCATCTCTCTCTTTGTCTCTGTCTCCCCCACATACATGATATGTGACAGTTATTATAATTAAGTCAAAATGCACCTAGAACTCAAATTTTAGATAAATTATCTCCCATCTGGTGGATGGGAGATAAACACAGGAGCCCTGAGAGTGGTAGAACCCCTTACCATCAGTCATGCTTCTAGCAAAGGCCTTATAGCCAACATCTAGGGTAGAAACTTCTATGAAACAAGCATTGGCTACATCCACCAACTGCCAACCAAGTGCCATTCATAGGGCTCTTCAGCCTGGAGCATCGGGGATCCTGAGAGAAAGATAAGAGGCAGAATTTGCCAGGCAAGTCAAACCACTGCCATTACCTTGGCCACCATTTGCCCTCAAACCCACATGGAGATAGCCCAGGACCGTGAACGCAACCAAGAGCCTTAGGAAAAGAAATACCTCCAGTTCAACATCCTCAGCCATCATCTGGGGAAGCACTCCCTGTATAAATGCATTCTGGCAGCTCCTGTAGATACTACAGTCATAGCAACTGAAGACTCAGAAAAGAAAATAATTGCCTCCAAAGTCCTTGGCACTGTCAAATGTTTCAATATCAGACACTGATATTATTTTATCAGTGGAAATGACATTAAAAAGGCAGCATTACTGTCTGTTTTGCCACTGTACTTTCAGGACCATGGGGCCTTTCCATCTGACTTGCAACTGAAACCTTCCATATATCTCTTCCATTAGAATATTAACTCCTTGACAGTATGGAATGTCTTGCTTTTCTATTTGGATCCCAAGCACTCAGCACAGTCCCCTGTACATAGCAAGTGATTAATGAATGTTTCATTCATTCATTCATTCATTCATTCATTCATTCATTCATCCATGCATCCATCCATCCATTCATTCATTCATTCTGGGGTTTCTGAATATCAATGATAATTGTACTAGCAAGGTGTGAAGGTTTGGAGAGATGGAAATTTTTGATGGATCAAAGTTGGATAACAAAGGACACATTTCCTAAGTAAAATGCGCTGCTATTGGAAATCTACAAGTGGAGGCCAGCTTACCACTTGTAGAGAATGTCACATTGAGAATTCTTGCCCAAGTAATTGATGGGCATGCATCAAGACTGTCCCAGCAGGCCTGTTCCTGCAGTACAGAGAGAGAATCAAACCACTTTGGCTCCATCCCTGTCCTATATTCTTCCCCACACCCAGTCTGCTGGTAGTGACTGACAAGGATTCAGAGTGACAGCTGGTAAATCCTATTTTCCTTCTACCTCAACCATCTCTCCTTACTTCTTAACTTTTTCAAGATAATCTTGATTATTATTTTGAATACATTTCATTGGATACAAAAGAAATGGAAAGTTATTGCTCTATGTCAAAACCCTTGGGAAGGTCCAGAGGCTGTCCTCCGCAAAAAAGGATCTCTCAGAGCATGCAAAGCTGGGCTCTTCCTCACTGGGCAGAGGGAGGCATTTCCCACATGCAGCAGTCTCACCTCATGCCAAGGCTGGCAGAAGAGCCACATTAGTCCAGATCCAGTCACCAGAAGCAAAAAACTAGATTATATAGTGTCTGGCAAGCCTCTTTTCACTTCTAATGTAATTCAGTCCATTAAGTGCTGCCTCTAGAGTCAGGGAGACCTGAGTTCAAATCTAGTTTTGAACAGTTCCTACTGCTGTGATGCTGGGAAAGTCACTCATTCAGCTTGTTTCCTCATCTATAAAATGGGGATAATAACAGCACCTCTCAGCCAGGGTCGTTGCAAGGATCAAATGAGATAACAACATAGTATAAATGCTGTTATTATTAATAGTATTACTGTATATTGTCTTTCTGACTCCATTGTCTAAAGGGTTAATCTCTCTGTTGTGGAGGGTGGGAGAAGGAGGGAAGGTGACAAGGAAAATGGGGGGGGGGAGTTTCTCTAAACCCATTGCCTCTGCTCCTAGAACCTGCTAAGGGGCAGTGGTCAGAGGGAAACAGAGGGAGAGAAAGATATCAAGTGTAGTAATCAGAATGAAAAATGGAGCTTCGGTTACTTTAAACAAGAGCTAATTCATCACAAGAACGAGTGGATAAGTAGCTGAGTTTCAGACGTTCAGTAAGTTCCCCGTTCTGCTCCAAAAATTATTCCACCCCTGTCTCCATGCTCCCATAAATCATCCTCTTCTTCACATCGGCTCCGATTACCAATTACTCCTGCCTACAACAGGCTTTCCCTGCCCAATACCATCGGATGGGGCCTTGCCTTTTAATTTTACAAATGCCTTCCCCCCCCTCCCTTCTTCCCTCCTTTCTTCCTTCCCTTCTAGTCCTTCTAGTCTTTACTTTTCTTTCAGTGTTTCTCTCTCTTTCCCTCTCTCTCTCTTTCACACACACACACATACACACACACTCTCTCTTTTTCACACACACACACACTTTCACACACATGCATACTCTCTCTTGCACACACACTTTCACACATACATACACATTCACTCTCTCACACACTTTCACATACATACACTCACACAATCATACACATTCTCTCACACACACACACTCTCACACATACACACTCACTCTCACACACAAACACACACTCTCGTATACACGCACACATTCTCAGACACACATTCTCTCTCACACACACTCTATCACACACATATATACTCACACACAATTTTCTCTCTCACACAATACACACTCACACACAAACATACTCACACACAAACATACACAGTCTCTTACACACATACACTCTCTCTCTCTCTCTCTCTCTCTCTCTCTCTCTCTCTCTCACACACACACACACACACACACACACACACACACACACACACACGTCTGGGAGAAAAATCCCAGAGAATGATCAGGGGGACCCTGGGTGGAGATCGGAGTGAGATTACTGTAAGAAAAAGAAAGACTGAAGGAAATAAGGTATCTTGATTCACACTGACTCTCACCTGACATTCCAACGCAGATTAAGAAAAGGGAAAGGTTTAAGAACTGGGATGCCAGTTTCAAAAAATCATACTGGTAAAGGCAAAGCCAGAACTAGGACTAGACATGGTAGGAAGAAACCTAGAAAAATAATAAAAAGAAAACTCATATTTCTATCATTCCTAGGCTAATAGATTTGGAGTTGGAGGCCGAGTGATACTAGAAAAAACTCTGAGTTTGGAGTAAGAAGACCTGGGTTCAAATTCCAACTCTGTCATAGCAAAGTACAAATGGCTCAGAATTTATAGTCAGAGGACTGGGTTCAAATTCTGACTCTAACACTTACAGCCTATATGAGCTTAGACAAGTTACTTTACCTCAAATTACATCATCTCTAAAATAAGCAGATTTGACTAAATGACTTTTACATTCTTTTCTAGTTCTAAGTCTATGATTTTACCTGTGTGACCTGAAGCAAGTCTTCAGACTTCAATTTTATGGGCCTCAGTTTCCCCTTTAGCAAAATGAAGGGGCTAAATTAGATTACTTCTAATTTTCTTTATAACTCTAAATACAGTTATATTAGAGGTTATATAATCCAACTCCTTCATTTTTAAAGATAAGGAAGTTGAGATTTAGAGAGGTGAAGTGATTCATTCCAGGTCATATAACTGGTAAATAGCAATTCTAGAAGTCAAATCCAGATACTTTGCCGTCAAATCCAATACCTTTTTCTTCCGGGACATCAACGCTTCTCCCAAATTTGTCCATAGCAATCCTGCTATAAGTAATATAAGTTGTTGTTGTTTAGTCATTTTCAGTCATGTCTGACTCTTTGTGACCCCATTGAGGGGTTTTCATGGCAAAAATGCTGGATTTTTTTTTTGCCATTTTCTTCAGCTTATTTTTAGATGGGGAAACTGAGGCAAACAGGGTGAAGTGACTTGCCCAGGGTCACACAACTAGTGTCTGAGGTTAGATTTGAACTCAGGTCTTTCTGACTCCAGGCCCTGCACTCTAGACAATGTGCCACCTACCTGCTACAAATATGTGTGGCATATGAAGGGCAGCTAAGGAGCACAGAGAATAAAGTGCCCAGCCTCAAGTCAGAAAGACTCATCTTTCTCAGTTCAAATCTAACCTCAGACACTAGTTATATGACCCTGGGTAAGTCACTTAACCCTGTTTGCCCCAATTTCCTCATCTGGAAAATGAGCTGGAGAAGGAAATGGCAAACCAGTCTAATATCTTTGCCAAGAACATGCCAAATGGGGTCACAAAGCCCCAGACGTGTCTGAAAAATGATTAAACAATGATCAAATCATAATAAAAGTACAATTCTGTTCAGATCTGCAGATAGAGACACATAAAGTAGCTTGCCCATTGTCTCAAGGGCAGTAAATGTCTGAGCCAGGATTTGAACCCAGGTCTTCTGATGACCCCAAGGGGCCAGATTCCAAGTCCAGTATTCTTTTCACTATACCATGTTACACACCTATGACACAACCCTCAAGAGAATCACAAGAAACCCTTTTTGATAATACATTTAAAGAAGAATGTGCTGGTTTCTAATGCCAGAAGATTCCACTTTCCACGGAGCACTTCCATGTATTTATGTTGTGACTCTAAACCAGATGATGAGTTGCAGTGATTACTGAAACCCTCCAGTGGCCAGTAAACACAGAGAACGCAATCAAACCTTGCCTCAGGCCCGTAAATGCCTTGTGTTGGCTCTTAGTAAAAGCATAGCTGTTCTGCCAGTTGACACAGCCCCAAGCTTCCCTCAAACTGGGGTGGTTACATAGTGAATGCCATTATCACTATTGTGGCCAAGCATAATAATAGATGTTTATTGGTTACTAGAAATTAAAGGAAGTGGACTACGAGCAGGACTTTCCAAATCCCCTGGAAAGACATCTTACTTTCCCTGGTAGTGCCCTCCTTTTGTCTTCTGATTTTCTTTTCTTTTTTTTTGGAAGGGGGAAGGAAAGGTAATTGGAGTTAAGTGACTTGCCCAAGGTCACATGGCTAGTTAAGTGTCAAGTGTCTGAGGACAAATTTGAACTCACGTCCTCCTGACTTCAGGGCCGGTGATTTTCTAAAATTGTTTCTCTCCCAGGTTAAGGACTGGGGTAGGCCACAGTGAAATAGGAGAAGGTGGCAGAAAGTCTGGGTTCTAGTCCAGGAATGTCACTCACTAGCTGTTAGACTTTTGGAAAATCAAATGTTTTTCTCTGGCCTCAGTTTCCTTATCTGTCCAAAAGACCATTCTATAAATAACATACATCCTGCCAGCTTCATAGGGTGCAGGAAGAAGATAAAGAATCAAATGAGAAAACAGATGTGAAAATGCCCTGAGATTTGCAAATGGACATGAAAATGTGAGGCAAGAATCATGAACTGGTGGGCAAGCAGCACTATAGTCCTGGCCATGTAGCAGACACTGAGTAAATGTTTATTGACTGACTGACTGTAGTGCCCACTTGTAGATTTCAAGGGCTTTTTTATTGTTCTTTTTTTTATACCTATTTATGATTTCATCAGTGTGATTCAGTACTCAGAAAAGTGCCCAGTGTTTAATAAATATTCATTGACTGGCTATTTTCCATTTCCATTGTGGAAATTCCATCTGCCCATACAGATGGGCAATTCATCTATGCATTACTTCTCTGAGCTCCAGTGTTCTCATCTGTAAAATGGGTGAACAATGCTTATATCTGCCTCACAGGGTTGTTGTGAGGACAAAATAAAGTAACAGGAATATATTTTGTTTTGTCTGGACTTATGTGTTCATAACGGTGGGGAACTCCCAGTGTATGGTAGATCATTCTGCAGATGTAGAAAGACAACCCATTTGTGATGCATATAGGCTTAGAGCAGCGGTTCTCAACCTGTGGGTTATGTTCAATTTGTGACAATGAAAATGCATCCTGCATATCAGATATTTACATTACAATTCATAACAGTAGCAAAATTACAGTTATGAAGTAGCAACAAAAATAATTTTATGGTTGGGGGGTCACTGCAACATGAGGAACTGTATTAAGGGGTCGCGGCATTAGGAAGGTTGCGAACCACTGGCTTAGGGGCTTTGTCTGGGACAATCTGAGGCTAAATGACTTGCCCATAGACACAATGTTAATTTTTTTATTGTTGAGTCTTGTCTCTCTCTTCAGGAATACATGGACCATACTTTCCATTCAGAATTTCTTGGCAAAGATGCTAGATTGGTTTCTCATTTCCTTCTCCAGTGGGTTAAGGCAAAGAGAGGTTAAGTGACTTTCCCAAGGTCACATAGCTAGTACATATTAGAAGCCATATTTGAACTCAGGTCCCCAGACTCCAGATCCACTGCCCTATCCACTGCACCACCTATCAATCTTCTAGGCAAACAGAAGTTAAGTGACTTGTCCAAGGTCACACAGTCAGTATTTGAGGCCAGATATGAACTTAGGTCTTCCTGACTCCAGGTTCAGCATTCTATCCCCTATAAGACCTAGCTGCTTTAGTATGGGACAAAGGTAAAACTTGAATCCAGGTCTTTCTGACTCTACCTCTAATCTTTATTCCTTGAGCCCCTCAACCTCAATTTATATTTTAGTGCTTAAGAGTTAAAGAACCAGGAACCCACAGGTTTTGATAGAACTTAAAGACAGATTTGAATACTCCATATTCTTTTATATTATCATATATAGGTACTGGGAAGTACAGTGGACAGAATACTAGGGCTTCTTTCTTCCTCGGTTTCATTGACTGTAAAACATGGAGCATGATAGTAACTACCTCTCAAGTTGTTGAGAGGATCAAATGAAATAATGTTTGTAAGGCATTTAGCGTAGCATCTGATACATAGTTGGTTCCTATTAAATATTTGTTTCCTTCCCTCTATTTATTTGTTCTCTTTCTAGAATGACAATTTCATTGGCAATTACTCACTTTATAAATGGAAGAAACCAACAGTCGCCATGGAATTAGGGGAAATATATTTGTATGTTCTGTTTCTAGAATGATAATTTCATTGGCAGTTACTCACTTAATAAATGGAAGAAACCAACAGTCTCCATGGATTAGGGGAAATCAGTGTAGAAGGGTCCCAGTCCCCAGAGAGAAGATGGCATGCTACTTTGGATACCACCTAGATGAGGGCATGATTTCAATCCTCTCCACTTGGATAACCAAGATAAAAGTAAACAATAATCTCACCAGTTAGGCTTAGGCAGGAGTTATTTCCATTTCACAGATGTGTATGGGGTGTTCAAGTAGGACTAGCACATCTGATGTGAGGGCTTCTCAGGCTGTGCATCCACTTTTGGTGTCTACCTGTCATCTGACTCTACCTGTGGCTCCTAGAAGTGGCATGTGTAGCAACCACACTCTGGTAAATGGTTTCAGCAGATAGGTTAAACCAGATTGAGGGTAACTGACAGACCTCAAACCCTTCAGTGAGAAGGTTATGTCTACTCTAAGCATGTGAAGACTTCTCCTGGTAGAATGGGCAGATGAGAACAATTTATTCCAGTGCCATGAAGGTGGCTGAAATAGGCATTGTGGAGCACTTAGAGCTTGGTTGGACATCAAGGATTCCAAGGTCATCTATTACAACCCAGATCATTGCCAGTTGTCCTGACTTTCATCTTGCCACTGGACTTTGATGACTCTGGAGGAGACAGTGAGGCACGCAGCTTTGGGCAGCTCTGCCTCCCTTAAATCCAATTCACGCATGAATCAAGATATCACCCCCATGATGTCATTGTTCCTCTTCTAAAATGAAGAGCAAATAACAACAACAAGTAAGCCACCAAGACATCAAAAGACACACATGGACCACACAGGCTGGCAAATAACAGTCTTCCAACAACTGGAGGTGCCCTTCCATGGGACCAGTAGGTAGAATCACAAAATTGAAACGATCTACATTTACTGAGCAAATATATGAAATGTATGTAATATAACCCATTTAATGTATCATTCACTTACCCTTTTACCTCTATAATTTACATTTGTAAGTCCAAAGTCACTCACTGCATCCTGGGCCAGCACCGATCGCCTTGATCTTTGTCTTGCCACTGGACTCCAATGACTCTGGTCGAAGGAGAGAAGCTGATGATTTTGCACAGCTCTGTGTCACATAGATCTAATTCTAAAGAAGTACAAGACATCACTCTCCTGATGTCATTGGTCCTCTTTGAGAATGAAGGATGAACAGCAACACAAGCTGCTTTAATCTCCTCTAATTTGAGGGATAGGTCTCAGAGAAGGAAAGTAGCAAAGAAATGGCTACAGAAACAAAGTATATCAATAAAAGTTGTGTGTGTGTGTGTGTGTGTGTGTGTGTTTAAAGAAAGCATTACTGGCTACAAACAACAAATTACTGTGTAGTGAAAAGAGTGCTGGACCTGAAGTCAGGAGACCCAGGTACAAACCCCAGCCCTGAAGCTCGCTGTTGAGCCTTAGCTTTTATATTTGGAAAATGTGGACAATAATCATTGCAATACCTAGATGCCGGGGCAGGAAAAGTACTTTAAATAATAGTAGCTAATATAAGCTAATAGTCACACTTCCCATTATTACTATTGTTAATAGTAACACTTATAGTACCTAATACACCTAATAGTAACAGTTAATAGCAATAGCTATTATTACCATTGCTAGTAGTAACACTTACCATTACTATTGGTAATAGTAACACTCATTCTTGTTCCTATTATTGATAGTAACACTTCCAATACTATTATAATAGTTAATAATAGCACCTAATAGCAACAGTTAATAGTAACAGCTATTATTACCACTGTTAATAGTAACACTTACCATTGCTATTGGTAATAGTAACACTTCTTATTACTATTGTTACTAGTAACACTTATAGTACTATTATAATAGTTAATGGTAACACCTATTAGTAACAGTTAATAGTTAATAGTAATACCTATTATTACCTTTGCTAGTAGTAACACTATTATTACTATTACTAATAGTAACCATCATCATTATTACCAATGCTCAAGTTAAAGTACCATAGAAGTATGAGCTGTTATTAAAGCTGCCATCCCCAAGTAGTTGACTGAGATATACTCTAGACTTTGAAACCAATTGCCACTGACAAGGCCACACCCTTTAAAGGCTCAAGATTGGGGTGCCTAGGTGGTGCAGTGAATAGATCACCAGCCCTGGAGTCAGTAGGGCCTGAGTTCAAATCCAGCCTTAGACACTTAACACTTATTAGCCAGCTGACCTTGGGCAAGTTAATTAACCTCAATTGCCCTGCCTTTCCCCTTCCAAAAAAGCAAAAAATTTTAAACTCAAGATCCCCACCAGTGGAGAGTGAATAGCATTTCCCTTCCTCCTCAGAGACTACAATGTCATCAAGTGTCCTCACCCCCATGTAGCCTCTATGTTTTGGAGAATTGTGAAGTAGTTCATAGGCACATGCATGCACGTGCACACACACAGAAACACATGCATACATGCATACGTGCCCATACATGCACACACACATGTGGAGGAAATATTGTAGCAGAAGTTAAATTATACTTGTGGGGTGAGGTGGGGGGAGGTACAGTTGCAGTGTAATGGATTTGAGTACATAAGGTCTGGATTCAAAATCCGGCTATTTGCTAGATATTATTTATTAATTAAGTTATTTGTTAATATTTAATTTATTATTATTGCTATTGATCATTTACTATCTAGCTTTGTGATCCTGGACAACTTGCTTAATCCCTCTGAGCTTCATTTTCCTCATCTGTTTTTTTAAAAAAGGACAGTAAAACCTATACTGTTTGTATTACAGAGATATTTTAAGGACCAAAGGAAATATAGAAGAGAATGTGTATATATAAAGGCAAAATACAAAGTGTTATAGGGCAGCAAGGTGGAACAGTGGGTAGAGTGCTGGGTCTGAAGTCAAGAAGACCTGAATTCAAAGCTGACCTCAGACACTAGCAGTGACCCTGGACAAGTCATTTAACCCTGCTAATCTCAGGTTTCCTCATCTATAAAATGAGCCGGAGAAGGAAATGACAAGCCACTCCAGTACCTTTGCCAAGAATACCCAAAGAAGGACATGAAAAGTTGGATGTTACTGAAATGACTGAATGATAGCAACATTATATTTTATAAATGTCACATATGTTATATTTCTATGTTATACAAATGTCCGTTACTATATTACTGTTGCTAATAGTAACAGTTACCATTATTACTATTGCTTATAGTAACAGCATTATTTCTATTCCTAAGAGTAATACCTATTATTACCATTGTTAATAGTAACCCTTACCATTATTACTCTTGTTAATCATCATTATTTAGCTTGCTAATCACATCAGCATTGTTACTATTACTAATAGTAATACTATTAACTACTATTACTATATTCCTATAGCTATAATGACCATTGCTAATAGTAACATTATTATTACTATTGTTAATAGTACTTGTTATTACTATTGCTAATAGTAACTTATTATTACTATTGATTTCACCATTATTATTATTATTGCTCATCGTAACACTTATTATTACCATTGCAAATATTAAACCATAATTGCTATTAACATTAGGAATTACTATCAATATGAGATAAGGAAGTGAAACCCAGAGGTCAAATGACCTTCATAACCTAAGGCCCCAAATTAGAATGAGTTGCCTCAAGAGATGCCCCCTACTTGGAGGTCTTCAAGAATAGAGTAGACAACCACTTGTCACCACTAAGATTCCTTTACAGTATGGGTTGGACCCTGAAGTATCTTCTAATTCTCAGATTTTAAGATTCTGTGATCATTTGAAATAGCTAGTGTTGAAATATTGGGGACTCAAAGTCGAGTCTTCTGAATCTAAATGTTAGATTGTTTTTTGACCAATCTAATATAAGCAGGCAAAGAATGGCAGATAAACCAATGAAGGTCATCCTTCAGTCAGGGGGCCTGAAAGCCATTGACCAACTGACCAGTGAAGTATTATTATTTACTTTTATGTTTTTTCACCTCCAATTTGAGTGTGAGATCCTTGAGAACAGGAATTGTCTTTTTTCTATTTGTAACCCCAGAACTTAGCATGTCACATAGCAAGAACTGAAATTATTGTTGCAATCATTCATTTATTAATTCAGAATATGGGATAGTCTATAGTAGAAGAGTAACAAGGCACACATGACCCAAGTACTTTCTTTGGTCTGCTTGGGGATCAGGGGAGAATGATACAGAGAAGGATATTGACATTGTCACTGGCCTTCAAAGAGATTACAAGTAGAAAACTGGGAACAGAAACTAGCCCTCTCCTAGAAATGAAGGAAAGGAAAAGAGACCAAACATGCAGATTGCAGATAAGGCAGGCTAGGGCTAAAGCAACATTGTCAAGAAAAGCAACTGCTTCCCGAGTGATGAGGTGAGCAAAATCAATAAGGAACCTTCAGTGACTCAGTATGAGGCTGTCTATTCAAGGTTGTTTTTAATGAGAAAAGAAAAGGAAGGAAAATGTATGCAATTACGAAGTAATAATAAAAAAATAGGTAGAAGGTCACTTAGAAAAATTAAATACCACGTGCTGACATAAATCAAGATGCTGGATGGCATGCATATAGAAGGTTTTAAAGAGTATTAGCTAATGAACCTATGTAATTCCTGGTAAGTAGTTTCAGGAAGCTAAGATGAACTGGAAGAGTGAAGGCTCTGGAGATTTCAGAGGTTCATGGCCAAGCAGTTAGATATGGGAAGCATCCTGGTTTAATGAGAATGGAATTAGAAGACTTAGATGGGAGTCTGCTCTCTGCCACTTACAAGCTGTGATTTCATCTCCAAATCTTAGTTTCTTTATCTGAAAAGTGGGGATAATAATACAGTATTTATATAACCTACCACATGGGATTGTTGGGAGGATCCATGCAATGAAGCATGTAAAATGTCTTATAGACATATGGAGTTATGCAAATACAAACCTCTGCCCTGATCAAACCACATCTGGAGAGCCAGGTTTAGTTCTAGATGCATTGATTCCATAAGGACATTGAAAAATTGAAACATATTCAGAGTAGAGCAACCAGTATGCTGAGGGGCCTTGCCACATGAGAATTGGTTGAAAGAGCTAGGAGTATTTAACTTATACAGAAAAAGACTTGGGGAGGAGAGCATAATAGTAGTCTTTTAAGTATCTGAAGAACAGGTACATGGAAGTGCAATGAGCATTAATCTGCTTGTGCCCAGGTGGAGCCCTGGGCCTAGAATCAGGAAGACCTGAGTTCGAATCCAGCCTCAGACACTTACTAACTGTGTGATCTCAGGTATACAGAGTGTGCCTGTCTATCTCCTTTTCCTCAACTGTAGAATGGGGATGATGATGATGACAATGATGATAATAATAACAATAATAATAATAATAAAACAATAATAACTCCTAGGATTGTTGTGAGCATCATACAATATTATATTTTTTAAGTGCTTAGTACAGTGCCTGGTGCAGTGATATATAAATGCTCTTGTTCCATCCATCCATCCATCCATCCATCCATCCATGCATCTATCTATCTATCTATCTATCTATCTATCTATCTATCTATCTATCTAAGTTCCAGAGAGCAGAACTAGAAGAAAGAGATAGAAGTTTATAGAATTATAGATCTGGAGCTAAAAGAAACATGAAGGCCATCAAGTCCAGCCTCCTTATTTTGCTGGTGAGGAAACTGAGGAACAGAGAGGTTAAGTGGTCACACAGCTTATAAAGTAACTAAGGTAGATTTGTACCTACATCTTCATGACTACAAATACATCACTCCATCCACTACTCAAATTAGAGTTTGATAAGATGAACAAATTTACTAATTAATTATTAAAACTATTCCTATTGACTAAGGAGATGGCAAGATTTCTATCACCAAAAGACTTCACCAAAGATTTTATCCAGAGGATTCCTATTCAGATATGGGTTGGAGAAGGAAAGTTTTGAGCTTCTGAGGTATTTGAGCTACAAAGACATTTTAAGGATCAAAGGAAATATAGAAAAACGTGGATATATAAAGGCAAAATACAAAGTGTTATAGGGCAGCAAGGTGGAACAGTGGGTAGAGGGCTGGGTCTGAAGTCAAGAAGATCTGAAATCATATCTGACCTCAAACACTAGCAGTGACCCTGGGCAAGTCATTTAACCCTGTTTATTTCAAGTTTCTTCATCTTCCTCATCAAGATATTTCAGCCTTTAAAAATAGAAAGAAAATTAGTATGGTAAATTTCCCAAGTTGAATCATGAGTCCAGTCCCTGAATAAACCAAAAGAAAAATCTTATAGAATGTTAAAACTGAGAGTGACCTTAGAATTCACATAGTTCAATCTCCTTTTACATTAAAAGAAACTGAGGCACAGAGAGGTAGAGTGACTTGCCCAAGGTCACACAATTAGGCAGCAGAGATAATATTAGAACCATTACCAGCGATGGGGAACCTGCAGTCTCAAGGTCACATGTCCTCAAGTGCAGTCCTTTGACTGAATCTAAACTTCACAGAACAAATCAAGACCTTGCCTAGCCCTCTGCTCTTCTTCTAGACACAAATTTAAAATGAATGAATGAATGTTTGGAGAGCAAATAATCTAGTATTCTGAGGTCATTCCATCAGATTGACCCCAAAAAACCCACACCAAGAACTCCACCATACCCTTTTGATTCTAATGAGTCTGTAGCATTTAACAGATTGAGGAATTGCCAAAGATTTTGTGTGTTTTTCAGAAAAATCTTTGATTCAGAGTTTTGTGAAAACTGACTTTCAAAAGTAATTTAAATTAGCACAGACAAGTCACTGTCACAAAGAGAAAGACAGAAAGGATACAAACAAGGGTAGTAATAGATGGCCAGCAGCAAGCTGGGGAGGCCTCATGGCAAAGAGGGCTCTGGGCTCCTTGGCATTCTGCTCAAGGGGAGGTTTGTGTCTGTACTCAGAGGTTCATGGTCAAACAGTTAAATATGGGAAGCATCCTGGTTTAATGAGAAAGGAATTAGGAGGCTTGGATAGGAGTCTGCTCTCTGCACTTACAAGCTGTATCCCCCATTGAGGACAAATGACTTAATCTCTGAGTCTTAGTTTCTTTATCTGAAAAGTGGGGATAATAATACAGTATTTACATAACCTCCCTCATGGGATTGTTGTGAGGATCTATGAAATGGAGCGTGTAAAATGTTTTATAGCCATATGTAGTTATGCAAATGGGGTAACTATTGGTAGTAATTGAAGTGTAGGAGCAGTAAATAGGGGTGATGCAAACCTTCAAGCAGGAGTCCTTAACCTTTTGGGTGTCATGGACCCCTTTGACGGTGAAGCCTATGGATCTCTTCTTTGAATTTTTTTACGCAGAACAAAACATAGAATTGCAAAGGAAACCAATTATATTGAAATAAGTTATCAAAATATTAAAAGAACAAGCTCATATTAAGAACTTTTGCCCTAGATAAAACTCAAATGATGGGAGGTACAGTCAGGAAAAAAACACATGCTAAAAACTATGAAGTCATAGGAAGGAAGGAAGGAAGGAAGGAAGGAAGGAAGAGGGAGGGAGGGAGGAAGGAAGAGGGAGGGAGGGAGGAAGGGAGGGAGGGAGGGAGGAAGTAAGGAAAGAAGGAAGGAAGGAAGGAAGAGGGAGAGAGGAAGGAAGGAAGGAAGGAAGGGAAAAAAAACATTTATTAAGTACTATGTGCCAAGAACTGTGCTCAAGCCCTGAGGCTACAAGTATAAAAAATAAGGACATTACTCACCCTCAAGGAACTTACATTCTAAAAGGATGAACCAACACATAGAGGGAAGTGGTGACTAGTAAGAAGTATTTTGGTTTTTCAAGTTATAGTAATGATGAATGGAGCCTTAGAGGAGTAGTTTAACACATCAGGAGCAATGACAAAATTTATTTGGTTATAAAGGGAGAGACTTTCATCTAGCTGGATTAGTGATGGGTGGCAGATATTCACATCCTTGAGGTAGGTGATGGTGAAACAGATCCTCTGAGTCTAGTGACCAAGAAATAGTGCTAGTGAATCCTAATGGGGTGCCAATGAAGAACACCTCTCCCTAATTATTCCTATCATATAATAGAGTATTGCATAGTGGATGGATGGGGGACATGTAACCAGGCAGGCCTGGATGTGAATCTCTTTTCAGGACTTATTTTCTATTTGACCCTGGGCAAGTCAATTTCTCTCAGGCTCAGCTTCGTCATCCATAAAATAGGCCTGATAATAAAAGCACTTGCACCACAAAGTTATTGTGTTCTTTCCATTGATCCCTGTACTGCTTAAAAAAAACTTCAAAGACTCCTCATTACTTATTTGGAGAAGCTTTCTTCAAGCCAAATGTCCCCAGTTCCTTCAATCTATCCAGACTTTTTTAGTTGATAATTAAGGTTGTCTGCAATCTAGTCCCAAACTGAATCTCCAGACTTATCTTAAGAATATTAGTCCCCTATGCTGCAGACTACTCCTCTTTCCCCATGTAAATCTTCATTCCACCAACAGCCTTACCACCCCGTAATATAACTCCCACACTTTGGGCCCCTTTTCCAATTCATATTCTTCTTGTGTCCAACTCTTAATGACCCCATTTGGGGTTTTCTTAGCACATACGTGGCGTTTTGTCATTTCCTTCTCTGGGTCATTTTACAGATGAGAAAATGAGGCAAACAGGGTTAAGTGACTTGCCTAGGATCACATAGCTAGTAAGTGTCTGAGGCCAGATTTTAACTCAGGAAGATGAGTCTTTCAGACTCCAGGTTCAATACTCTATCCACTGTGCCACTTTGCTGCTCCAGCTGATGAACCTCTGTTTTAAGGAAGTGTTCAAACCAGGCATGCTCACTGCTTCACCCCATTTCCAGCTTCACTCCTAACTCTGTACATGTCTCCATCTTGCCCCTACGTATCTGCATCTCACTCTTGAGCCCCTTATAAATATTGTCTTCCTCCATTTGAATGTAAGCTCCCTGAGAGCAGGGACTGTCTTTTCTTTTGCTTGTATTTTTATTCAGTCAACTTTTAGGTGGGAAAATAGCAGGATGGAAGAGGAGAGGCTTTGTCTGATGCCAACAGCTAGATCTATTTTTGCACACCTTCTTCTCAGTTGTGGAAACTACAAGGTGAAGGTATTGGGAGCTAAGTGGGGTTGCTTAACTGTTGGACCAAGAGTGGACCAGTTAGCTGCTGCTGACATCAATCTGAAGCCCCAGCTATTATTGTTCAGTCATATCTGACTCTTTGTGATCCCATGGACCATAGCACTCCATTCCAATGCCATAGCTTTTAGCATTTCAATACAGGCCATGGGGTTTTCTTGGCAAAGATACTGGAGTGGCTTGCCATTTCCTTCTCCAGTGGATCACTTTGTACAACTCTGCCTCACTCAAACCCAATTCACATGCAAGTCAAGCCATCACACTGGTGATGTCATTGGTTCTCTTTGAGAACAAAAGGCCAACAACAACCACCACCTTTGGTCAGAACTCTCCACTATCACCTGTCTCTGTTGAGTAACCCAGAACAGCATGCATCATAGTTTCATTGAGCTACACAAGTTTCTCTGCTATGGCAGGGCAATAATCCAGGAGGGGGTTTGTTATAGAAAAAATTAAAAACAGCACCAGAAGAGCCTCCTGGTCTGAGGAAGTCTGTCCCCCTCCAGCTTTAGGCTCCTCACTAAAAGTTATCCCCATTCCCCATCTTCTTTTGATTCATTGCAAAGCTGGTCAGTCTGACCAACTTTGGGTCTCATGACTGGTGGGGAGGGGGAAATATTACTGGCCATCCCTGAAAGCACAGCATATAGCTTCCTACTCATACAAAGGGAGTTGGTAATAATCGTTTGTTTTTCTATAGCATTTTATAATTTACAAAGCATTTTCCATGCAGACACCCTGGAAATACCTCAGTAGATACTATGGTCAGAGACTGTGTATGTGTGAAGTTATTCTCCCTTCCCCCCATTCCCAGGGATCTGTGCTAGGGTACCAATAGGGGGTCACCATCTTCTGGGGGAAGTGATCTTCTAACCTTCCTACTTTATGTCTTTCAACCTTTTTCCTGCCCTGAACTTTTTGCCGCCTTCTCTGAGGGACATCTCTCAAGGACCCATTTTCTCTTACTGTCATCATCCCTATCCACCACATTTCTGTTCCTTTGCCTCTTCCTAGGGCCTAAGGCGTTTTGGAGTCTGCTATGTCACAGGAACAGGGATCAGAATCTCTAAAGCATCTGCCATCTCCCTTTCCCACTCAACTGTTGGGTACCAGAATTTGAAGGTATAACTCTGCCTAGTTCTCTTCCAAACCCTAACAGGTGCTACTACGATGGTGTGGGTCAGAGAAAGGAAACAGAAGCCAGTACAGAAGAGGAAGTGAAGGAGAAGGGAATGGCTATAGGCAGTCTAAAGGGACCTGAACACTTACATACTATCTTGGAGCTTTGGTAGAGTCTACCTATCATGGTCACCTAGGGAGGTTTCTGTCACATTTATTCCATGACTTGAAAACAAATAACTGTCTAGAGCATTGTCTTAGAAGCTCTTAAACCAGTCCTTGCCTGTTTCCATCACAAGAGAAAACCAATTAAACTGCCTTAGAGGGACTGCTGGTGCTGGGCAGAGATGGTCTAAGTATGAGTAGTTTGGGCAGGAGCAATGAAGAGGGACTCTGTAGGTAGAAGCTCTGGGAACAGTAGACAACTGGGCCAATTCTCAAATCCTTTACCTACCTCAATGACAAAATAACCTATAGCTCCACTTGCCTCAAATCAGGAAATTTCTTAGTGTTTGAAGTATTCCACAAACTGGTCCCAGCCTACCCTTCTAGCTTCGTCTTCTATTGCTGTCCTATGTGAATCCTTCAATTCCAGCCAGAAGAGTCTGATCATTGCCATTCAAATATACCTGGCCCTTTGCTGACTCCCTGCCCTGGTTTAGAACTATTTGGTCTACCTGGAAGGCCTTCACCCCTCTCCTTGAATTATAGAAATCCGGCTTAGCCTTCAACCCCTACCCTT
This sequence comes from Pseudocheirus occidentalis, assembly GCA_028646575.1. Classification (NCBI taxonomy): domain Eukaryota; kingdom Metazoa; phylum Chordata; class Mammalia; order Diprotodontia; family Pseudocheiridae; genus Pseudocheirus; species Pseudocheirus occidentalis. The sequence continues at coordinate 187,756,107 of CM053598.1, forward strand.
CACTGTTTACCTCCTGCTTCTAATTCTTTGACCACTCCAACCTCCACATGCTCTCCTCCCTTGTGTTGGAGTTATCACATCTTGCTTTGCATTGTAGTGATTGGTAATTTCCTTTTATAATAATGGCAATCTTGACTATTCCAGAGTCCTGGATCGACGATGGGCATATTTGAAGCATAATTCAGATTCAGTCGTCACGCAGCTTTGGACAACCTTGTGACTCTGTGCCTCAGTTTCTCCTCAATGCCCTCTACCTCACAAAGCAGGGACTCTGTCCAGCTCAGCCATCATTTCTAGTGGAGCTTTTCTAATTTCTTCAGTCATTTCGGTTGCATCTGACTCTTCACGGATTTTTCTTGGCAAAGATCCTGGAGTGATTTGCCATTTCCTTCTCCAGTTCATTTTACAAATGAGGAAACTGAGGCAAACAGTGTTAAATTACTTGCCCAGAGTCACACAGTTAGTAAATGGCTCAGGCCAGATCTGAACTCACAAAGATGAACCTGACTACAGGCACAGAATTCTATCCATTATGCAGAACTTCATGGCTTGTAATAAATAGATACCAAGGAGGCAGGACACTGTTTTTCCTGAAGCTGGTATTACAGAGAATTATCCTGGGGAAAATATTTAATAGCCATTCCACCTTCCATACACAGCCTCCTTAGGGGTCCTGTTAGCTCCTTCTTTTGGAACAGTCATCGGGGTGGACAGAGCCCTGAATTTGGAATCTGAGGAACTGGGGTTAAATCTATTCAATGTATTTCTGCTACCTGTGGCCTTGAGCAAGTCACAGACTCTCTAGGAATCTATAAATTAACTTTTGTTTGTTTTTTTTTGTTTAAATAATTGATTTCTACAAGATTTTGAGTTACAAATTTTTCTTCCTGTCTTTCTCCTACTCACCACCCCAAAATAGCAATCTCACTATATACCCCTTCCCCCAATCTGCTCTCACCTACATCTTCCCCCATCACCCCTCTGACACTCTAGGAATCTATAAAATGAGGGGATTGTGCTAAATGACTTATAAAGACTCTTTTAACTCAAAATTCTATGATTCTAAAGTGTTGCCCTGCCCTGAGACTGGGAATTGGGATGTCACAAAAGGTAATGATTGGAAACCATTGTAATTGAAGCTGTGTGACTATTTAGAGCTTACCTAAGGTAATAGGATTAGAGTTCTAAGGCTGAAGATATATTGTTCAACTCCTTTATTTTAAAGATGAGGAATTTGAGGCCTAAGGAAGGTAAAATGACTAAGTCCAGAGGCAGGATTTGAACCCAGGTCCTTGGACAATGGAGGCAGTACTCCTTCTACTATACACTCTTCCATACAGAGTAAACAATCCAAGCTCTGGCACTTAAAAGGAAATAGAAGCTCCCAAAATCTCTCTGCCCCCCCCCCCACACAAACATACACATACACATACACACACACAGGCAAGAATGCAACCTCCCCTCGCTTCTTGTAAGTCCTTTAGCAGGGAATGAGGCCTTCATTTCCACAACTGCAAGGACTCAAATACAAGTACCCCTGAGAGAAATACTTGTTATGACTGTAAGTGCACTTTAGGCTCCAAGGCTGAAAGCCACCTTGGGTTTCTGGGGCTCAGAGATGGTCAGGATATCTAACTTAGCCTCTATAATCTGACTGCTAGGCTCTGGGCCGTTTAACATGTTTTATCAATAACTTGGATAAAGACACAGATGATATCATATTTGTGGATGACAGAAAATATGTTGGGTGGTAGAATCAGGCTCTAAAAGAGAGAGATGAACTCAGTGGATGAGAACAATTGGACCAAATCCAATAAAATGAAACTGAATAGGGATAAACATAAAGACTTCAGCTTGGATTCAAAAGGTCAGCTACACAAACACAGGACAGGAAGGAAGGAGACGAGCATTTATTAAGTGCCAACAATGTACCAGTCACTGTGTTCATCACTTTGAAAATATTAGCTCATTAGATCTTCACAACAACTCTGGCAGGAAGACACTATTATTATAAACAGAGGCAGCTAGGTGGTGCAGTACAGTCAGGAAGACTCAGCTTCCTGAGTTTGACTTTGGCCTCAGACACATACTGGCCATGTGACCCTAGACAAGTCACTTAACTCTGTTTGCCTCAGTTTCCTCATCTGTAAAATGTATTGGAGAAAGAGATGACAAATTACTTCAGTGCTAAGAAAACCCCAGTTGGGGTCACAGAGGGTCAGACATGACTGAACAACTAAACAACAGGAGGGCAGATCAAGAAGCAATGGGTGGAAGACATAGAGTGGTAATGTTCTCTTAGAATCATTAGGAAGCTTTCTTGACATTAAACTGCACAAAAGTGGAACAGGTTGCCTCCTAATGATTCCTGCCCCTGGAGGTCTTCAAGTTACTGAATATCCCTGCTGTCACAGAGGGATTCCAGTTCAGCTGAGCTAAAATGATTTTAGGTCCAGGCTAACTCTAGGATTCTTTGATTTTTCCATACTTTTCCAACATAACACACAACATTAACACTTTATGTTCTAGCCCAAATGGCCTTCCATTCTTCTTGCCTTGGCCTTCCTGACCTCATCAGAATCATGTCTCTGCATGGAAGGGATTTTTTCCACAACTTGATGTATTTCAATCCTTCTCTTCCTCTTAGACCCAGACTGAGGGACCAGCTCCATGAATTTCCCTGACCCCTGTAACC
>CM053598.1:187766069-187784814 GCA_028646575.1 Pseudocheirus occidentalis
TGTCTTTTGCCTTTCTTTGCATTCTCAGTGCTTAAAATAGTGCCTGGCAGATAGTAGGTGCTTAATTAATACTAACTAGTTGACAGACTGAATTTCATTTCACACTGTCAATTCATGTTTGAAGTCCACTAAGACCCCCAGATCTTTTTCAAACAAACTGCTCTATTTTGCACATCTTGTCTTTGTGAGGCCAATTTCTTTAACCAGAGTGAAAGATTTTGTATTTAATTCTCTTAAAATTTTCTTATCAAACTCTGCTTCATCCTCTCAAATTTATTGTCTGCAAATTTGATAGGTAAGCCATCTATGTCTTAACCCAAGTCACTAATAACAATAATAATTATCAGAGTCATGCACGGATCCCTGGCTTTTGTTCCTGCCTTCCTGACAAACTAGACCAAGCATCATTTTGTGATTATGAGTCATATTAAGACTATACTATACTTGTTTTATCTTCTTCATAGTGTTACCCTAAAGTTCTAAGAGGCAAGAAAAAAATGATTAAAATCTACAACTGGAAAAGGTGATCTAGTTGAACCCCTTCATTATACAAAGGAGAAAATGAAGTCTAGTAAAAGGAATAACTTTCACATGGTCACATTGGTAGCAAGTGGCAAAGATAGAAATCCAAATTGGACCCTCTGAAACCAGGTTCAATGCACTGTTGGCCATACCAGGTTACTCAGCAACCATTTGAGAAGGCAGTCTTATGATGATGATGATGGTGGTGATGATGATGATGATGATGGTGGTGGTGGTGATGATGATGATGTCAACAGTTAGCGTTTATACGCTACTCTCTATGTTCCAGGCATTATGCTAAGAGTTTTATAATTATTATTTCATTCAGTCCTCACAATGACCCTGAGAAGTAGGTGCTATCATTATCCCCATTTTACAGATGGGGAAACTGAGGCAAAAATAGTTAAAAGACTTGCCCAGGGTCACAAAGCTAGTAGTGGCTGATGTCAGGTCTTTCTGACTCTGGGTCTGGCACTGTATGCACTGGTCCACCTAGCAGCTAACTCCTTCAGCAGTGTTGTCCACGAGATGATAAGGCAGATGGAGTACCAGACCTGAAATCAGACAGATCTAGATTCAAGTCCTGCCTCAGACACTTACTAGCATTGTCACTCTAAGCAAGTCGTCTAATCTCTCTCAGCCTGGGTCCTCATCTCTAAAAATGAAACCAATAATAGCATCTTCCTCCCTGGTTACTGTGAGATTCAAACGAGATAACATGTAAAATGTTTTATAAATGCTAGTTATAAATATTAGTGTTGCTGCTCATTATTCTCATCTGTGTCTTTTTGGAGCAAACATCCCTCTCCCGTAAGTTGTAAGTTGGCTTTAGTAGAGAAAAAGCTCTCCTATAGACTTTCGTGTTTGAAAGAATTTGTTAGTGAACGAGGGAAGCAGCCATAGGGAAAGAAACATGAAAGAGGGGGCCAGGATGTCTCTTACTCGCAATGTCTGATTGGGTCTGTTTGCGGCGCTCCCGTGAATCTTAGCAGCCAGCACGGCTGGGCAAATTGGGGCTACCACCACGGGAACACTTTGTTACTATGCATAAAGGAGGAACTAGGCGCTGTCCTAGACACATTGTATTTTAGCGTTTTTCTGCCAGTGGGCTGGGGCATTATAGGTGGGAATTTGGTCCTACAATATCACTACACATGGGTGTTCAGCCTAGCCTGGGAAGGTGGAGAAATGGTCAGGATTTGCATAGTCCTTTAATCCTCCAACGTGCTAACAGAGATGGATTACCCAGTCTAAGTACCAGGTCTGTAACTCTTAAGCTTATGGAAAGTCCTGGTTCAGCTCCTTTCAGCGTCAGCAACAGCCGTCATCCTCCAAGGCACATAAGCTGGGTGGCAGGCCAGCGGTTCACTTGTAGGCCAAGAAGGGGTCTTTTAGATGAGACCTTCGAGGAGGAGTGGGGATTTGCCCCAGAATCCAAACCCAGATTTCCTCGGGTGTGGAGTGACCTGCTCAGCTCTAGAGTATTAGCGGTGCATCCTACGACCTCTAGAGGGAGCTACTGAAATGGGACATTACACCGGACCCTCCTCTCCATGTCCCCTTGCCCGCCCCCGCCCCCCGCCCCAGGATTTAACTACTCCATATCAGAGGGGACCAAAAAAAAAAAAATCCTTTAACTTTATATTGCTCCCTTTACACGGAGGGAATTGCATTCAGGGCCTAGAGTTCTCTGGGAATAGGGAATTAAACCTCAAATTTATAGCGTGGGAAGGGCTAGACTTGGAGTCAGCAGGACCCGGGTTTGAATCCTGCCTCAGGTCACTTAAATCACCTTGGACAAGTCACATCTTTCAAATGAAATTTCTTCATCATTAAAATGAAAATATTAATAGCATCTGCCACGTAGGGTTGCTGTGAGGATTGAGTGAGCTTGAGGGTGTATGTGCATATGTGTGCGTATCTCTATGTCTCTGTCTTTCTGTCTCTCTGTGTCTCTGTCTCTCTCTCTCCAAACCTTAAAAATACTGTATAAGCAGGAGTGCCTAGATGGCTCAGTGAATAGAGCACTGGCCCTGGAGTCAGGCGAACCTGAATTCAATTCTGGCCTCAGACACTTAACACTTATTAGCTGTGTGACCTTGGGCAAGTCACTTAAACCCAATTGCCCTGCCTTCTCCCACCACAAAGCAAAAAAAAAAAAATGCTGTAGAAGTACCAGCTATTATACTTAGCAAGCACTTATTAAGTACTTTTTATATACCAGATACTATGTGAACACTGAGAAAATAAAGAAAAACAAAACCAATTCTCACCTCAAAGTGCTGAGATTCTAATGGGGAAGACAAGCCGCATAACTGGGTCCATACAACCCCTATGCAGACCAAGCAAGGGGCAGACCAAGCAAGGACTCCTCCTTTGGAAGGCAGACTGTAAGCTGAGTCTTCAAATGGAGCAAGGGGCTGACTGAGGAAATGGGCCAGACCATTCCAGGGCTGGGAAAAAGAGTGAGTGCTGTGTGAGAGAAGAAGCAGGTAGGCCAGTGTGGCTGGAACATGGAGCTCATGGACTGGAATAAAATGCAAGATTATTAGAAGGACAGGAGGAGCCAGGGCCCCCACCACCCCTGTGAAGGGCCCAAAGGCCACACAGGATTTTTTGACTTGAACTAGGCACTCCATTTCTCAGTTCTGGACATTTTATCTGGCTTTTCCCCATTCCTAGAATTCTCTCCCTCCTCTGGTCCTGACTGCCAACCTCCCAGGCTTCCTTTATGTCCCAATTAAACCCTCCCTTCTATTGGAAACCTGCCCTAACTCCTCTTAATTCCAGTGCTTTCCCTCAGTTCATTATTTCCTGTTTATCCTGTATATAGCTTGCTTTGTTTATTTTTGTTTGCATCTTGTCTACTCCATTAGATTGTAAGCTCCTGCAGGACAAGGACTGTCTTTAGCCTCTTTGTATCCCCATTTCTTATCATGGTGCCTGGCACATAGTGGATGCTTAATAAATGTTTATTATTTGATTGATCCTGGAGGTAATAAGGAGCCACAGGAGAGCTTTGCACCTTTTAAAACAGAGGATTCAGCAGGTTTAAGAGGGCTAACAGGGGCAGCTAGGTGGCATAATGAATAGAGCACCAACCCTGAAGTCAGGAGGACCTGAGTTCATATCCAGCATCAGATACTTGACACTTAACTAGCTGTGTGACCTTGGGCAAGTAGGCCAGTTAAAACCAGTTGCCCAACCTTCCCTCCTCCTCCAAAAAAAGGACTAATATCTTTTATTGTTATATCTAACATATTCCACTTTTAGATATATCTCAGAAAGGTATTGATTACTAAGAAGGAAAGGCAATCCTGTAGCAATGGCATGCCTAGGCAGAGTAGTTGTGTTGGGATGGCAAAGAGCAGACCCAGTAAAAGTCCATTGTAAAAATCCGATCCCAGCACTTTTTGATCTCCTGACCTGCCTTGAGTTAAACCCCATAAAGAAATTGCTTGGTGTTGAAATTCAGAAGTCCAGACTAAGATACTGGCCATACTATGGCCAGTAAAAATTTAGGATCTTTCTCCACTCTCTCCCTTCTTTCCTGGACAGGGGTTCGCCTTGACCGAGTTCGTGGAGGCCGCCAGAAATACAAGCGAAGGCTTGACTCAGAAAGCAGCACTTACCTGAGCTTACAGATTCCTCCTCCAGCCAAAAAGCCCTGTAAGTTCTAGCCACATACGGTGTCCCCCTGTCCCAAAATCCATTCTGCTTCCCTGACCCTGTGGTTTCCCCTAGAACTGATATTCTTTTCCATGGCACTGCCTTGTGTGTGTGTGTGTGTGTGTGTGTGTGTGTGTGTGTATGGGGGGGGCGTTGATTGAATATTAATGACTGCCATTCAGAGAGTGCTTGAAAATTTCACAGAGGTTGTTTCTGCTTCCTTAATTTGTATTCATTTTAGAGCTGGAAAGGGCTTTAAGGATCGCCGGGTCCAACCTCAATTCCTGAGAGCTGAGATAGCGGCCAAACAACAGAATGCAACCTTATATTTGTATAGAGCTTTCTGGTTTTAAGGCATTTTAATTTACTTAATTTTATTTATCCCAGTAGCAGTATAACTACTTGTCTTAGCACCTATAAGATACTCCCTCATTCTAGACCTCATGAACTCCTACTTGCCTCTTTTCTTACCTAGCCTTAATCACTGAATGGGTGTTGCCTCAGACAAACTGAGACCTGGGAAAAGACCTTAGCTTAAAAAGGTCAAAGACTCCCACTGCATCCAGGGCCATCTCCAGTGGTATTGATCTATATCTTGCCACTGGACCCAGGTGGCTCCAGAGGAGAAAGTGAAGCTGGTGACTTTGCTCAGCTCTGCCTCACTTAAATCTAATTCGATTGCAAATCATGACATCACCTTCCTGATGTCACGGTTCTCCTCAAGAACGAAGGACAAACAGCAACAACAATATTGGATCCAGAGAAGAGGCAAAAGGCTATTTATATCATCGCTACCAAAAGTCACAGTCTTTAGCCATGAGGGTCTTGCCCTCAGATCTCTTCTTTAGAATGTCACATCTACTCTTCATCTCTATGATGAATAGTAAAGGTCTCTCTAGTAAAGGGGCAGCTAGGTGGCACAGTGGATGGAACACCCAGTCTCAAGTCAGAAGACGTGAACCCAAATCTGACATCAGATTTGTTGTGTGACCCTGGGCAAGTCACTTAACCTCGTTTGCCTTAGTTTCCTCAACCTGTAAAATGAGCTGGAGAAGAATATAGTATAACCATTCCAGGATTCATGTCAAGAAAACCCCAAATGGGGTCATAAAGAGTCGGGCATAATTGAACAAAGGTCTCTGGGACTGATGCAGCTAAAAACATCACTTGACATATAAAGTTGTCTATATTGAGCCTTAGAGAAAAGGGAATACCTTAAAAAGTGGTTGATTCTGACTCCAGAATACTCCATCAAGGGAGACGCTGAAATCCAAAGCACAGATCCCATACAAATGGCACTCCTTTGGATATCGAGATGTTGCTAATGTCCAGGCTGAAGCTTTCTGACTCCTCCTCCTCTGTCTGCCTCCTGCATGCCCTAGGCTCTCTTTCTCTTTCTTCCCAGGTGCTCACATTTACCTCTTTGGCCCTTGCAGTGACTAAGATAGTCTCCCATCTCTTGGTGGCTGAGCCAGAGAAGATCTATGCCATGCCTGACCCCACCATGCCTGAGAGTGACATCAAAGCCCTGACCACCCTCTGTGATCTGGCAGACAGGGAGCTCGTGGTCATCATCGGCTGGGCCAAGCACATTCCAGGTAAGTCATTTCCATGGGATAAATGTGGATGGGATTCCTTGGACCAGAGGTAGGAAAATGATGGTCAAAACAAAACAAACGAACCCTCAGATACCAACACACCGAGGTTGGTGCTCCTGTTCCTGGGAGAGCCCAGGAGGGAATCCAAAAGGTTAATTTTAGGCCTTCGTTTCTTTTAAAAGTTGTAGAACAGACAGCCTGAGTACCAGTCCTGTTTGAGAGGACCTTGGGCAAGTCAGTTTTACCTTGTGTCTTTTCCCTATTTGCTGGTGGAAAGAAGTTTAGAACACAAATGCCTTATGAGTAAGGATTGTTTCATTTTTTCTCCCCAGTACCTGGTACATATAATTAATCAATAGCTCTTTTCACAACTCTGAGGTAGATAGGTAGTAGTACTATCATCCCCACTGTACAAAGGAAGAAACTGAGTTTGGTGATGGTGAAGTGACCTACCTGCCCAAGGTGAGACAGCAGCAGTCACAGTGCAAGTGCTATGAGTCTTGGAAGCAGTTCATGTACACAGAGACTTGATATCACCATCCCCCGGGTGGTGTTTTTAATTACCTTATATTCAGCAGAAAGAACTCAGAGAGCAGGTCCCTTAACCCCAGACAGCCAGAAGTATAGGATTTTCCTAACCTCTCTCTCTCCGCTGGGAACAGTGGAAAACTACAGACCAAGCGAGTCATAGGTTCTCTTGCCATTCTGCTGTCAAGAAGGGAAGGGCAAGGGGCGACTAGGTGGTGTGGTGAATAGAGCTCCAGCCCTGGAGTCAGGAGGACCTGAGTTCAAATACAGCCTCAGACACTTAACACAAAACTAGCCATGTGACCTTGGGCAAGTCACTTAGCCCCAATTGCCCTGACTTCCTTCATGCAAGAGAGAGAGACAGAGAGAGACAGAGACAGAGAGACAGAGAGAGACAGAGAGAGAGAGAGAGACAGACAGACGGAGACAGAGACAGAGACATAGACAGAGACAGAGACAGAGACAGAGAGACAGAGAAGGGAAGGGCAAAGCAGTGTATGCCCTGATTTCTAGAGATCTGTATAGCACATCTTCAAAACCCACAGAGAATCAGAGTTCTATGATTATTTGTTTGTGTATCAGGTATTGGGGGGGGGGGAGGTTCCCTTCCTGCCTCAGGTGGACCATTTATTGCCAGAATAGGGTTTGATTGGAAAGGCTGGACAAACAGAACAGGGGGAGATAGGCTGACGGCAGACAGCAGAGTCTCCCACTCTGAACCCAAGTGTTGCCTGCCTAGATTCAGCAAGGATTGATGGGCTCGTCCTTCTTACTTTACTAGGGCTCTGTGACTCTCAGAGAGTTTTAGGTTCAATAGTTTGTTTGTTTGTTTGGTTTTTTTGGAGAGGGAAAGCAAGGCAGTTAGGGTTATGACTTGCCCAAGGTCACACAGCTAGTAATTGTGATTAAGTGTCTGAGGCCGAATTTGAGCTCAGGTCCTCCTGACTTCAGGGCCAGTGTTCTATTCACTGTGCCCCCTAGCTGCCCCGGTTCCTCCATTGCAGGGAGACCATGTAGTCAACATATAAACGGCCCAGCCCTGTTCAGTCACCCTGCCAGGAGCATCCAGTGTGAACTGATTTCATAGATCTTGCTTATTCTTCCATGTTGACCTTCATACAGCCTCTGTGTACTAAAACCTCAGTAACCTTAGCTATGGCCCTGCTAGAAAAATGGCATCAAGGCCTTTTATTTTAAAAGCATATTTACTAAAGTTGGAGACCACTGAATCACCCAGTTTTATACCTCACACTTGGTGAGAAATTTAAAATAAAAAAGGGTCAAATAAACTCTGACCATTATATTATTAGCTGACATTTCTTTGTGTGCTAAGTTTTGTGAGGCACTTTTCATACATTATCCTTTCTGATCCCCACAACAGTCTCTAGAGGTAGGTGCTGTTATAAGGCCATTTTGCAAATGAGGAAACTGAGTCTCAGAGAGGTTAAGTGACTTACACAGCTAGTAAATGACTTATGTAAGATTCAAACCCAGATCTTCCTGATTCTACATTTGGGGCTTAATCTACTAGGCCATTAAGAGCCATAGACATCATCATCTGTGAGAAAGAAAATTCACCCCCTCGTCAAGAAAATCTTACAAATTAGGCCAATAATCTAAGTTGCTAATTTTTAAACCTTTATGTGGATTATAGGAAGATCCAGCACTCTTCCTATAATTTATCTTCCCTCTGTCATACTTGAACACTCCTCAGACGGCCTGGGGATTGGTTAGTGGTGAGGAGGAGGTGGTTATAAGCTTATGGAGATGGGACCCAAATGCTGGAGTTTAGAAAGGATGATGGTGACAAGCAGGAATGCTTGTTAGTTTGTCCAGGAGACTGTTTGGAATTTCATGTTGCATGTTTTCTTGATTCTTTGGATTTGGGGAGCTAGGACAGCCAACTTCAGAAAGCTTTCTAAGCTCTACAGAGTGCAAGACTCCCCCTTTCCCCAAGGCACTCCCCTTTTGGTGCAGAAAGTCGTCCATGTCATTCCAACTCAGCATGCGTGTGTTTGCAGGCGGTTAATGCAGGTGTACCCACTCCTAAGGAGCTCAGCCCAGCGAGGATTATATACTCAGTGCTTTTCGAAGCTGCCTGTTGCTGGTTCAGCACCAATGGTGGGGTTAGGCTGCTGCTAAAGATACCTCAGCCTGGATTGCTCCACTAACCCAGCTAAGGGATCCAATACAGTCTTCCGGCTTGCACATTGATGCTCATGGGTGGTCAGCATGGGGGAAGGGTGATAGGACTGTGAATAGACAGCTGCTGGGCGCCCCTTGGTGTTGCTACTCTGTCACCACCTTTCTCTCTCTGTCCTAAGCTCCTTTCTGAAGGCCAGTGCATCCCGCCCTACTGCTGCTGTGTGATGGTCTCTTGTTCTCCTTCTCCCCCAGCAGATTGAGATTTACTGCTGTGGATCTGGGTTTGAATTCTATCTTTGCTACTTACCAAGCATATGACTTTTGTTGGGATCACTGATTTAGGGCTGGGATACCCAGGGCTTCAAGCTGGTTTAATTCAAAGTAGGACTGTTCTTCTAAAACCTGAGTCCCCTTAGGTTAACCTGTAAAACTTATGGCTTGGTCTTCTGAGGGAAAGTCTTGATGTGTCCTAGCCCTGGCATTTTTTACACATCACTTCTCTGAAATGGAGACCATAATACTTGTACAGGGTTGTTTCACAAGGTTGCTTTGAAGATCAAATTAAATGATATTCTTTCTAAGTATGAACCATTTTGGAAGCCATGGTTTAGGGACTAGACTTGCAAGGTCAGGGGTATAGGGAGCTCTTCCTCTGAGCAATGCGGATCTGCACGGTTTTGCAGCTCAGAGTCATAGAAAGCTTTCTAGAGCACTAAGTCAAGTGATTTGCTCAGGGTTACAGAGCCAGGATGTGTCAGAGGCAGGGCTTGAAGCCAGGTTGTCCTAGGTTGGAGGCTGGCTCCCTAGCCACTGAACCACACTGCCTTTCATAAGTGATTTAAAAAGGTGGGCTATTAATAATTACTATTTGTACAAAAACTCTATGAGCCAAGGCAAGTTACTTCATCTCTCAATACTCTAGGAAGCTTTCTAGGACTGTAAGTTGCATAGAAGAAGATACCATCACAATAGTAAGAACAACAACAGCTAACATTTATATGGTACTTATAAGTGCTTTATGATTATTGTATCATTGGAGCATTGCATCGACCCTGGAAAGGAGGTACTATTGTTATCCCCCATTTACAGATGAAAAAACTGAGGCAATAGGGGCAGCTAGTGGTGCAGTGAATAGAGCACCAGCCCTGGAGTCAGGAGGACCTGAGTTCAAATCCAGCTTCAGACACATAGCACTTACTAGCTGTGTGACCTTGGGCGAGTCACTTAACCCCAATTGCCCTGTCTTCCCCCCTCCATAAAAAGACAAAGAAAAAGAAAAAACTGAGACAAACAGAGGTTAAGTGATTTGCTCAAGGACACATAGCTAGGAGATATCTGAGGCAAGATTTGAACTCAGGTCTTCTTGACTCCAGGTCCAGTGCTCTATCCACAGCTACTGGGCTTCTTGATAGTACAGTAAAACAAAATTGTCATAATAAAAGATTGCCCTCTCCCCCACCCCAGATTTATACTGCATGTAAGAAAACTAAGTGGTACAATAGATATATTGTAAATCTTTAAAAAAAAAAAGGTATTAAATGTTAGCTGTTACTATTGCTATTAATTAAATAATAATAATAATAATTGTGTCACCTAGAAAAAAATAAATTAACCTCCCCCCAATATTAACTTGCTTCTTGTTCTAAATATGTTTGTATGCTGAGTTCTCAAGGATTTAATTTTAAGGGAAGATAGGAAGGGTAAGGGAATAATAAAAAAATATAGTGCTTACTATATGCCAGGCGCCATCCTATTATTATTATTTTAACAATTATTAACTCATTTGACTCTTATATATATATATATATATATACATACATATAACCTGTAAGGTGGATGCTGTTATTATCCCCATTTTACAGTTGAGAAAACTGAGGCAGACAGAGGTTAAGTTACTTGTCCAGGGTCACGTAGCTAGTAAGTACCTGAGACAGACATAGAGGATGTTGGACCTAGAATCAGATTTAAACTGGGTTTAAACCCCCAAATTAGAAAATGTAGCTAAAGTACTTGGTAAACTTTAAAGTGTTTTATGTCTGTTATCATTTTTATTGAGGGTATAGATAAAATTAATTAGCATAGACTCAGACCACTAGAGGTCAATCCTATCAATAGCGGTACTGTCCAACGTGCTGAATGTTTTCATCTTTTATTTCTGAGAAGTATCATAGCAAAATGGTTAGAGAACCAGCCTCCAACCCTGGAAGACGCATCTCTGACACATACATGCTGACTGTATAATCCTGGACAAATTATTTAATCTCTCCAAGATTGAGACAGATGAACAAAATCATTTAGGGTAACTATTGGAGAGCAGAAAATTCTCACCATAAAGTCTTCAATACATATTCAATCCAAAAGTTTGTTTGTTTTTCTAATTGTTATCTTCACTTTTCTTCTCCCCATTACTAAACTTGCCTACATGTTTTATCTTCTCCAATATAAGGATGAAATCCTTGAGAGTAGGAATTAGGGTTTTTTTCCTATTTGTATATCCAGTTCATAGCACAGTACTTGGCACAGAATAAACATTTAATAAATGCTTTTAAAATTCATTCATGCATTTACTTTCATTTCTAAATATGTCTTCCCCTTCCCTACATAGGGAATTATTCTGTGTAACAGAGATTTTAAAAAGAAAGAGGAAGAACAAAAGCAATTCAGCAAAACCAACCAACACATCAAGCATGTCAGATACTATTCAGTGTCCCCAAAAGTCTCAATGAAGTTTTAAGTTTTAACCTGGTAGGTGGCTCCCCATACCCATGGTGCTCCACCTTTGAAAAAATAAGAGAATGGTAACTTTCTTCAACCCCCTCTGAAGACAAGTTTACACCAAACATTTTTTAAAAATTTATTTATTTACTTTTAGTTTACAACATTCAGTGCCACAATCACTTGAGTTCCAAATTTTCTCTCCCCACCCTTCCTCTCCCCTCCCCTCCTTTCCCTTCCTCTCCATGCAATCCGATATAGGGCCAAACATTTTTGAACCAATTGATTTAACCCAGTTGTGATCAATGACAAAACCCAGCTGAATAGGATTATCCATCAGCCCCCTAAGGAAGCAAGACTGACAGTGCCCTGTCTAGGAGTGGGCCCAATGGCAGCTTTGTTTCATTTGCCCTTCCTCCCCAGCCATAGGTTACCAGTCTTTTCTGAATCCCTGTACCCTTTGAGATTTTTATTAAATTTTTTCATATCCATTTTTTTAATTTGAAAGGAAATGTATTTGAGTTTGCCATGCAAACACAGTAGGGCTATATTTTTGTTAAGATGTGTGATGCATTATATGTGCATGAATATGGTGCCGAGTCTTCAGTTCATAAAGTTCAGAAAAGATGATTGACAAAATCTTTATTTTGTTTATTTATCTCAATAAACTTCACTGGAACAAAAAATATATGAAGTACACACATACACACACACATTTTATCTATCTATCATCTATCTATCATCCATTTATCTATCTGTCTATCTATCTATCTCTAATACATAAGAAACAAAATAGTTAATTGATTGCAATAGGATAATATAAATATTTAACAAATATCCATACTTTCAATTTAGCAAGCTTCTCATATTACTAGAGTGCATGCTGGGATTCCTCAGATTCCTCAGGTTGGGAGATCCTTTCCTAGACAGATCCTTTCCTAGAACCCCTTAGGTTATTCAGTGATGGACCATGGAGAAAGGGCTCCATTACCTAATCCATCAACAAATGCTCATTAAACTCTGAACATGTGCAAGGCTCTGTGTTTGTTGCAGTGAGGGCAGGGGGAAGGAAACCATACATGGCGCCTGAGCCATTCTGGAGGGATCTCATAGTATAGTTTGGGAACAACCCCCCCAACACACACATACACCCCCACACACACACACATGAAAAGACAACTAATGAGGCAAGATGTAATTTATTGCCAAATGAGTGATATGTAGACAAGAAATATTAGAGAGTTTCAGAGAATGAAAGGGCTCTATGAGTGAGGCTAAATCATGAGCATTTCATGGAGAGAGAGGGGAGAGAAACTCAATCTTCACTGATAGGTAAGATATTGAGCAACAAAGGGGAGAGAGAGGGAAGAGGGGTCCGAGTGAAAACATAGTGAACAAAGGGACAATGAAGAGACCAAGTCTGAAGTGAAATGGGGTGCCAAATTCTCAGTTACCATTCCCTTCCTGATCCCCAAATTTCTAAGGACACAGGACCCCATTCACAAGTATAGGTTGCAAAGCCTGACACCAAGAAATAAGTGGAACATTAGACTGAAGGAAATCCTGCCTGTGCAGCAGGGATGGCTCCTTGGAGACAGGCCCTACATAAATTAACAGTATCATTACCACTTGATTAAGGGCCAGGTCTTCACCTAAACATGTGTTTTTGTCTTGTATTTTGCTCTTTTTTTTTTTTTTTGCTCAGGCAAAAATCCTGAGTCCTTCAAGGGCCTGTGGCCCAGCTTTCTTTCCAGGTGAGAGAGAGAAGATTAAATGGAGAGCCCATGCCTACAACCAAGAATGGGAATTACTTGATTAATTGCATTCAACAAACATTATTAGCTCAATATCCTCCCCAGGCAGCTTGGAGGCCTTCCCTTTCCAGTGAGGTCTCCCCTTCTCTCTTGTCACTCCCTGTGCTGCCCCACCTCCCTACCACCCCTGCATCTATCACTCCTGCCATTAGCATGCAGCATGGGAGGGGCCACCTGGAGGGGCCTCCTTACTGACAAGGGAGGCTCTGGGAGATTCTCCTCCCAGGGTAGCCACTGTCTCTCTCTCCCCAGGAAGACAAGAGCGCCAGCAGATGATGAAATATGGGGAACCGAGTGACAGCAGCTGTGTCTGGAGTGGCCTCAGATCCTATAATTACATCTCCCTTTATTACCTCTGCTAATGGCCCTCCAGGACGACAGAAACGATAATAAATTAACAGATTATGAACTCTACTTGCCACAAATTATGTGTTTTTTTTTTTTTTAATTCTGGGAGCTCATACTGCCAAACCACAGAGAGAGGGAGAAAAAGAGCTTGAATGTCACTACTTCAGCCAGTGCCGATAAAGCAACTTTTCCGGGACCTATATGGGTGTGGAGAGGAGCTTCCTGCCTGTCTCCTAGACTGCAACACTCTCGAGGAGGGCCCATGATACAAGAGCTCATGCCATCCCAGGGGTGGCAAGCAGCAGGAGAACTGATGAACCCTTGTCCTAAGAGAAGCTCAATGGGCTTCCTTGGGGGAGGGACTGATGGTCAACCAGGGGAATTCTGAAACTCCTTTTAGGGAAAAGGGCCAGCTGTGAGAATGATTCAGACCTTAAATTCAACAAACTTTTATTAGGAGAAACCTTATTGTGGTTTGAAAGTATGATCACAGGGGCAATTAGGTAGTACAATAGATAGAGCACTGGCCCTGGAGTCAGGGGGACCTCAGTTGAAATCTGGCTTCAGATGCTTATTAGCTTTGTGACCTTGGGCAAGTCACTCAACCCCAGCCCTGGAGTCAGAAAGACCTAAATTTAAATCTGAATTCAAATACTTGCTGGCTGTGTGAACCTGGGGAAGTCACTTAATCCTGATTGCTTCCAAGAAAAAAAAAAAAGAAAGTAAGATAAAAAATTTTAGAACCAAAAATGACCTAAGTATCTCCTCAGGGCCACTGAGTTGAGGTCCCTCATTTTATTGGTGAGGAAATTAAATAATATTAACTTATACTTATATAACGCTATAAGCTTTACATATATCACAGCAGGAGTGTCAAAATCATTTTGAAAGGGATTCCAGGCTTTCCAATATGGACTTAGAAAACCACAAGTTAACATTATCTGTGTTGTAGTGTATTTTTATTTATTTTGTTAAATACTTCCCAATTATATTTTCTTTAACCTGATTTGATCTGCAGGCAGGAATGTCATGGTGCCTGTATGTTTGACGCCTCTGTATTATAAATAAGTGCTATCATTATCATCTTCCCCCCACCCCCCCTTTTTTTTTTGCTTTTTGGAGGGCAATTGGGGTTAAGTGACTTGCCCAAACTCACACGGCTACTAAGTGTGTCAAGTGTCTGAGGCCGGATTTGAACTCAGGTCCTCCTGACTCCAGGACCAGTGCTCTATTCACTGCACCCCCATCTACTCTATTTTCACAGATAAGGAGACTGAGGCTGAGAGAGATTAAGTGGTTTGCCAAAGGTCACATAGCTAGGAAGTATCTGAGGCAGGATTTGAACACAGGCTCATTCTAACTCCAAGTCCAGATTTCTACCTATTGTGCTAGGCTTGCACAGAGTTTAAGCCTAAATCATTTAAGTTATACAGCTAGTAAGGGCCTAGAGCTAGGTTTGAACTCAGGTCTGATGCACAGCCTCTAGTACATTGAACTGGGAATCCAAAGAGCCAGATGCTGGTTCGAATTCAGTCAATATGTGATCTCAGTCCAGTTACTTAAGTGAATCTTGATTTTCTGTTTTTTTTAAATGATGATACTACTACCTGCCCCGCTCTATCTCACAGCTTTGTTTCAGACATCAATGAAATAACGAATGTGAAAGAAATTTATAAACCCTAAGCTGTATGACCCTAAGCAAGTCTTTTTAACCTTGATGACCCTAATTTGTGAAATGGAGATAATAATTGCACCCACCTCACTCACTTCCTATTGTCAGGATCAAATGAGGTAATATATGCAAAGTGCTTTGAGAATCTTCTAAATTCTCTATTGAAATGTGTACCCCCAGAGCCTCGTATAGTGTCTGGCACATGATAGATACTCAATAAATGCTTATTGATTGATTAATGTTGATTATTATTCTTTAAAACATTATATGAATTTAAAAACTTCTTAATTACTAAAACATGAATACTTTGAGAGCAGGGACTATCTTTTGCCTTTTGTTGTATCTTCAGTGCTTGGAACACTGCCTGGAATATTGTAGGTGCTTAATAAATGCTTGTTAATTGCCTGACACATAGTTGGCACTTAATAAATGTTTATTGACTGACTGTTTTATTAATGTCCACTATTATTATTATAAAACAAATTATACAAATAAAAGCTGTTCTTACTGTTTTCATTATTAAGGAATTATTATTATTATTATTATTGAGAACTTATTAGACATTAAGTCTCAGAATTTGAAGAGACCTTAAAAATCACTTATTGAACTCCTACCTGAAGCATGAGTCCATTAAACAGAATCTCTAAACCAAAGTCATCTAGGCTCTGACTACCTCCAGTAATAGGTGAACTCACTATTACCTCCTCAGGATAATATTAACAATAATATCTTGTAAATAGCACTTTAAGGTGTACAAAGTAACTGGATATCACTAATACTTAATTTGTAATTAGACACCACCAAAGATCTAATTTGTAATAGATATCACAAATATCTAATTTATAATCACAAATATCTGACTTGTAATAGATATCACAAATAATATCTCATTATATTCTCATAACTACCATGCCAACCTTTCAATTTTTGAAAACAGCAGCCATGTCTCCTTCCCAACATTTTCTTTCCTCTAACACAGCAATTCTCAACCTGTGAGTCACCCCCACTTTGGGGGTCAAATGACCCTTTCACAGGGGTCGCCTTAGACCATCGGAAAACACATATTTCCAATGGTCTTAGGAACCGAGACACCACTCCTTTATCCATCTCCAGGTGGGTCTGCCCACATGCAGATAGGCTCACATACTAGTATTAAAGGGTCGCAGCATTAGGAAGGTTGAGAACCACTGCTCTAACACATCTCCCATTCCTCCAGTTCATCTTGCTTACAGAACACAGTTTTGAATAACCTCACCATCCTCATTATCCTTCTTTGAACACATTCTAGCTAATGATTTCAAGTCAGTAAACATGGAATGCCCATTATATGTATAGTAAACATTGAGCTAAGTACTGGGCAAGATACTGAGTTTAGATAAGCCATGTTCCTATCCTGCTGTCATAGCATATAATATACAAAAAATGATAATGTGAAATTATATGGTGAGTACTTCAGAGTTGCATACAAAGTATTATGTTATGGCTCAAGGGAGAAAAACATTACTAATTGAAGGTTTCCTAGAAGAGGTGGCATTTGAGTTTGGCTAAAGAATGGATTCAGCAGCTAGAAGACATGGAAGGGTATTCTCAATATAAAGAATGACATGAGTAAAGGCATGTGAGAAGGAAAGTACTAGGCACATATGGCAGTCATCCAGTTTAACTGGAACTTGGGGTATGTAGAAAGAAGCAAGATAGGCAAAATTATGGCACTTGGTGGAGCTGACTGCCAGGAAAATGAGTTTGAGCATTACTCAATAAGCAGTAAAAACTACTGAAGAATTTTGAGCAAAGGAGTGATATGACTAGATTTGTATTTAAAAAGATTCCTCCAGCAGTGGGATGATGGATAAATTAAATGGTAAAGAATTAAGATGAAGTGAGACTTGTTATTGTTTATCCTTCATTCTGGAAGAGGACCAATGACAACAGGAGGGTGATTTCTTAACTTGCAAGTGAATTGGATTTAAGTGAGGCAGGGCTATGCAAGGTCGTCAGCCTCACTCTCTCCTACAGAGTCATTGGAGTGAGTGGCAAGGCATAGGTCCAGATGGCTGGTGATAGTCTGAGACTTGTTGTACAGCTATTATAAAACCTAGATAGGTGGCAATGAGGGCCAGTACATGACAGGGGAGTAAGGGAGAACTATGTGAATATTGTGGAAGTAGAATTGACTTGTTTCAGTCATATCCAACCCTTTGTAACCCCATTTGGGGTTTTCTTGGAAGATACTGGAGTGGTTTGTCATTTCTTTCTCAGTTCATTTAACTATAGAAGAAACTGAGGCAAATGGAGTTAAATGACTTGCCCAAGGTCCTGCAGTTAGTAAGTGGTTCAGGCTGGATTTGAATTCATGAAGATGAGTCTTCCTCACTCCAGACCTGGCACTTTATCCATTGAGCCACTTAGTTGCCCGGGGATTGGCCATATATGTTAATATTAGGTGTAAGAGGAAAGGGAGGGACCAAAGCTAACAAACAAGGTACTGAATGTGATTGCTTTGGCAAATAACAGTGCCACCAGCGGGAAAGTGAAATGATCATAAGTAGCATCTATACAGTGCTTTGAAGTTCACAAAACACTTCATATCTGTGTATTAGCTTATAACGACCTTGTGAGTAGGAGGAAGCTAACTTAAGAAGTTAAGTGACTTTCCCAGGATCACCTAGGTAGGATTCAACCCCAGATCTTCCTGAATGCAAGTCCATCCCGATTTCCACTAAACCTACAGGTGGAATAGGGTTAGAAGGAAAGGCAAGAAGCTGAAGGCCCCGTTTGTTGAGGTTGAAGGACTGATGAGTAACCTATGAAGGCTTTGAGTTTATTGTCCATTAAATCTCCAAATCTTTATTTCCCCACATGAATCTAATTGTGTTTCTCTCATCTTGCAATTGTGTTGTTGGTTTTTTATACCCAAGTGCATAACTTTACTTTTTTCCTTATTAAATTTCACTTTTATTAGGTATAACCATGATTCTAGCCTATCATGATCTTTTCTGAATTCTGATTTAGCTGGATGTCAGTTGGTCCTCTTAACTAGGTGTCATCAACAAGTTTAATAAGCATTCTTGGCTTTATCAAAGTCATTGATAAAATGTTCAGCAGAACATGGCCAATAGCAGACTTCTGTGTTACTACAGTGGAGAACTCTCTCCTGGTTGGAATTCATTAATCTTTTGGGTCAACTAGCTCTAAAGCTACCTAAGTCCACCAGGATTTAATGTGAGGACAAATGTGTTGCTCAAGTCCAGGTAGCACCCTGAGCCTATGGCATTTCTCTGATCTGGTCTTGACTTTTCTCTTGCCTCAATGCCACTGATGACTCTGGAGTTGAGAGTGAAGCTCATAATCTTGCACAAACAGTTCTGCCTCACCTAAATCCAATTCATGCGCAAGTTATGACATCACCCTTGTGATGTGATTGATCCTCTTGAAGAATGAAGATTTCCTTGACCTAGCAAACCTGTCAAAAGAGGAAATGAAGTTAGCTTGACTCCTGTGGTTCATAGTGACCAATGCTTCCTTTTCTAAGTTCTCACAAAGAGTGCTTTTGTTCATCTTTCTGAGAGTTTTGCTAGGGGCACATGTCTAGCCCTCTAGTCTATAATTTGTGGATTCTACTTTTTTCTCTCCTAAAAAGTATATGTCAGGGAGCAGGTAGGTGGGACAGTGAATAAAGCACCAGCCCCGGAGTCAGGAGGACCTGAGTTCAAATCCGGATTCAGACACTTGAC